>CM040912.1:20944392-21261892 GCA_023029165.1 Gobiocypris rarus
AAGAAATCTAGCATCAATTATAAAAGCTCCGAAGAGACCATGCCTTTCTAAAAGATATGCTGTTTAAAATGTTTCTGTTGATATGGGTAAAATAGTTTTTGTCCAGTACTTGGCTAATATTATGTGCTGCAATATTATATACATAATGCTTCAATGTGTATATTATATAATGTACTGACTGCGCTTTGTAAATTTAAATGAGAATGGGGAGGTGAAGAGTTTACCTCCAAGCCTAATCGAGAACACCTGAAATTTTTAACCAAAGTCTTCAGGTTTACTTATAGACAGTTATAGACAGGTGGGTTTGAGGTTGGAGCTAAATATGCAGGACAGTGGATGCTTAGGGCCAGAGTCACCCACCACTGCTTAAATCATGCAGAACATAGGCTAACCTGACTTTACATTAAACTTAATTTGAATTGTGTTTTTGTTTTACTTTTAGACCAGGACTGGAGAACTCCTGACACTGGAATGTTCTTCTTCCTCTGGTTGAGAAAAAGCTACACAACATAAGTGACCACATCCTCTGTTCATCAGTTATACTGTAGGGTATAAATGGGCAAAGTGTTTAGAAGAAGAAGAACATGATGGACCATGAACAGGAAAGAGCCAGAAACCAGTCTAGCTGTGATAATGAATCATTATTTTCCAACACAATATCAAATCTGTTTTCTGTATCACTGGATGGGATTATATGGAACTCATTTGTGTGGCTTCAGCAGCTGTGAATGGATTAATATGATGTTAATGTATTTTTGAAGACGCATTTTTATTTATCTTGAATCTCATTTGACTTTATACTACTTTATCAACTGTATGCTGTATCCTCCAATAAAGTGTTGAGCGATAAAGTATGGTGAATATTGTGTATGGTGTTTGGTACAGTAAATACACATTTTACAAGTTTATTTAGGTGATCTAATTAATTACCAAGATTATTTTACTTGAGACGTAAAAAATTTTTGTCTGGTTATATCTGGTACAACAATGCACCAAAAAGTTGTGTATACTTTTAGTTTTCAGTGAAATAAAGGGAAGGATTACAAACACTTCAAGATTAACTGAAGATGATCCATATTGGTAATTGTGGTACATCTACTACTGCAATAAAAATTAAAGCATGCACATTACCGATGTCAGGAACGTGGAGACAGGGTGAAGATGAAATTCTGGCAATGTCTCTTGTTATTTTACTTAACGGTGCATTGTCCTATGTTTAATAGTAATAGTGAAGTGTAAATATATAAATAGTTTTTGTTTACACTGGAAACTAGATAATGGCAAGTTGTTGCAGGTTCATCCATTATATTTATTTGTGTCTATCCATAAAACGAAATATTAATATTTTTTATTTTACAACATCTCTTTCAAATATTTCTGTATTTCATCAGATGGTCTCACAATACCCATCAAGAAATACTGCAAGCATGATGTTAGAATAGAAAAGACAAAATACTTATTTAAAAGATATTTAAATCTGACTCAAAGTTTGTTGTCCGTGATGAGGAGAATAGATCTGTGTAAGTTGTTCTGCCCTTCCCTCTCCAGGGACCCAGTAGTGGCCCCTGGAAGAGCAAAACAAAACTTATTTCAAATGGCTGTATCTCAAAGTCTGGTTAGCGTATCACAGAGAAAATCGGCAGGACAACTGCTTATGCTATGTTTACTAAATAATGTTGGGCACAGTTTTCAGACATATATGGAAAGCTGGCATAAAGGTTTTTCTCAAAATGCTCACAGTAAAATATAAAATTTTAGCCTGCCCTCATAATGTCATAAAGGTTTGCACAATGCACATATGTAGATATCCAGTTGTCCATTAAAGATGTAATTTACTTAACATTTATTGTTTCATTATTAAACGTTTTAAACTACATTACCCATATATCTTTGTCATTGTATCAATGCAATGGTAAATATGGCGCTGTAGTTCATTGAAGTGTGCAGCAATGCTTAGGGTTAGGGTTGGGTTCTCGGTAAAGGAGTAATTTCTCACAACATACCGACACTTTATAGCTTACTTAACGTATAACTAACATAATAATAACACCAATACATACTTTATAACATGAAACGCCGTTTTATATGGGTTAAAAGATTGTCCAATCACAGTGAGTCCTACGATAAAGTCACAGCCAATGACAATCCAGCTGAACAGAGGCGTCACACTAACCTGTCCATTTATGGTAAATGATGACAGATCTCATCCGGGGATTTCTTTCCAACTGAAGGATCCTTAAATATTTAATATTTAGGCAGCTAAACATTTATTTATTCTAATTAAATAATAAAACTAACATTTTAAAACGAAAGACTCATGTGTGTGGTTAAACTGATGCATAAATATATTTGAAAGAGAAACCTCTTTTTCTATGCAATGGGCTACAAGCTACAACAGCACTGGTAGTTTTGCATATTTTGTAACATTTATAGTGTGTGTTTATGTGTATATATATTTAGGTATGTATATAAATATAGGTATACATTTTAAACTTCTTTATGCCACCCTTGACCATCTGAACTATTGGAATTAAAATAAATGTAACAAAACCATTAAGAATGCACACAATTTTGTAAGCATATTCCAATATTTAATGTCAAACAGTTTAAAGACATGCACACCAGGATAAAGACACACACACACACACACACACACACACACACACACACACACACACACACACACACACACACACACACACACACACACACACACACACACACACACACACACACACTGTAAAAAGGTTTTCAAGCAGTCCTCATCCAATTAATAATTTGTCGTTCAATTCAATTCACCATTATTTGTTTTATTCTTCAAGTAATATATTTTTCTTTCAAAACATTGTTAAATCTAAATATTTTTCATTAAGAGCTCAACTAAGAAATATTTGTTTTGACGAATGTAAAGTTTCAAGGTTACACGCAAGCCCGCGCATGCGCATTAAATACAGATCTCGACCAGTCATCAGACCGCGCTTTTCAAATCCACGATGGTAGATCCCTTCACTTTCCTGCAGACCTGCACCAGAGAAAATCAAGTTGCATCGCGAATAAACTCTGGTAAGTTTGACAGTAATTTATTATGTGCTGCTGTATTTAGTAGTCTGTTAATTGTATGCCAGACATTATGTAGCTCTACTGACTTTCTCTTCGTTTGAAAATGTTGGTGACAGTTAGCTCAACGTTAGTTTACATTAACGTTAGTTAACGTAAGTTACCATGTCGACGTTAATAAATGTCTTACCGATTGTAGGGAACATTAGTAAACAGTCATACAATTTTACAATGATAAAAATGTGAACGTTAAGCGCTGAACATAACTTATATCGAGTCAGCGCCATTTTGTATTCCCTCTGTCGAATGAGTCTCCAGTACGTTAGTGTTTTGAAGCTTAGGAAAATACTTACGAATTCAATTGATTATTTGATGACCTGTCATGTTATACATTTCATGAAGACTTGTTTCGTTGTGTACAGTGGTCATTTACATATGGCAACAACAAAATTGTGGCCAGTGAAAATGCTGTGGCTAGTAACTTTGGAAAACCAGTAACGTTAGCCACAGTGGCTGCGGAGCAAAAAAAAAAAATGTCAAGCAAGATATATATAAAACATTTCACACACCCACACGACTGAACCAGTTGTATACATTTTTACTATCTTTGCAGGATACTGACACCGCTACAAAGAGGGAGATTGAACTGTAACATCTTATCCAAGATGTCCTGGTAAGGCAAGGTTACTTTAGAGATCTGTAAATGCTAGCTAAGGCTGTCCACTTAAAAATTAGCCATCAGACTATTTTCAGATGTGCAGTATGTCTGAAAACAGTCTGAAGGCTAATTTCAAAAAAAAAAAATGCAGTTCCTTTTGAAAGTCTGATTCGCTGGTAAATTTGTGTGAATTAAAGGGGTGGTTTATTTATGATTGTACTTTTTTTTAATTTTATTTAGTGTGTATTGTTGCTGTTTGAACATTAACCACATCTGAGACATTTAATTTTAAGATGGTGATAGTTAACCCAAAAATGAAAATGTATGTTTTTCTGCTTACCCCCAGGGCATCCAAGATGTAGGTGCGTTTGTTTCTTCAGTAGAATACAAATGAAGATTTTTAACTCCAACCGTTGTTCTGTGCCAGTCGTATAATGCATGTCAATGGAGTGTAATTCTATGAGTGTAAAAAAAAAAAAAAACATACACAAACAACTTAATTTTAAACCCTTAATTTTTAAACGGCTCATGACGACACATTGATGTCTTAAGACACGAAACGATCAGTTTGTGTGAGAAACTGAACCGTATTTATATAATTTTTTTTATACCTCAAATACAACACTATGTCCACAGCCGCGAGTGTGCCATCTCTTCCGCTGGGTGAGGTCAAAATACAGGATATGGTGTATCTCAATGGCATACAAGCAGCGGAAGTGATGTCTCGCCTGTATCTCTATGCCATATCGTGTACATTTGACCTCACTTACCGGAAGTCATCGTGCAGTGAACGCTGGTGTACATAGTGTTTGTATTTGAGGTAAAAAATATATAAATACTTCTCACACAAGCCAATAGTTTGGTGTCTTAAGACATCAATCTGTCGTCATGAGCCGCAGGGTTTAAAATTAAATTGTTTGTGCATGTTTTGTTTTTTTTTTACACTCAATTACACTCCATTGACATGCATTATACGACTGACAGACTGCAACGGTTGAAGTTAAAAATCTTAACTTGTTTTATACTGAAGAAACAAACACACCTACATTTTGGATGTCCTGGGGGTAAGCAGAAAAACAAATATTCATTTTTGGGTGAACTGTTATAATACATATGACAAAAATATTGTCTAAACTACGTTTGCATATTCCTCAAAAGTTCTTGTGATGATATCACTAGTTAGTTGACAACATTTTATCGGAAATCATAGGCAATGATATTTTGCAGGTGCACATGATGCAACGCTGTCAGAGAGTGTCTATGGAAATGTGAAGAGGCACATGAATTTACACCATTATTTCAGTTCTGACTATCCAAAAAATGACAGGTCAGGATAGAAGTTCATAGAAAGTTCAGTTAGAACCAAATTCAGATGTTTGTGTTTTTGATTATTTTGACTCCAGTCCAATTTTCCAAGTAAAAAAAAGAAAAGGTCTTTTTATTTATTTTTTTTATTTTTTTTGAGCTGGCTAATTAAATTCCTTTTGGGCTACCAAAATCTCAAGAGTGCTTACCCAAAGGGCTACTAGGGATTTTGAAAATTTGCAAGCCCTTTATGTATGCATGTTTGTATGCATGAGAATTTTTATAATAATTGTATTAAGACCCCCCTCCTATATTATTTTCCAGGTTTCGGAGAAGGAAGGGGCTGAACAAATTCTCGAACAGGAAACCATAGCCATCTTAGTCATCAGAGATGCACAAGCTGTACCCATAGAAATTGGCATCATACTTCGAGGGACAAGAGGTTCTGAGCAATCTGGGACGTTCTAATTCCTGACTTTAACAATATTTGTTCTTACAGTTGGATAACATTTGTAGCATCCTACAATACAGGGAGTGCAGAATTATTAGGCAAGTTGTATTTTTGAGGATTAATTTTATTATTGAACAACCACCATGTTCTCAATGAACACAAACTCATTAATATCAAAGCTGAATATTTTTGTAGTTTATTAGGAAGTAGTTTTTAGTTTTAGCTATTTTAGGGGGATATCTGTGTGTGCAGGTGACTATTACTGTGCATAATTATTAGGCAACTTAACAAAAAACAAATGTATACCCATTTCAATTATTTATTTTTACCAGTGAAACCAATATAACATCTCAACATTCACAAATATACTTTTCTGACATTCAAAAACCAAACAAAAACAAATCAGTGACCAATATAGCCACCTTTCTTTGCAAGGACACTCAAAAGCCTGCCATCCATGGATTCTGTCAGTGTTTTGATCTTTTCACCATCAACATTGCGTGCAGCAGCAACCACAGCCTCCCAGACACTGTTCAGAGAGGTGTACTGTTTTCCCTCCTTGTAAATCACACATTTGATGATGGACCACAGGTTCTCAATGGGGTTCAGATCAGGTGAACAAGGAGGCCATATCATTAGATTTTCTTCTTTTATACCCTTTCTTGCCAGCCACGCTGTGGAGTACTTGGACGCGTGTGATGGAGCATTTTCCTGCATGAAAATCATGTTTTTCTTGAAGGATGCAGACTTCTTCCTGTACCACTGCTTGAAGAAGGTGTCTTCCAGAAACTGGCAGTAGGACTGGGAGTTGAGCTTGACTCCATCCTCAAACCGAAAAGGCCCCACAAGCTCATCTTTGATGATACCAGCCCAAATCAGTACTCCACCTCCACCTTGCTGGCATCTGAGTCGGACTGGAGCTCTCTGCCCTTTACCAATCCAGCCACGGGCCCATCCATCTGGCCCATCAAGACTCACTCATTTCATCAGTCCATAAAACCTTAGAAAAATCAGTCTTGAGATATTTCTTGGCCCAGTCTTGACGTTTCAGCTTGTGTGTCTTGTTCAGTGGTGGTCGACTTTCTGCCTTTCTTACCTTGGCTATGTCTCTGAGTATTGCACACCTTGTGCTTTTGGGCACTCCAGTGATGTTGCAGCTCTGAAATATGGCCAAACTGGTGGCAAGTGGCATCTTGGCAGCTGCACGCTGACTTTTCTCAGTTCACGGGCAGATATTTTGCGCCTTGGTTTTTCCACACGCTTCTTGCGACCCTGTTGACTATTTTGAATTAAACGCTTGATTGTTCGATGATCACGCTCAGAAGCTTGGCTATTTTAAGACTGCTGCATCCTCTGCAATATATCTCACTATTTTTGACTTTTCTGAGTCCTTCTTTTGACCCATTTTGCCAAAGGAAAGGAAGTTGCCTAACAATTATGCACACCTGATATAGGGTGTTGATGTCATTAGACCACACCCTTCTCATTACAGAGATGCACATCACCTAATATGCTTAATTGGTAGTAGGCTTTCCAGCCTATACAGCTTGGAGTAAGACAACATGCATAACGAGGATGATGTGGTCAAAATACTCATTTGCCTAATAATTCTGCACTCCCTGTACAATGAGGATAGAGATCATGAGATGCTTTCTGCAGCTGCAGTTCTAATGCACTGCATTGTTCCCAATTTAAGGCTGTTTTCTAAGGGCAATGTTTGCCTAAATATCTGACCCTTAAATACTGAAATTGTGGATGTGTGGAAGGAAAAGTTAATAAATATAGATGTCTTGAAAATTGTGTTTTTGATTCATTTTAATGAGATTAAATGTTCCTTAATGGGAAACCATGTGTTATTAAATCTGTTTTTATTTGTTTAAATAATTTCTATAAACTAGTATTTAAAAAAAAGAGAAATAATTGTTTAATTAAATCTATATCTTTTTGATTGGATAAAGCAAATAAATTCTAATACATATTTCTTAAATGAAAAACAACTGTTTAATTAAATCTATATCTTTTGTTTAGATCAAAAATCTAATTTAAATTAATTTACTTTCTTCAACAAGATAATATACTTTGTGCCAAATTATATAAATTAGTTTACAAAGACATAGAAAATATTGTTTAGGGCAAGTTATTTATTTTTAATTGGCTCAAGTTATAAAATATAGATGTGAACCATTACCCTAAATTTTTAATTGGATGAATGAAAATCTTTTTCAGTGCACTTTTAAAAATATTACCATGATGAAGTACAAACCAAGAGATGAGGTGCAATTCTGTTTTCTGAAAATATATTTCTTCCCATTAAAAATAAATAGGCAAAAACTGAAGAACATTTTACATTCTCAACTTTAATACAATATATTTGTGATTATTGTTCACTTTTACTGCAACTAAATGAAAGTCTAATTAAATTATTATAAATGACAACCATTTTTAGGAAGAAAATGCTTCTATATAATACATTCATGTTACAGTTACATTAAAAGGTAGTGATAATGATACCATAGATGTAGTTATTAATGATACCATAGAGGTAGATGAAAGGTTTAATGAATAAATATTGATTTCAAAAGGTATTCACTCACTATCTTCATTTGTTTGAACAAACAACAAATGCAGAAATATACATTGGACTATAGCATCATGAAGTCGCTGCATGGATAGAACTAGTGGATGGCAATAGATATGTCCTTCACTAAAACTCCTGATGAGAACTAATGCTTTTTGATAAAGGCATAGGGAGACATCAAGTACAGTTTATGAATATTGGTTCTGCATAAATTGAAGAGATCATAAGACTCCACAGACTCCACGTGAAGACTTTGAGAAACTGTGTCAGAAAAAAGGGCACTTCACTGGACATATCCTATGCATACCCGAACAACAACACCCAAAAACACTTGTGAAGTGGACACCACCAGGAGGACGCAGGAGACAGGGAAGACCAAGGAAGATATGATACAGATGTTTCACGAAGACCTGAATGCCGGTGTTCAATGAGAAGATGTGAAGAACGTGGCCACAGATCGAATATGTTGGAGGACCCATGTTGCCTGATGTGCCCAGGGCAGGACATGATGATGATGTTGTCAGTTTATACATAACTGCAGGATTTCTTTCTGTAAAAGCGTTGCATAATTAAATGTTAAATACATTTATGTAATAAGTTCACTGATATGTGTGCATGCCCATTATTAAAAGTATATATTTAATAGCAAGCTATATCATATGAATGTGTTTAAAAATGTTGATAATTCACTTGATTTTTTGTTGACGTTATCAACAGTGCAACTGATCTGAGTATGACAAAATAATCGAAAATCTGATGTCATGTGTTTGCAAGAATTTTCACTCTTGCAAACAGCGGTAGGTTATGAGGTGTGAAGAGACATGTAACATTACATGAACAGACAGAGCCCAATTTGAAATAATTTTAAAGAATACAATGGACTTAATATAAACTTTCTGACAGTGTGTGGGACATCTGACTACTTTCTAAGAAAGGAACAACAATAAATATGTACAGGAATTGAGGCAGTAGCCAATGGCAGGAGTCATTAAAGCTGCAGGATTATGTACGAGTATCATATGAATTTGACTACTTGTTAAATCTTGTGAATTATTGAGACTTTGAGAATATGTTCTTACTGATTGAGCCATGGGATTTGTAAGAATAAGTTTAAGTAACAACAAATGCTGAATAATATGTTTGATAAAGGGCTCTAACCAGCACATACATGTATATATATATACCTTTGCAAATATTTGCTGTTGCAGCTTTTGGTCTTCTCCGTTACTTCTCCACAAACAAGAATGGGCTGACTGAGTCCGGAAGGCCCTTTTGGTCTTTTCAGGTAAAAAAAGAGAGAACAAAAGTCATAATATATAATATATTGCATTATATACAGGAAAAGGTACTATTTACATTAAAATATTTGGATTTACATAAAATGCATTTAAAGCATGGTAATTGTTGTGGTTACTGTCTATTTACAACAAACATCACATTAAAACTAAGGTTACTGTGGTAAAAGCATGGTAATATTTGAGGTTACTGTCCTTTTACTGCACCTATCACATTAAAACTAAGGTTACTGTGGTAAAAGCATGGTAATATTTGAGGTTACTGTCCTTTTAATGCACCTATCACATTAAAACTAAGGTTACTGTGGTAAAAGCATGGTAATATTTGAGGTTACTGTCCTTTTAATGCACCTATCACATTAAAACTAAGGTTACTGTGGTAAAAGCATGGCAAGTGTTGTTTTTATTGTGCTTCTACTACAAATTCCACGTTGAAACTACACTGGTAGTTATTATTAAATATGAACAACTGTTTAAAGGTCTATAGCATGTCACGTGACAGTGTGCAATCACCCTATTAGCAAGATGTGTTGATTTAGAAAACAAAGAAATGCAAATCCTCAGTGGAGATGACAGATATAATGCAGTGACTGAACATAATCTGTTAGATAGCGACAAGCAGAACATACTTTATATCAAATCAGGACATAACATCAGGACATAATATTTGACTACTCACCCACATGTGGCACACGTGAACTGGACGCCAAACATCGCGATGTGTTCTGAATGAGACTTCACTTCTTCAGCGCGATTTCAAAGCGCGTCTTCTGTTGGACGCCAAGGGTTTCCCATTGAAAGCAATGGAGTTCCCATTTCGTCCATATCGTGACGCCGAGGGTACCGTGGAGACGGTGATTGCTTTTGGGTCTTTTCTTCACAGAAATCAATCGTTTGGCCTCGGAACAGTTGCAATAGCCGGACTTTTTCAATAAAGTGTGTCTGCTGTCTGTTATATTCTGTGTTTTATATCATATAATACGCAAATGGGCAGGTTTAGTGCGGGTGGGGTTGGGCTGTTTCAAAGCGTGTCTGAATAGCGTAAATAAAATTAAATAAATTTAAATAAAAGTGGGCTTATTACATTGAGAATCACACTCCAACATGTCATAATGGGAAAATTATAACCCAATAAATAATTTCATCACGATGACATTCACGTGCCCAACACGTCTGTATATGACGCCCTAGGCTTCTCCTTGGAATCAGTGGAGTGCCCCTGAACGTCGAAAAATGACGCTTAAGGGGTACCCTGTGCGTTAAAAAGTGACGCCGAGGGGTACTGACCAAGCGTCAATATGTGACGAGTTGGGAGTGAGAATGTGTTGATTTGATAGTCTTGTGAAATGAAGTGTTTTCAGAGATTGGTTTCACCATGAGTCTACCATTCACCATGAGCTTTGTCTTTAAAGTAAAGAAAAGCCTAATAGTCATTGAATACACGTTGGAAATTTGCAACTTACACAACTAACATATCATTGTAGCACACAAGTTTTAAGGTTCATGGACTGATTTTCAGGGTCATTGTATGCAATTTGTGTGTGTGTGAGAACATGCGAACGCTGTATATGTAGGATACTGTGGACACCTCCTCAGGCGTTGAATACATCTTTCAGAAAGATTGTTGAAGCTGCAGGATCCTCATGAAATCTTAAGCTCTTTGTGCCCTCAGAGCAGCCCCCACCTTAAACCGAGACCTTCATCACCATCATCTTCTTGATCAAAGATGAAAAAGCACTGTTTTTAGCTGTCTTCTGCTCTTTTAACTTTAGTCAACATCAGTGGTGTGTGGTGGTGTTTTACATGAGAAGCCCTCATATTTTTGTATATATCAAATATAAATGTATATCCCTGTTACACTTCATTTTGCTGGTTAAATAAACATTACATAAAAAAGAGACCAAATACAATGTACAATTTTGTATTTTTACACTATGTAATGTTCTGTTTATTAAACCCAAGTATAAATGTCATCAAGTTGGTGGTTTTACGCATTTGTACGTTTATTCCAAAATGATAAATAAAGACAGTACCTTTAATATAATTTCCCCCACAGTCAGTCATCATGTTTTCAGGCCATTTCAAGTTTGATTTTGACATGACACAAAGTGGTGATATCTAAGTGGCTGAGTTGTTTACTTACCTCACTCTTTCAATTAACGCCATTATCATATTCAATCAGGTCGTTTCGAGAAAGTGCACAAAAACAAGAGATGGGATTTTTTGCACGATCCAATCATATCTAATAGCACGAGGAAGGCATCGCCTCATCTCTGTGACTTTCCCCCATTCATTCACAATTACCCCCAATCAAACTCACCACAAGCTTTGCCGTGGTCTCTTAACTCTTTCCACGCCAAACACGAAATTTTCCGTTATTTGTGATGAAACAAATTTCCGGATTTCCGTGTTTTCACTGTTAGACGCTAGGGGGGGGGCGCTATTACACATCTTCTGATCAAAACACATGTGAGGAAGACAGAAAAACAAGTGATCGTATAAGCAGATGCATATGTTAAATAACGTGATCATCAACATTAAACATCATGTAAATCAAAACTATCTAATGTTACTGAATGAGTTGTGGACCCAGGACGAGCTACAGGACTGTGCAAGCATTAGGGGCGTTGATGGACTCGAGTTTGATCATCGTTCTGAAACTGATCTTTCACAAAAACTTGATTTTCTCAGCTTTTGTTCAAAATTTTGCTTTTTTATGAAATTTAGCCATATTCAGGTGTTGATAAAAAAAGGGAATGCATGAAGCTAGAATATATATATATATATATATATATATATATATATATATATATATATATATATATATATATATATATATATATATATATACATACATTTTTTTGTTACTTTTTGTTACTTTTTAAAAACTAACTCTACATATTTACATTTATTGCAATTTAATTTACAGTATACCAAAATAAAGAAATGTATTAATGCTGAAATAAAGGACACATCTGCAATTTCAATAATGATGTCTTAGTTAATAAATATAAAAGTCTTCATTTGTAGAGTGAGGTGTGCAAGCGATCAAGAGCACATCAACTCCTGGGAAACATAACATGTTTTTTCTCTCTATTAGATGTCTGTAATTAGACAAGTTAATGTGTGTCTGACTCAATTTAAAATTTTGTAGGATTTGCTGTTTAATCATCTAATCAAAATAGTCTCAATTAATTACATTTATCTTCTTTTTGTGGCTTCTCTCTGCAAAGACATTACATTTACAGTGATGTACAAAGGCATGTTTCAGCAACATTGTGAGTTAAAATCCTTAAAGGACAGTTTAGTTTTATGGACAGAGTGTTTTAATAGACGCAGAGGGGAGATAGGAACTGAATGTATGAGCTATTGTCCCTCTTGAACCTAGTAAAACATGAGGCACAGCTGGAGATTACACAGAGTCTTGGTACAGGTGTAGAGAGCTCTTGCATAACCACCAAGAACAGCCAGAACCAGTTTAGAATGAAAAGTTACCTGAAGCGCTCTTCTGACTGTTAATTTGCCTAATGAAGTGTGTGTATTCGTTTCCTGCCCTCTCCAATGATCCAATATTTGACATTGCAGCAGTTCACAGGATTTTTTGATATGTTTGCTAATAGGTTTCAAGTAACAAAACTCAATTTCTGTCTGGAACACTACCGTCAAATATGATTGATTGACAATTAGCATACAGTTTGGTTTGGCAGTATATGGTTCTGTTCTGGGGTGTGTTTCCCAAAAGCATCTTTAACCAACTATGGTTGCAAGTTCAGTCGTTATCAACATAGTTCAACGAGTCTGTGTTTCCCGAAACCATCATTCCAACGAACATTCGCAAACAGCATCGCAAACTTGTGTGGTTGCAGCGACAGCTCTCGACCTGTGGTTAGAAGCATAGTTTCTTGTCTGCATGACATGTGGACTAAATAAATCGACCCAGGCTCATTGAAAATACGTGACTCTGCCTACATTTTTGCAAACCCTGAAATATGTACCTCCAGGTATGTTTCCCTGCACAATTCAAGAAAAAATTATTTGCATTTGTAAAAGTAGACATGCTTTTATGAATATTTAAAGGCTACTTTTATATTTTGGAGCAACTAACCCCACTCCTACCCTAAACCTACACACTTTTCAACAATAAAACACATAACAGACAAATGAAAGGTATTTATTGCAAAAACTGACCAAAACAGTGTAAAAGTGTTAACTCATATTGCATTCCAAGTCTTCTGAAGTCATACGATATCTTCATGTGAAGAACAGAGTTGATCTTAATGTTTTAATCGCTTAAATGATGATCCAATCCGCCGCTCCGTGTGAACACCCTCCACTCGTTCTTATTTCATTCAAATAAAGGCTTGTTTGAGATGAGCAAAATCTGCAGAACCGATCAGCGCGAGATGCATGCCGGTTAGAAATGTGTCCGAGGGCGGTCCGCCTTCCTCTGATGTCATGCTGACGTATGTCAAAAAACTCTCGCGAGCAAAAGGCGGATGTGTCGGATTCTGCAGTCGAGCGCAGTTGCTCTCCACCGACTGCGCTGAGCAAAAGCATGATGGGAAACGACTTACTGACGACACAGCTTAATGCTCATTGGTTTAAACAAACGTGACATGTGATTCTTTTTTTAAATGTTTGATTTTAAAACTCTGATATCATGTTTTAATTTCTATAAATTATGTGTGAATATTCCCAAACTGTGCGACAGTGCGACCTCTCTGTGTGTTATGTGATTGTTGTCATATTTATAAAAATATATAAAAACATGTATGTAATTAAAGTAAAAATTATTATAAACACGTCTTTCGATAAATAACAAAAACTTTGAGTGTCTTGTTCATAATATTTATTTTCATATAAAAGCAACAGAACTTAAATTACATCCAGTTTATCAGCAACGCAGTGCATGAGTGTGAATCCCGCGATATCCGCCTTTGATCTCGCAGGTGTCTGATCCACTACGAGAAGACAGAACTGTCCGTCTTGCCTGCACTCCTCCCTTCACTGCAGCCGCCTAGTCTCGCCATCATTTCAGGCGAGGCTAGGCGCATCTCAAACAAGCCTTAAAACACGAGCGTGACGCGATCGGTCACGAGACACACAAGAGCCAATGGCATTTTACAATCAAAGCTGACGTAATGACGCAACTGGTCATGAGACATCGACAGCCAATGCTGTCAAAGCTGGCCAATAACGGTGGCAATTTTCAAATATGATCTTCGGCGGGTGGACTCAACACTGATCGCTTTTAGGGATTTTCTTCACAAAAATCAATCGTTTGGCCTCGAATTACTTGGAATATTTTTACTTTTTAAATAAATTGTGCCTGCAGTCGTATCTGCCTGTGATATCCTGTTTTTTATAATACACAAATGGTTAGGTTTAGGGAAGGGGTTAAGAAAAACTGATACCACTTAGTGCCTCTAGTGGACGTTTCACCCGAAAAGTGTAGGGAAACGTACCTGGAGGTACATATTTCAGGGTTTGCAAAAATGTAGGCAGAATCACGTATTTCCAATGAGCCTGGGCTGAAATAAATCCTGATCTTAAGCAAAATAAGCAAGCTGACATTCAGTCCAATCTATATATTTTATTTCCAATAAATACAAATGTAATTTACATCTTTTAGTTTGCCATGATTAACAAGATCTATTAACTATTTCTAGTATTTCTAATAAATGATAGATGATACATTGATGACTCAATCTATTACGACGACTTTAGAAGCATGAGAATGTATTCGAGAAATGACTTGAATAATATACTATATTAAACCACTTTAACAATGTAGTTGCTAGATTTTTCCTCTCTGCTGAGCAGTTACCAGCATTGATATCCAAGCCATAAAGTGCCTTATTTCTTTATAGTTTCAGAACACGCACAAAGCCAATTAGTTAATCGTTAAGACTAGGCAGGTGGTACAAAATTACAGGATAATAATGCGCCTTGGGCATTCTGGTGCACCGAGATGCAGAAGGCCTCGTAGCTACAGGGCATGGATCGTCTGTTTAATTGCCTTGTTGAGCAGGGGGCAAACAGAGGATTGTAGGGGAACAGAGAGGTATTCCACACAGTTGTCACAAGATCACTTTTAATCTAAAATACATTTCCAAGGCTTTTTGTATGTAGTAGCTGATAATAAACAAAAATGGACAAATTGTGTGTTTAGTTTGACTACTGGATTGCATCCCTATGCAATGTTAATGTCTGTCAGTGTAGTTTAAGGCATTACATGTAACATTTGTGGCATGCTGAGCTGGGCCTGCAAAACAACAAACAAGTGCAATTGCTTATTTGATTACATGGACTCACTTGATCAAACCGTGGTGTAAACACAACGAATATCACTGAAGTAATTATGGAGAGATAAGTTGAAATAAAGGAATGGTAAAAAATTGTCAAAGAAGCCAGAGTTCTTTTAAAGCAATAACTGTTATCAAAGTAGAAAGGACAAAGTGTTTTTATTCCCTCAAAATCCCACAAGTCATTAAAAAAAGTTAACCTCATCTCCAGGATGTGTACAAACACAGTCTGCCAATCCTGTTTTTAATGAACAAACAACACACGGACAGGCTGAACTGAAGAATGATGAGCCGCCTGCCTTGTACTTTTAGAGTTTGATTAGAAACGAGTATGACAAAAAGTAAATGTAAAAAAAATAAAACAGATTTTGCTTTGAAGTTTGAAGTTTCCTTTTGGTTTTCCACATGGTTGTCTTTTATGAAGCTGAATATTTAAATAAATATATGAAAACTTGCCTTGGCAAATAATATCTCTTTAGGAGCAGAGGAGGGAAAGGGGATGAAAGTGAGTTTGTTCTTTAAAGTCAGAGGAGAACCTTTTACAAATCACAATCTTTCACTAGAGACTCACAGCAGTTAACTCTTTAAAATTATCATTACACGTTTTGCTAAAACAGACAAAATTTGTTTGATCAAAGAAAACAAGCTCTAGCTGGGATTACAGAGAGGGGTGAAGCTGAACACGGTGCAGAGGGTAATGTTAAAAATAGACATAATTCATTAATTATGTCAGTCTCAAGATTAGTAACTGTTTTTACTTGTTCTACATGAAAGTTAGAATATGTGTTACTAAATGTTCTCACCGTATGTGGCAGCAATATATTTTTATGCAATACTAAAGGCTACTTATGGTAACCAGTGCGATACATACACATATGATTATGGGAAATAACAGAGACCGCTGAAGAACTTTAAATCACAAGACAAATATTATTATAATTGTGTATTTTATTTGGTTGTATGTTGCATCCGTCTCTTCTCTGTGCATTTTAGACTTGTGCAGATGCATTTGTGTAACACTTAAATCCACTGGAGGCAAGTTGAAGTGAACCCAAGTGCAGTTTTATTGAATCCAAAATGCGCAAACAAAAATAATGAATTGACTTGAGAACAGACTTGACTTTAACTATGAACAGACTTGACTTAAACTATGAACAGACTTGAACCATGACCAGACCTGACTTGAACCATGACCAGACACTCACCAACAGCGGATTTCACGGAGCAATACTCGACAAGGACAAGGCACACCTGTGAACAATCAGTACAATGAACCAATTACAGAACTGAACTGAGAACACACGACTAAAACAACCAATGAGAACAGGCTTGTTCGACTTGATGCAGCGAAGCGCAGACCGAACGGCGGCTGACTAGAAGCAGTGTATGCCGGTTAGACATTTTGTCCGACTTGAGGCAGCGGCGACGGCACGTGACTGTGACGTATGTCAACAAAGTACCACTAGAGCGATTTTAGAGCAGCCGGCTAATACAGCCGGTGCAGTTTCTCTAGAGCGGCTGCACCAGGCTGCACAAACTTGACGAAACAGCTATCCACGATTGGTCGGATTCACCGCATGACAGTGACCACGTGTGTTTCGTGTTCCTTCTAAAACCTTTAGTTCCACTAATGCTCACAAAGCAGTTTATAAAAAATGGTAAAACCTCTTTTCATGTAGCCACGATGTTATATTGTCATGTTTGTCAAAATAAAACTGATAAATAAAGGTAGACCCCACTTCATTGATAGTGTAGGCTTATGTTGAACTTTATTATTGTACAAACAGATGCTGTATTAAGCAGTACATAAAGCATTGAATGAAAATGTCTTCTGACACATCTGTGTATTTGACAAATATTGCATTTATTTCATTTAATCTGTGTTAAATTATGCAAAGTAAGCAGCGCGAGCGTCACTACGAGAAGCAGAAACTGTCTGACTTCACGCCTCCGTTTGCAGCTCCGGTAACGGTAAAGCGAGATGGAAGAGATTGCTCAAACCTCCTTTGATCACATAATTTTTTGGAAAATTAATGGGAATGCTAATTCTTACTAAAGAAATTTGACTTAATCATATGATATTATATCAATATTTTTCCAATGTGTAAGCCGTTGTACTTAAAAGCCTAGATGGATTTATTTTTTTTTTTTTGTGCATTCCTTTAATAGCAAATAAAGAAAGCAAGCGTGACTGAACAAGGATGTGCATTTTCTTTTTTATGTTCTCTTTTTATGTAGTTTTCAGTCTGCTACTCACATTTTGGTGAAATGGTGGGCTTGTGTAACACTGTTCCATGTAGGTGCATTTAGGGTCGTTTTTAAGGTAGCGCTGCAGGGCTACCGGCCTGACTTGATTTTGGTCATGACTCATGCGGCATGAGATCCGAGGCCACTGGCACCGCCCAACATTTTGTTAGCCCTGGTTCCCACTGGCCCGACACTGAAAAAGCAGCTAATGGATTTACTTGCATAGATACGATTCTGTCCAAGTTATCATACACAGCAACATGCATGATTAATATAAATTTACCAGCATGGTCTATTTAACTCATAGATTTAGTACAATTCATTTTATATAAATAAAGTAAATTCAAAAGTATTTAAAATAATTTGAGAGTTTGTCTAAAAATGTTGTCTTAAAGTTACTTGTGATGAATTATATTAATTATTCCGTGCATCATGTAATCACTTTTTTGATTTTTAACACTAAAATTACATTGATATCTCTATTTAATGTTCAGTCCTCTAGCAATGTAATCATTGTGCGTTTATCGTGCCAATAAAGCTTTCTTAAACCTTAAATCTTTAGAGAGAGAGAGAGAGAGAGAGAGAGAGAGAGAGAGAGAGAGAGAGAGAGAGAGAGAGAGAGAGAGAGAGAGAGAGAGAGAGAGAGAGAGAGAGGAGGGAAGGCAGTGTTTAAATGGGGTCCCACTCGAGACTAATTATAGACTTTTTAGAGCGCACAGTCTACCATTCTGCCCAGGACAGCACTGAGGAGCAGGTGTAGAAACAAACTGCTGACAGACAGACATCTGAACTGACAGAGAAAGAGAGACAGCAGTAGAAGTAACAAGAGTAAAAGATTAAGTTGAGATGTCAGAGACAATGTCGTTCTGTTCCGTCACTGGAGGAGTAATGAAGGCATGAAACCAAAGGCAAAGGCAGATTCTTCACTTCAAACAATCAGTATTTATTCTTTTTTTTCTCAGTAAAACAAGATAACTTAAGAAGCAAAACAGTATATTAAGACTTAAGAATACATCACTTTTTATGTCTTTTTCCTTTCTTATTTTAAGAAATGAAACAAACTTGATGCTTAAAGCAAGCAAAAAAAATATTAGCTAGTCCAGGGGGAAGAAAAAATAATTTAACTTATCTCAAGATATTCTCTGAAAACAATACTTAAAAATCTCTTACTTGTTTCATGTTTTTATTTTTTATTTTGTTAAGATATGGTTTATTTTAATGAATGCCTAGAGGAAGTGAATATTCTGATATAGTTTGGCTTCAAAATGCAACGCTTTTGTGTGTGTGTGTGTGTGTGTGTGTGTGTGTGTGTGTGTGTGTGTGTGTGTGTGTGTGTGTGTGTGTGTGGTTCAAGTATGGGGACAAAACCTAGCTTTATAGGTATAGATTCAGGGTCAGAATATACCGTTTGTACAAAAGTCATTTCACAGGAAAGTGCTATGACACACCGAAACCCATTGTGTGTGTGTATGTGTGTGTACGTTACTTCTGAAGGCCAAATGTCCTCACTAATATAGTGAAATTGTATGACAACAGACTAGATAGGACATTGTACTGTTCCTTATTAGTTAAAAGGCATATAAATTGGCTAAAACATGTATTTATTTACATCTAGTATTAGGTTTAGGGGCAGGGGTTGGGTTAGGCTATAGAAATATACAGTCATTTTAATATACAGTCAATTTAAGTCCAGGCAATGTCCTCACTAATATAGTGAAATACTATATGTGTGTGTGTGTGTGTGTGTGTGTGTGTGTGTGTGTGTGGACTGGTAATCCCTACGGTATGGGGACAAAACAAAAGATGTCCCCACAAAGATGGCAATATCCAAATCCTTGTCTTTGTGTGGACACTTTTTGGTCCCCATGAAGAAAACAGGTCATAAATCACACTAAGTGATGTTTTTTTGAAAAGTAAAAATGCAGCATGTCTCCTGTGATGGGTAGGTTTAGGGGCAGGGGCAGTGTAGGGGATAGAAAATACGGTTTTGTACAGTATACAATGCATTACGCCTGTGGAATGTCCCCATAAAACATGAAAACCCAACATGCGTGTGTGTGTGTGTGTGTGTGTGTGTGTGTGTGTGTGTGTGTGTGTGTGTGTGTGTGTGTGTGTGTGTGTGCGTGTGTGTGTGTGTGTGGGCATGTTTTTGTGAAATATCAGGACACAAATGTGTATAATGACATGGGTATGACATAGGTACTACAAAAAGAGGGTGAAATATGAGGACGTTCCCCATGTCCTCACTTTTCAAAATGCTTATAAATCACACAGGATGAGGTTTTTCACAGAAAGTAAACAGCGCAGTCTCCTGTGATGGGTAGGTTTAGGGGCAGGGGCAGTGTAGGGGGATAGAAAATACGGTTTGTACAGTATAAAATGCATTACGCCTATGGAATGTCCCCACATTTCACAAAAACAAACGTGAGTGTGTGTGTGTGCGCGTGTGTGTGTCCTTTTCCTTCTCGTGTAGTTGTGATGTGGCTGCACCTACCAGTCCATTGCACTGTAGACAATATCAAACACCTTCCACAATTAGCTTTCATATCCAGCTCCAAAACATTGACTGCCATTTTGTTAACTATATGTTTCAAAGCCATGTCTGTATTTCCCTAACTGGAGCTCATTTGTTGTTCACACCTCTAGTATTTAGATGCCAGTGGTCATTGTCATATTAGCATCTAATAATAATACACCATATGCACACTGTCGTCACAGCAATTAATCCTAGTAAAGCATTGAAACTGAGCAGATGTGGGCCCACAGAGAGAGACAAAAAGAGACTGATCACAAGAAAGAATGAAAATGAAGTTTAATTGGCATTAAACTGTGCTCATATGTGGTCGTTATTCAACTTTTGTAGCCATTTTGAATCACAGACGGCTGTGTTTGCCAAAGTACGTTCCAACTCAGAAACTATAAACAACCATTTCAAATAGACTGGCATAAATAAATCACAAAACACAACAAGCAATGTCTTAACTACAGTTTATCTTAAAAGAAAGGTTAAAAAAAAATAAAAACTGCGATTTAATCACGTCTTTTCCTTACAGTACAATGCATAGCTGCACAGTTTTCTTATTACGGGTCAGTTTTGACCTGGTGGAATGTAAACTTATAAAACAGCCATAACTTAATGTTTTTTCAACCAAAACCATATTTTATGTGACAAATAACTTTATACGTAATAACTATGTTATTACCAAGTTATTACTGCATTTACCTCTTTTTTTAATAAATAAAAGCATGATAATTTCTCTAGCATTTTAAATTATACACAATGAACTATTGCAAAAACAATATGATGCAAGGAAAACATCTGTATACCTCTTCACAATAATTTTTATCAGAATATATAATTATATAAAATGTATGAGAACATATGAGAATAATTACTAGTATTAATCCCTTTGGAATCTATATGGATGTAAGAAGTTTTTGTGCTGCCGGACTATGACCTGAAGCGCGCGCACACGCCTTTCAGACAACATACAATGGATTATTGGGTTTCAGTGGTCAAACAAAGGTAAAAATGCACGTCCTGGTGAGTATTCAGGTAAACACAGTAGTGTTTGTCTTTAGTAAACGTACATAGAGTTGAGTGAGAAATCGTGTGTTACAATGAATTTGGTCCGTGGAAGTCTTAAAGGGCCGGACCTCATATTCTGTGTGCTTTAATGTTAATCAAACAACAATGAAAAATAGAAAACCACGCCATGCATGGCTAAACAACTTTAATATATTTATTAAAAATCAGTGTAGCCTATAGTTAATTTAGAGTGAAGACTGAGCAGTTTATATATATATTATTATTATTATTTTTTTTTTTTGTTATAAATTTCTTGACTTGCTACAGTTAAATAGACCCACTGTACATATTGTTTGTAATTTCCATGTTTTGTTTTTTTTTAAGATCAAATTAAAAATCTATATTGTAATTATAAAAGTACATTTAAAAAAATATTAAATTACTCATATCATTATTTAAGGTTTTGGTCATCCCAACCTGTTCAGTAAACGTAAACATTTTGTATTTAATTTGATTCTATCTAAATAGTTTTTGTTGTTTTTAATAGGGGCAAAATAAAAAATTTATTTTATTTTAAAGCAATTGCAAACATATCGAGATATATATCGAATATCGTAAAAATTTGGACAATATCGAGATTAATATATTCGTTGGATATCGCCCAGCCCTATTCATATGTGAATTGTCTTTGTAAAATCAAGAGCTTCAGAAATAGTTACTAAATCATCTTCCGCAATGTCACCACTGACTAAACGTTGTGTTATAAGTATATAAGTACAATAGTAACAATCCAAGGCTGAAAACGGTCTGAGCACTAACGACTAACTAAACCACCTTGCTGTAATTTCAGGTCGACGGCTTGGTTTTAATGACACGTGTGGTGTACGCGCCAAGCTGATCCACCTCCTCTCATTGTATCTATAATAACCCTCCTCTTGAGTCCCCCTTCAATACTGTCTCAGTCAAATGACACTTCCAGCGCACTGAACTGAACCTAGCAGCCTTGCTTCAGTGCTCACTCCTATCACATTCTGCTCCGTTATTCTTCCTTGAGAGCTCTTCACACCGCCTTCAGAGCATTGGTGCCCGCCACCCTGCCTCATTAGGCTCCTTCGCGCTCCGTCTCAAGGATTATACAAGGAAATCTCATTGTGGCAACACTTCATTCTGAGATAAGGGAAATCATTTTCTTTGAGGGAGACGTAAGGCAAGAGAGGCAGAGTGATTAATGAGTGTGATATATCACTTTATGTTTGATTAATTCTCAGTTGTACTCATGTGATTGACAGGATTCTGACCCTTGTATGTATTGATTTGAGGACTGAGTATGTGCTTGTGGTAATGAAGGAGGGTGAGGGGTTGGGGGCGATAGACTGCATTGCACTCAGAGCTAAGATTGACACTTTTATTGTTTATTGGTGTTTCATGTAAGTATGGCAGACTAAACAGGTCTATCATAGCCTGCAATGGCAAGCCGTATGTTTAAACGTAACATTAAAGTATTCTGTTACTTGTTATAAAATTAAGTAATGAAGCTACATCAGCACCTTATGGAAAGTATCGTTCAGCTACGTTTGTTACTTTTTTTTTGACAAATGCTGACTTAGACATTATCTTTCCTCTAGAGTTTTTAAACACTGAAAGTGTACTTTTTGGTTGTACACAAGTATATGTTTTCTGTTCACAAAAAACAATAAAAGTGGAATGTCCCCAATTAGATAGCTTAGTAAATGTGTGTGCCAGTGTGTGTGTGTGTGTGTGTGTGTGTGTGTGTGTGTATTTATCACCGGCACACTGTTCATAGAGTGACATATACAGTAGGCTGTACCGCAAAATAATGTGCACTGATTGTTATGACAGCAACAACGTTTATGGCAGCCATATCTGCATAATGGTTGCACACTTTAAAGGGATAGTTCACACCGAAAAGAAAATTCATTCTTCATCATAAAAATTCATAATTTGTTCACCCTCATGTTGTTCTTGTATATCTGTATAACTTTTTTTTTTTTTTTTGTGGAGGATAAAAATATACACTCTTAAAAATAATGGTTCTTGGCGGGGTATATTGCTCCATGAAGAACCTTTAATATTCAAAGAACCTTTCCATTGCACAAAAGGTTCTTTGTAGTGCAGATAGGTTCTTTAGACTATAAAATGGTTCAGAAAAAAAAATTGTTCTTTAAAGAACCTTTCACAAAATGGTTCTTCGGGGAACCAAAAATGGTTCTTCTATGGCATCGCCGTCAAAACCCCTTTTTGGTTCTTCCTGGCACCTTTATTTTAGTGTATTTTGGACGCCAAACAACATTGAATTTTTCAACGCATTATTTCAAAATATATTTTTTTGATGTGTTCCACAGAAGCAAGTTTGGAACAAGATATTGAGTAAATAATGACATGATTAAAATTTTGGGGTGATCTAACCTTTTACATTTTTACACAAAAATGTCGAAGGGAGTGGTTTTCAATACTAAATAAATTGAAGCTACCTAATGTTTGTAATGATAGTCCACTGAGGCAAGTTGCAGTGAGAACCCATGTGCAACAAAACTTGAACAAAAAACAAAATTAAAAAAAAGACTTAGCTTGACTTGACTAGGAACAGAAACCTAAACATGAACATAAACTCACTAAAAAAAGTTATACTAACAAAGCTCACATCTCATTCATCTGAAATGGAAAATGTATTAATCCTTGTGTGCACATAATGGAAGGAAATATATTTAACAAAATACAGATTTTTTTCTGTACGCTTAATGCAATTCATGACACGTAATTCATTCAGTACACAAAATTAGTTACTGTTGGCACCCCATATGGCAGAGAATGCCATGTTTATTCAAATCAAGTAAGCATAGACTTTAACAGTCATCCAAATTACGTGAGAATGACCTGAGGAAACCTGTGCATTTCATTTGAGTTTTGTTTTGTGCGCTCTCCTCCATCATTCTGCTCGAGTGTAATCAAAATGTGCTCACATTATGTAGCGTGCGTGTGGGAACGTTGGGACAGCTTCTAGCAAAACTGGCTGCTGAACTCACTTCTTGGAGCTGGAGCCGTGCCATCCCTCAAATGATCTACTTTTCCCCTCGGATCAATGTTTGTTGCTACTCTCAATGCCCTGAGTTGCGTGTGAGATGGTTACAGCGTATCCTATCGAAAGCTGCCGCAGACATCCCCTCTGGCCTTGTAAAAAAAACACTGAGTGCAAGCTTAAAGCGTCCAGCGCGCAATGTTTGAGTCTCCCACAACCATGTAAATGAACACAAAGACACAAGTAAGAAACAAGAGGTTAATCAATAAGTCAACGCAAAAGTGTGCGCAAAACTCAAGCAGGGGCTATTTGTCAGCCAACTTGCTGTGTAAGGCATATCCGAGACCTTTTTATGTCTTGTCTTTTCATGCATCTCCCTCTCTTTATTTTTTATTTCAGTGTATATGTGTGTGAGCGTATGCATGTGTGCTTATGGGGAGCAGGGCAGAGATTTGCTCAGTGTGTCCGCCTGACTTGGCAGAAATTGATCTGTGTATGCATTAGCAGATTGCCTGTTGATGAGATGGGGATTTATAATGCACTGACTGATGGCAGTGATCTAGCTATATAAATAAATGAATATGTGCACTGTTTAGCTTTCAGATGACTATGAAAACTTGATTTGTAAGCCTTCTGTACTCACAAATGTCTGCATTAATATAAGAGTGTGTATCTAACTTGATGGGGAACTGATGGCTGGACAAAAAGACATCAAAACTTGTCAGTTGTAATGTACTAATCATCCAAGAATCAGAACATAAACAGGAAGTGTCTGAACGGGCATGGTTTGATGAAAGACAGAATCAGCAATAGCTGCAGTCTGCTAAAGAAGATCAAAATAGAGGATACAAGTTATACAACTTTATGTAAATGATAATGTACATGCAGCCGGTTGTTATCGCAGAATAAACCCAGACAGAGTGATCAGAACCCTGACGCGAAGCGAAGTCAACACTACTGACCCCCGCTTATTACACGGCTACTTGTCTCAAGTAAATTAAACATGAAATATTGTATTGGGCTTAAATATGAAAATTAAAAATTTTCTTCTGCAAAGAAAAACAGTTCCAAACTGCTAAACATGGATTACAATGGAAGACTGCAAGGGATAGTTCACCCAAAAATGAAAATTAGCCCATGATTTGCTCACCCTCAAGTCATCCTCGGTGTATATGATATTCTTCTTTCAGACGAATAAAATCTGAGTTATACTAATAAATGTCCTGGCTAATCCAAGCTTTATAATAACTGCAGTAGTTGTAGCTCGTTTTTGAAGTCCATAAAAATGCAGCTGTCCGTCAAATAACATGCTCCACACAGCTCTGGGGGGTAAATAAAGGTCTTCTGAAGTGAATCAATGCGTTTGTGTAAGAGAAATATCCATATTTAAAACTTTATGAAGTAACGTTTCGGACGATCTCCTTCCATGTTCAGTTTATGGGCAAAGTGTTGAAAGTGCCTCTGCAGTTCAAAGTCATGGTCGCCAGATGCATAGACAAACCCTGCGTCCCAATTCACATACTATCCGTACGAAATAGTATTCGAAAATAGAATTAGTATGTCCCAAATCGTAGTAAGTTGAAAAGAGTATTCCAAAGATACCCGGATGGTCTACTATTTCCGGTCAGAGTTCGAAGTACAGATCGAGGCACACTCTAACGGCTGATAATTGCCCACAACCCATTGCACGAGGTGGACGAGGATTCGATTAGAACTACAAATGTGGATTAAAAAAAGTCCATTATAGATGACAAAGTAGTATGTCCCAATGCTTGCAAACTCTTCTGCTACACACTCAAAAGTATGTACTTTTTCTTCACAAAAAGAGTACATACTTTTAAGCACTTTCAACACGATTCGACGGAAGGTGATCGGCTGGAACTTTAATTTATAAAAAGTTTTAAATATGGATACTTTTCTTACACAAATGCATCAATTCACTTCAGAAGGCCTTTATTTACATTAAATAAAACTCATAATCTGCACTTGTCATACTTTATATGTTGTTCCAGCCACAACACTGCAGAAATGAAAAACAGCTTGTAAAATAGAATCGTCGTGATTGGCCGTTGCGGCTGGTTAAAGTAGGCTACAAAAACTCTGATTAACAATAAAAAAATATCATGTGGCGCATTTGGTTAGAACACAGTAAAGGCTTATAGGGCTGTTTCAGCATTTGCATTGATTTCGTATTGTTGTTAGATTTGTTGCTAAGTTATTTTAGTGGATTTTTGTCCAAATTTTGTTTAGGTATAATGTGAGTATTTGGAAATGTCATTGTTGTAAATTGTTGTAGAAGGAGTCATGCCATATACTCTAGTTTGTTTTTGAAATGCCGCCACTGCCTGAGATCCAAAAGCTAATGCCAGCGACTTAACCATGATGACTTGACAGCTGAGTGTGGGCATTTCACTCATGTTTGATGCATCCACGTCTCATTTGCATAGACCATACTATTTGAATTCATGTTTAGTTGACTGCCAAATTAAAAAAATAAATAATAATAATTAAAATTAAAATAACATTATTAACCAGTTAATGCTAATTTTAAATACATGTTTCTGTTCAGAACAATTAAACTTGTTTTAGTTTTTGTTTATGTTCCTGTTCTAACCATTAAACGCATGAATGTTTGACCAATCATTCTTACATATTCAGGTCTTTAGCGACGCTGATCTAAATCTAACACGGATAGATCTCTACCTGTCACGATAATATAAAATGTTCCTAATATTAGAGTAACAATTACAGAAGAATAAAATAAAGCATAGAGTTCAGTTTGAGCAGATGTTTTATACCATCATCACTGTCCTCATCAGAGCTCATTTCCCAGAATATTCAGCATCTGGCTCATATTTGCCATCTAAAACATATTCTCAAAACTATCATTTTCAACATCTTCAAAGTCAATATTTTGATCGTTTCCTCACCAGATACGCCATCACGTGACAGTGACACTAGTATTTGAATGTGTTCAGTACTTGCTCTGCAGTGAATCATATTCTTTTGTTTTCTGCCTGCGGTAACTATGAGTGAAACGTCACTTCATCATTGTGTAAAAGACATTTGCTTCCAGGTGGGATAAAGGTGAATTGCACTTATTCATTCATTCATCAAATAATAAATTATTGTTGTGCAGAAAAAAATATAATGACACTATTACAAACGTTAGCGACCCTATATAATCTTGAAAATAAATAAATAATGAGTGGCATTCTGAAGAGCAGGCATTATTTTATAATTATAATTATTATATATATATTTTTTTTCGTTACATTGTTTATGATGAATTGATTGAGTAATACTAAGAAGGGTGATGTCCAACTTAAAAAAATTAAATAAGGAGGAGCGTAGTAAATGAAATCCCCGGTCAGTCACTAAACACCCAAGGTATGTGTATGCAAGTGTTACAATTTATTTATTTCCGTGAACCAATTCGGAGCCCTGGTTTGCATCACCAGCTGCATATATTTGTTTTTTCTGACATAGTTAATCTGGTAAAGCACTACACTTCAGTGATTTGGAGTGCTTCCAGTAAAACATAAGTCACCAAAAAAATAAAATCAAAGACATGTAGATGCAAGAAAAAAAATGGTGTGGTTGCTTCAGCAAATACATTTTTATTTCACGTTTGCTTTTGTTAACAATATCGGTTAGTGTAGGGTAGGGTTCAGTGTAGGTGGTACATTATTTTTCAAACGTGATAGAACATTAAGCTTTTAGCTCCTCTCACCAGTAATTTCATTTCTAAACTGTTGCTCTATATACAACAACCAACATAAAACATTGACATATTCATGTTCATCAGTTTTTGATAAAACTGAACACAATTTTAATGCAACTCACTAGACATTTAGCTTTGAAAGTGTGTCAACATATTCGGCCCCACTTTATATTAGGTGGCCTTAACTACTATGTACTTACATAAAAAAATAAGTACAATGTACTTACTGTGTTCATATTGTGTTGCAAAACACCTTTGCTGATATTGAGGTGGGATACGGGTAGGGTTAGGGACAGGTGTGGTGGGATGGGTAAGTTTAAGGGTAGGGTTAGGTGTAAGGGAAGTGTCAACTGTGTAATTACAAATGTAACTACAGAAATTAATTACAGATGTAATTACATGCAGGTATTTTCTTAAAGTACAATGTAAAAACATGTATGTACACATTAAGTGCAATGTATCAAATTATTAATTATAACGTAAGTACATAGTAGTTAAGGACACCTAATATAAAGTGGGTCCACATATTCAATATGCATTGCACAGGCATGATTTAGTTAATGACGTCACACTGCATTGTTCTTTAATTTAGCTTGAAGTATATCGGAGGCTTTAATGTGTCACTATACCAGAGAGAAGTAGAGGGAAATTGTCTAGGTCAAGGATTTAAATGTTAATGATATTCTAGAGTTCACAGAAAACAAACAGAGATGTCGAAATAAAAGTGAGAAGATTGTAGAAGAACCACTGCTTTCTACAATCCACATCCTTGTAGTCCCTTCAGTCACACTTTAAACCATATACAATTGTAAACACATCAGACAGACAGACAGAGAGAGAGAGAGAGAGAGAGAGAGAGAGAGAGAGAGAGAGAGAGAGAGAGAGAGAGAGAGAGAGAGAGAGAGAGAGAGAGAGAGAGAGAGAATCAAATTCATCCACTGGCAGCTCTTTCTAACTAGATATAGATGAAATATCTCTAGTAGGGTTCATTTGCCTTCATTTCCCGTGAGATTAAATGCAAACTCATTTTCAAATTATACCATTTTTAACCATTACATCTTACGTATAGAAGTACTCAACATATTCTCAACACAATTCTACTGTATCGCCATCTTGTATATTTTAGTATTCATTGATTTATTTAGCTTGCATATAACTGTGAAATGATTATTGAAGTTATTATTTAAAAAAAAAAAACTATTAAATAAATTACTTTTATAAACGTGATGTAAATATTTTCATGAAAAATACACACACATATCCAATATATATATATATATATATATATATATATATATATATATATATATATATATATATATATATATATATATATATATATATATATACAGTATATACACACACACAGGTGCTGGTCATAATTAGAATATCATCAAAAAGTGGATTTATTTCTCTAATTCCATTTAAAAAGTGAAACTTGTATATTATATTCATTCATTACACACAGATTGATAGATTTCAAATGTTTATTTCTTTTAATTTTGATGATAACTGACAACTAAGGAAAATCACAAATTCAGTATCTCAGAAAATTAGAATATTACTGAAGACCAATACAAAGAAAGGAGTTTTAGAAATCTTGGCCAAATGAAAAGTGTGAGCATGTACAGCACTCAATACTTAGTTGGGGCTCCTTTTGCCTGAATTACTGCAGCAATGCGGCGTGGCATGGAGTCGATCATTCTGTGGCACTGCTCAGGTGTTATGAGAGCCCAGGTTGCTCTGATAGTGGCCTTCAGCTCTTCTGCATTGTTGGGTCTGGCATATCACATCTTCCTCTTCACAATACGCCATAGATTTTCTATGCAAGGTCAGGCGAGTTTGCTGGCCAGTTAAGAACAGGGATACCATGGTCCTTAAACCAGGTACTGGTTGCTTTGGAACTGTGTGCAGGTGCCAAGTCCTGTTGGAAAATGAAATCTGCATCTCCATAAAGTTGGTCAGCAGCAGGAAGCATGAAGTGCTCTAAAACTTCCTGGTATCCGACTGCGTTGTCCTTGGACCTCAGAAAATACAGTGGACCAACACCAGCAGATGACATGGCACCCCAAACCATCACTAACTGTGGAAACTTTACACAGGACCTCAAGCAACGTGGATTGTGTGCCTCTCCTCTCTTCCTCTAGACTCTGGGACCCTGATTTACAAAGGAAATGCAAAATTTACTTTCACCAGAGAACATAACCTTTTCTTACCCTCCTTGTGCAAAGTGTCAATGATCGGCTTTTGGACAACTGTCAAGTCAGCAGTCTCCCCCATGATTGTGTATCCTACAGAACTAGACTGAGAGACCATCTAAAGGCCTTTGCAGGTGTTTTGAGTTAATTAGCTAAATAGAGTTTGGCACCAGGTGTCTTCAATATTGAACCTTTTCACAATATTCTAATTTTCTGAGATAGTGAATATGGGAATATATAAGAAACAGTTTAATTTAATAAAGTTTCTATACTTGATTATTACTAATTGGTTTGCTCCAGGTAATGTTTACTGTAACACGCTGTAATTTTTCAACTTCGGGTACAACAATTAAAAATTGAAGTACAATTTAAGTGCACAAATTTTCCACTTTAATACATTTAATACAGATTCTGCTACTGTAGTCAGCTCTTTCCTGGGTATTGATCAGACTGTGTGTGACCAATTATTTCTCAACACTACTGGGCATTTTGTAATAATAATCTTTTAATAATCTTTTTATTTTTTACTATTAATCCATTGATTGTCTGGTTTAGTTTTCTAAATCTGATTAATTGAGGATTATGCTGTACTCACCATTACTCTGCCAGAATTGTCATATAAAAAAATGCGAACCTGCCCGTGTTCTGTCCCAAGCATTCAAGCGGTCCCAAATGCACGTTTAAAGCCCACTTTTTCCACTGAGAAATGTTCCATTCTTAAATTAAAACAAAATTTTATTGCAGATGTAACTGCAATGCTCCTGTTATATTGCAACTAACACGAGATTTCTAGGTCACATGTTGACAAAGCTTTACTTAGGATTCATGCTTTTCTACTGGGAGAATCGCAGAGGAAAGACAATAGGACAATCTAGAGCAGCTTAAGGGGAGAGTTATCAGGGGAGAAACCAATGCACACTTGAATGCTCTCATTCTGCCCATAGGGTGGCCCTCAAACTGAAGTTTCAGAAAGCCCAGAGCAAGCTTTAGAGCCTTTTCGGATGCATCCTTTCTGAGGGTGCTGTTCAGGCCCAGCAAGTCAGAATAATGACCCGGCCTTGATGCTGGGGACTATAAGGCATCTTGGGACAGGAAGTTGGTTGGGCAAACAGAATAAGGATAGGAAAGCAAGAGCTGCCGAGAGAGCGAGAGAGAGAGTGACAGAGTCAGAGACAATGTTCTTATGGAGGTTTAGTCACTTGGACACAACTGATTGATTTTCATGTGACTTTAAAGATGTTTTTTTTTTTGTTTTTTTTTTTTTATGGGAGAAGTCAATTACATCTCTTCTGTAACTAAAATAAGACTTTTTAAGACTTTTAATTAAGTCTAAATGGTTATCAATATTTAGATCTCAGAACTTATTTAATAATCATATTTTCACAGATGTTTAACACCTCATGTGCTACACGTCAACTGATTCATTGTTCATGACAGAATTACAAATTGATCAAAGCAACTCATGTTACGTCAAGAGGATTCAGAAGAAAGCTGGGCTCTCTGCTCTACTGTGTTCTTTGTTTACATGAATTTCCAATGACTACTAAATTATATGAAGATGCCATATGATATAAATCTCATTGGTCTCTAATTCAAAAGAGTTATACAAAAAGCTGGCAACTTGGTCTTGGCAAAACTCAACAATCTTGCAAACATATTGACATCTGATTCCTCAAACCTTTTCTCCACACATGGTGTCCATTTAATGGTTTTTGCACATTCCGTCCTCAAAAAACAACAACATTGGGCACATTGAAACCTAAACATTATTTGCTATATGAGGCGAAGAGTGCATTCTACAAATGTCACTGCATCAACATCATCACGAAAGTGAATTAATTTAAATTGGATAGATAGGTAGATAGATGATAGATAGATAGATAGATAGATAGATAGATAGATAGATAGATAGATAGATAGATAGATAGATAGATAGATAGATAGATAGATAGATAGATAGATAGATAGATAGATAGATAGATAGATAGATAAATAGATAGATAGATGCCATGTCCACCAAAGATTTTTTCCACACAGCTGGCTGTCGTATTCAATTGTTTTCAATGGGAGCGCCGTGTTTTTACTGATCGCCCAGAGTTGAAGAATGTTCAACTTTGTATAAAATGCAGTATTCATCACTGTCACTTTTCACCCAGCCGTCCAATCACAGTGGCAGAGGGGCGTGACAAACACACCACTGACCAACCACATTCTGCTTGTACAACATCCACAGATGAAAACAAGCAGCATACTAACGGAACAAAATCATTTAAAACAAGAGCCAGAGCAAATCATTTAAATTGTATTGGCATTTTTATACAGAATCAATACAGAAACAAACTGGGAAAGGAGATACTAGTAACACTTAGCGGATATTCCGTATCATAACAAGCAAAGAGTCTCGGCTGTAAACCCACCCCCACCCCCGCTGCCCTGCCAAAACGCACGCAAGCGATCACAGAGAGGCGTTTTCAGCAGAGCGCCTAGCGTTTTCAGCTGGATAAAAACGCTTTGGTGGACACACGGCCTAAGTGAGAGGATTCTAACTGTTTAAATGCACTTTAAGAGGAGCTAGCATTAATACATACTTTCACAATCATTACAGTTAGACATCGATCTGACAGTAGAGTATCTGTCCATGTGGCTGGATCTCTGACTCTGCAGCTTCAGAAAGAGCTAAAACACTATTGCACTGACCATAATGCAATTGAATCACAAACCACAACTGCTGAATAGATATACAGTCCCTGACAAAAGTCTTGTTGCTTGTGCACAAATTGAACTGAAGTGCCGCTGAAATATATTTCTTATCAAGATTTTTTTTACAAGAAATGGCGCATTTTAATCCCAACAGCTTTTGTAATGATGTTTCAGTGCAAAATGAAACTGTCAAAACATATTCTAATATTCACAGCTTGGTAAAGCCCATTGAGTCAATTTTTGCAAGACAACTGCTCGAGAGGACCGTTTGTTGGCTCGAAAATCCAAGGCCAGCCCATTTTCCACTGCAGCTGCACCTGAAGTCCCTGTGTCAACCAGAACAGTTTGTCTCGAAATGGCCTCCATGGTCGAATCAGTGCCCAGAAGCTAGCACTAAACAAAAGACAATTGAAAAACCGTGTGGCATTTGCCAAAGCCCACAGCCTGCTAAAAGGATGGACACTGGAAAAGTGGCAGAAGGATTTTTGAGCCCGATCTCACGAAAATGCGTATCAATAGTACGAGTGTGCAATCTCGTAGAATGTATACGCCAAAATGAGTTTTGGCGTGCATATGGTACGCCATTTTTGGCGTGCATATGATACGCACTTTATGGCGTATTATACGTACGAACCCCCCACACCCCCACCCTCACCCTACCCAAAAGCGTGTCATATACACGCCATAAAGTGCGTATCATATGCACGCGAAAAACTGCGTAGCATATGAACGCCAAAACTCATTTTGGCGTATACATTCTACGAGATTGCACACTCGTATTATTTATACGCATTGTCATGAGATTGTGTTGGATTTTTCAGTTGAATCTTCTGTTGAATTACACCACAGTCGCCGCAAATATTGCAGGAGACCTACTGGAGCCCGCATGGATCCGAGATTCACCTAGAAAACAGTGAAGTTTGGTGGGGGAAAATCATGGTCTGGGGTTACATCCAGTATGGGGGTGTGCGAGAGATCTGCAGGGTGGAAGGCAACTTCAATAGGTCTAAAATACCAAGAAATCTTAGCTACCTCTTATATTCCCAACCATAAAAGAGCCCAAATTCTGCAGCAGGATGGTGCTTCCATCATTCTTCCATCACATCAAAGTTCCTCAAGGCGAAGAAGATCAAGATGCTCCAGGATTGGCCAGCCCAGTCACCAGACATGAACATCATTGAGCATATGTGGGGTAGGATGAAAGAGGAAGCATGGAAGACGAAACCAAAGAATATTGATGAACTCTGGGAGGCATGCAAGACTGCTTTCTTTGCTATTCCTGATGACTTCATCAATAAATTGAATGAGTTCTTGGCAAACCGCATGGATGCAGTCCTTCAAGCTCATGGAAGTCATACAATATATTAAATTTGGATCTCACAGCATTACTACTTAATTTGGTGATATATTTTTGTATTTGCAGTAAATTTGTTCAATTTCTATATAGGCGACAAAACTTTTGTCTTGCCAAAATTTGACCTTTCTGTCTTGATTGGTGCAATTTTGTGTGCTTTCTAGGTTGATGAAGTAGAAGGTTGCACTCGGCAATCAGCTGGCACTACCCGTAGCTATTTTTACCACAACACAACTCGAAAATTGTTTCAGAGTTAAACAAAACCAATTAAATGCATTTAAAACACACTCAAACACATATGTGCACACACTCTCTCTCTCTCTCTCTCTCTCTCTCTCTCTCTCATACACACACACCCCAACAGATCGGCGTGAGCTCATACTCACACGCACACACGCACGCATGCACGCACGCACACACGCGCACACACACACACACATACTGTGCGCGCACAAACACGATCAATCAGCTGTAATGTTATACATGAGGGTGGATGATTTGCCTAATTTGTCACCTTGGCTGAATCCGAAATTGCCCCCTATACTCTAAAATAGGGCACTATTTGAAGGGACAGACATTTGTAGTGGTGTCCGAAACCATAGTAGACATGTTCGAGTGCACTCATTCAACCCCGCATTGCACCACAATAACGAGTGTACAGCTGATGTACACTCAACGGCAGTCCGACTTCATGCACTCGTTTTCATTCACTCCTTCTAGTGAACTGTATTAGTAGACTAAAGTAGGGAATAGTGAATGAGGGTTTTAGGGGGCGATTTTGGATTCATCCCTGGTTCCGATTCGGCAGGCCAGCACTCTCCATGGCTGTACACTCATTATTGTGGTGCAATGTGGGATTGAATGAGTGCACTCAAACATGTCCACTATAGTTTCGGACACCACTACAAATAGCTGTCCCCTCAAATAGTGCCCTATTTAAGGTTATGGGGGGCAATTTTGGATTCAGGCCCTGTCGTGAAGACTTACGAGGGCAGCCCATAACACCTCGATTGAGACCCCATTTGTGAGTGTGAGTTTGTGTGCACTTGTGTTTGAGTGTGTTTTAAGTGTAATTAAAAAGCAATTAATTGGTTTTGTTTAACTCTGAAACTAATTTTGAGTTCTGTTGTGGTAAAAATAGCTACGGGTAGAGCCAGCTGATTGCATCCATTCTACGTCATCGCCCTAGAACGCAAACAAAAATATAAATATAAAAATATAAAATTGTTTTTTTTAAATAAGGTAGATCTTTTATGGGTTTTTCAATGGCAATCAATGGCATTTTTATATATTTTTCCTGCGATCACACATTATAGGAGTAGTGTAAAGTAGTGTTTACATAAGGTATGCATTTAGTCCCATTGTATCATACTTTTCATTGTGCTTATTGTTTCAAAGAAAACCTTTTCCTCGACATGCTTTATGAATGGATCTTCAAACACATACTCGCTATAAGAATTTTTTTCAATTCTTCCTCAAAGTAGTACATGCTTAACCTGTATTTAACCTTCCCTGAGCATACATCTGTGTGGGCCACAGGTGCAGAAATTGAAAGACGTCAAAGAATTGCCAAGGGTAAGGAGGTCATCCCCTGTAAATAGCTATAGCAGTTCTGTGTAAAACCACGTACACACAATCCTCGATTTTGCTCCCCTTATATCCAAAGTGCAGATTTGCAGAAACCACTTCTTATCTACAATTTTTCAGGAACCCATGATTATGTTCCATAAGCACTGTGCTGGGATCAGAGGGATTGTGACTGAGGACAACAGATAGAAGAATGTGAGGAAGATGGCTTTCTAAAAACGAAATGCAGGTCAAAGGTTCAAAATTAGGGAGGATTAGCATTTTTAATGTAGCTGTTTTTTTTTTTAGGTTAAAGTATTTTAAATAATGCCTCAACATCATAAAGATGCAGTAAATAAGACACCTTGTGTTTTCATTATTTTGAATTGCATACATTTTTTATGCATAATCATATTAAAGTGTGCTTTTTTATTCAATGTTTTAACAAAAAGATTAATATAAACATCAAGAGATTGCTGAAATAAAGCTAGAGATACATTATTAACAGGATATCAGCTTTATAAAACACAATCTAGGGAATATAATGCAAAAACTAATTTTCATTTTCACTTTTTTAATACGACTTTTTTTTTTTTTGGTGCAGGTATCCTTTGTCTTTGTGATAAACCTTTTGATTTCATAACTTTGTTTTTCTGTATAGGGAAGTATTATAAAGACAAAATGACTATCATTGACCCAGAAACTTCAGTGAACACTGTACACTTATAAACTTTCCCTTTCTCTGTAATTTCTCCCTTGACTATCCCCCATTTAAAACAGTAAGTTAAAAGGGATAAGCACATTAATGAACAAATAAATGAAAGCTCTAGCTCTAATAACTTCTGCCAGGAAGAGTCAATATAAAAGATGGTCACTTACACGTCTGAGTTTGCAGATGCTGACGCCAACATTTACCTCCATTCTCCCCACCACCACCAGGATGGTCCCTGTCTACACCGCCCAGGGGGTCGGCTGTGCCCCTGCCTTCAACTTCAGGCAGGAAATCCGGAGTCCGTTACCCTCGAGATTAAAGTAACGCCAAATAACCTCTAATTATAATACTTGCTGGTCTGTTAATATACTTGTTACTTTATTGTACTTCATCTGGCCTCCCCAGTCTTTCTGGTAGAAATTATTGCATTATACAATATTTGCAGAAAACACTATCAGTATTATAGTTATTAAGGAAAAAATGTAAAGTGGTAGACTGTTGCACAGATGGATCCCATTGTCAATTGTCATCATCAGTTATGCACTCAAAAAACAAAAAAACAAACAAAAAAACAATGCATTTATGCACTGAAACAGCAAGGTGCCTCACTCACCAAAGTTACATTGACTAAGAAAAACACTTTTCAAGTAAAACTTACATTTTTTTCATTGAAATATCTTAAAACTTATTGTAACTAATAACTAAACTAATATTTAAAGATGCAAAAAAAAAAAAAAAATCAGGTTACTTGCAGAGAAACATTGTTACGCCAGTTGTTCCTCAGCACTTTTTTTGGATAAACTGATGCTTATATGCAGAAATTTCTCTGCCAAATCCAACTCAGCAGTTCTGAGTAAAAAATATTATTGTAGGATTACAGTATTAAGAATTTCTTGTTTTTTGTATTATTTCTTTTAATTTCACTTGTGTGTGTGTGTGTGTGTGTGACCTGGAAAATATTATGGGGACAAAATGTCCAAAACCTTTTGCTTGTTGGGACATTTTTGAATCCCCATGAGGAAAACAGCTTAAAAATCATACTAAACAATGTTTTGTTTTTGTTTTTATGTAAAAATGCGGAAAGTTTTCTGTGATAAAGTAGGTTTGGGGGTAAAGTTAGTGTGGGGGATAGAATATACACTTTGTACTGTATAAACATCATATACTGAAAGTCCTCACAAAAAACGGACACGAGTATGTGTGTGTGCGTGGCTAGGACGGTCTGTTAAATGCTTTTGTTCTATTTTCCCTTACTTAAAAAGGCACATCATTATGCTAATGCTATAAATATTTCATTCATAAATAACAGCGTTATGGGCTTGCCACAATAAACTGCACAAAGCTGGCCACACACACCAAAAGGCCATGCATGAGGTCATTTCCACTCAGTAGGAAAGATAAGTTCCTAATGACACCGGATGACTTAAACATTAAGCAGAAATCTTTCTTCCCTGCTAACAAGGATTCTTTATACTCAAGTGTCAAGTATAGCAACACGTTTCTTCACTATTAAAGGAAAGATGCGTGGATCTGGAGATCCGGTCTGGGAAAACATGCCCACGCACACACATGACACACACTTATGATCTTGAGTAGGCTATATACTGGATAAGAGCAACAACACAGAGGATGATTGCACATAAACACTCTCCCGTCCGTGCACACCTAAGCACAGATCCTCGGCTTCAAGTAAATAGGAGCTAAAATCGAAATGCCCATTTGGAGAGGGGGCTTTCAAGATCTCAAGAGGTTTTGTGTGTCATACAGAGAGTTTTCCAGGAAAGAATATGGAAAAACAAGAACATTTAAATTAATGCACAGAGAAAGCTATTAGTAGCTACATGAAAACCCTTTCCATATCTGTCCTGTATTCATGTCATTCTCTGAATCATATAAAACAGATGTACATGAACGTGCACATATGGCATAATACTGCACATCAGACCTCATTTGTCCAGTGTTTGCAAGGCTGAGGCAAAATAGTCCACGCTAAGACGTGCAACCAGCCAGTAATGCTCCTTTTAATGTTTCTACAGTCGCTTACACAAACAAAAATAAGCCTCGTCTTCAGCATTAGACAGTAATCTTCAAGCGGAAAAGACTAGCGCTACTGATGTTACACAAACGTATTAGGATGCTTGTTGAGGCTTATTGGCCAGGGCCCATGCTAAATTATACTCATGTATATTTACGACAAGTCAGATTAACCATGATCAAAGAATGTTCAGCAACATGCAAAGCATTATTGCTGCAGTGACACTTTTGATTAAAAAAATGTCAATGTCACCTCAGCTTGTCAGAAAGAGTGGGTCAGTTAGTATTGCATGCAGTGAAAAATAAGAACACTTGGATTATAAACTTGTATATGAATGATAGCTTGTTGGAACAATGGCATATAGTAAATGAGGACATACCACAGCCTTCTGTAATCACTATATATTTACCCAACACTAAACAAAGGTAACGCTTTACAATGCATGTGAACTAATATGCATTAATTCCACACAGGCTCATTGGAAAATCTTACCTGTGGCAACATTTCTGTAATCACTAGATATTTACCCAAAACTGAACATAGGTAACACTTTACAATGCATGTGCGCTAATATGCATGATGAAAAATACCAATACATACATATCAGGAATGTAAAACAGCAAGCATTTGAATTCGTTCACAGGGGCAGGTTGTGGTGGCACCTTGCAAAATATTATATTATGACCTCAAATCACTGTTTACCATAGTGCATGATTTGTAAACAAATACATTTTGGAGTTTGCATTACATGACCTGCTCCATAGGCCTGTGTTTGGATTTTATGACGTACTACGTTTCGACAAAAAGTTATGACAAAAGAGCTCAAAGACTTCTAGAAACAAGCTAAAATGGCATGGTTGCTTGTGAATGGCATGTGTTTACATGTCATATTTGCTTTTGTCAACCCTTTCACACATTTGATTGATAATAATAAGAAATAAAACAACATATTAAAAGGATTTCACATTAGTATCATGTGACACTGTGAATTCAGCTTTGCCATCACAGGAATAAATTACATTTTAAAATATATTCAAATGGAAAATATAATGATATTTTAAATTGTAATAATATTTCACAATATTATAATTTTTACTGTATTTGTGATCAAATAAATGCAGCCTTGGTGAGCATAAGAGACTCTTAACAAGAAACTTTATTATTTTATGTATTGGCCCTCTTGGGTATACAATAAACTTATTTTATAAGACTCTTATATAATAACTTTAGAAGGAGTCTCTAGCATTTCTGGAAAAAACACAAAAAAATATTTATTTTAAATTTCTCTTTAAATTTTAAAAGGTCTCCATAAATCCCCAAAGCAAGGGTTTAGCTCACTTCTAGGGACAGCTCTTTTTTAACAGAAGTAAACACACACACTCTCTCTCTCTCTCTCTCTCTCTCTCTCTCTCTCTCTCTCTCTCTCTCTCTCTCTCTCTCTCTCTCTCTCTCTCTCTCTCTCTCTCTCTCTCTCTCTCTCTCTCTCTCTCTCTCTCTCTCTCTCTCTCTCTCTCACACACACACACACACATCCCCTGTCAATCCAACCAACAGAATGATGTCATGTCATTCTTGTATGCAATTCTCAAGGGAGAAGCGCAGAATGATTTGTCCGATCATCATCCGTAAGACTCGCTGCATTACTCGTTCCTGCTTCTGTTCTTCCCCGCATTTTATTTACTCCAGCACATATTTGAGCTACAAACACATTTCTCCATCCCTGCGGATTTCACTGCCACCCATATCTTGCTCCTCCAAAAGCAACAGCTTCAGAGAAGGATTATTCCGACACCTTATTTAGCGCCTATTCTCTCCCTCCTGTTAATTTATAAAGCTACTCAAATCTCCTAGGCAAAGTTTCCTGTCAGTGTAGTTCTTTCCCGTATTCCTCTTATTCTCCCCAGTGACAAACCTCTGTGCTGTATCCGAGCAGCATAATTACCACTTTGCTTCGATCGTGGTAGTTTTGAGATATATATTGGCTGTGTACATTTCTAACAAGTAATAATGTCTTGCAATTACCAGTCTTGTGGTAATGCCATAATGCCACCTGTTGACACGGCTGCATAATCAGTGGATCTCTCTGGTCTTTGGCAAATGGACATCACAGGAGCACTTAGAGTATACTTAATGGAGCATGTGTGACCCTGGAAACACAATTACAAATGTGTACTGATTTCCATAGCTCTGTGTATGACAGCCAACGGTGCTAGAATTAATCCTAATGGCCTTCCCTGCAAAGGAAATCATCCAGAGTTTTCGCAACCCTACTCCTGCCATGCAAATGCATGTTAGGAAACATTAACATAAATGCTGTTTGACTAAACGAGGTTCGGGAGGAACATGTCAGATAATTGACACAGGTGGAAAGTACTCATCTAATCAACAAAGGAGGTGTATATAGACACGCAGCCTTCTTACCTCCATTGCACCGACAGCTTTTCAGCATCCCTCCACCACCCCTGCTCCACATTTTGCTCTTTTTCCTTTTTAAGTTCAAAACCACTTACATACGGGGGGTACTCTGGGTTCGGGCCGTAGTCCGAGCTCGAAGCCCTCCCCCCGGACAGCACGCCAAATACGCAATTAAATCTACTCTATAAATTATATGTAAGTGTGAACTCGTGAAAGGTTAGTTGGAAGCATATGTGAAATAGATAAGGGCCTGAAAAGTTGTTAATCATATCAAATGTTCTTACAACTAAGCTAATGGCTTTTTTGTGCTAGCTTTAGGATGCAGAGAGAGGCCTGCAATTGATTTATTTATTTGTTTTAATCTACCAAATTATTAATCTGTGATCATAACTAGCCATGAATAATTGAGCCGGCACACATCTGAGTTCTTTGCCTCTTGATGGAAGTGTGTAATGTATCGTCTCTGAGAGAGAAAAGGCCTTTCTGTTCCCATGGAGATTCTAACGGAACACATTAAAAACAAAGTGGAAGGTGGAACACACAGAGAATGAGCAAGAAGAAAGAAGCATTTCAAACTCGCTATACGCTCATTCGGGATCAATCAATCTTGTCTCCCTCTCGCTCCCTCCAAACCTCAGCGTGCGGCGCGAAAGGAAGCATATTTTGGTAAGTAATAATGTTGTGGTAAGATAGCGGAAATGAAAAAGAAGGACAAATAAATTTCATCAAAAGGCAATAAACTGGTAGTTAAATGGCATCTGAGAGGACTGCCAAATGAAAACACACATATCAAATATCAGAAACTATATCTGTGACAGGGAACAAATTAATAACATACAAATAATATCTGCCTGAGTATTAACTCCTTCACTGCCAGAAGAGTTATCCCTTTTCAAAAAAATCACATTTTGTGGCTTTTGAGAGAGATAGAGGATGTGCGACGGCAGAGAGTAAATAAATACAGACCCAAGTGCTTGGTACATGAAAACGTGACAAGGGTAACAAACTAGCCGATCATTTTAATAGAAGAGCAAACTGATCCTGACATCACAAGACAACAAGTTACTAGGCATGACAACAAAATCAACAACAACAGTTTAAATAAACCTGGCATGTGCTCAAACAATTCAGGCATAATTATTCAGGCTGTAGTGCATGGTGGAAAGAGTTCAAATGAAACTGAACCACAAAGCAATGTGGTAACACTTTATTTTACAGTGTATTTGGTAATGTTACTTACTACAGGAATAACATTAAATTATACATAATTACAAGCAACTAACCATAAACCAAACCCTACTCCTAACCTAACATACTTTTAATTAATATGGTCCCACTTTATATTGGTTGGCCTTAACAATGTACTTACTGTATTCATATTGTATTGCAAAACACTTTTGCTGATATTGAGGTGGGATACGGGTAAAGTTAGGGTCAGGTGTGGTGGTATGGGTAAGTTTAAGGCTAGGGTTAGGGGTAAGGAAATGATCAACAGTGTCATTATAAATGTAACAACAGAAATTCATTACAGATGTAATTACATGCAGGAGTTTTTTGAACAGTTACTTTTGTCAGCATTATTTGTCTGTTTATTTTTACTGCATAAAAGTGTAGTTCCCTTTCAGTCGGTCACGTTCGACGTCGTCGGACGTCACCGACGAATTGGGATCACTTCAGGGAGCCCCTATCAGCTTCGAGATCTAGAGAACAGGCCAATGGGCCATTGGCGTGCGAGATTTGCATCTCGCGCTCCGCCCGCACTGCGGTACAAACAGGACGCGAGAGCAGCGCACTATTGTCATTCACTTCGGAGCCGAACGGTGTTGATGAAGCAAGACTGCTTTTCTAAAAGAGAGCCTATCTACAGAGAGAGATACTCTAGAGATCTAAAGGAACGCTTTGTGTTGGCGAAAAGGCACAGTCAGCGCGACCGCGTGCTCACCGCTGCATCTGCATAACAAACTGCTGTTCTCACAGCAACTGTCGGTTCGGTGAGGGCGTTTGTCTCAGTGAGTGCAGACACAGGACTGCACTTATCTCCTGTGTGCTGCCGCGGTCTTCCCCTGGGTGCTTCAGCACTGTTGCAAAAGCGTTTCCTCACAAAAGAGCAACACGGGTGTGACACTGCGTCTTTTTCAAGACGTCATTCCACCCGTGCGTTTCTGGATGCGGTCGTTTCCTGTCCTGACGGCCACGATCCCTCTCGCATAAACATGTGAGACTGTGTTCGTGGGTGATCCATGTTCTCTCAGGGGAACGGGATCACGTCGACGCGCTGTTCGTCTCACCTTCCTTGTGAGGGGTTGAGTGTTCAGCGCGCCGTGTGCCGTCTAGCTGCCGGGTAACAGCGCGGGTTGTCACGCAACCCAGCGCGTCGCTCGGCCGCTTCAGATGCGTGATCGAGACTATGAAACCTCAAATGGGGTTGAGTCCCTTCGCTTATACCCCGATCTAGTTTCTTTTCTGGTGCACCAGAAAGGGGGCTACTTTGGCTGATAAGCCTGGGTGACCTGAGGATTACAGTGAGGCTTCCCCGCCGAGTACATCTCCGTGGGCCCCCCACTCCTCTAGCGCATCGCAAGCATGTTGAGACTGTGTTTGTAGGTGGTTTGTGCTCTCTCATGAGAGCACAACCACGTCGGCGCGTTGTTCATCTTGCCTCTTTCATAAGGGCTTGAGTGTTCAGCGCGCCGTGTGCCGTTTCACGGCCACACTCACTATCTCACATGCCTGCTGGTAGCTTACAGATGGAATTGCTGGTCCTTAAGAAAAAAAAAAGAAAAAAAAAAAAAAAAAAAAAAAAAAGGGGACTTAGCGTTTCATTTGGGGCTCTAGCAGAGGACAGATGTCAATCGCTACATCGGAGAGAGGGCTGTTATGTGTTGAAAATGAAGATGAGGCTGAGATTCCCACTGTAATAGTGGGTGCTCATGCTGAATTAGATTCATACGTGGCGGCCATGCTTTCCCAGGGTGGCATAGGTCAACGCAGTAAATCGCCTTGCCCGCCCCTTGCCTTCCCGGATGTGCATTGGAAGGCTTTGGCATTGTGGAACTATTTGGTGCCAAAATATGGAGCACCAAAGGGCCATAATCTATATAGTTTTCCTCTCTCTCACTACTCTCATCGGTCCGCCGACGGGTAGTTCTGAGCCAAGGTTGAGCTGCGCTGGCGCTTGCCCTTGGCCAGGCGATGTCCATCCTGGCCCAGAAACGCCATTGAAGTCGGCGCCAGAAGCAGATGGAGGCGATCAAACACATCCTGCCCGGCGGTCTGCTGCCTCCACCCTGCCACCGGCGCAGCACCTCCACCTGCTCGTCGCCGAGGCGTCTACCCACCGCCTCCCGCTCGCCCCAGCCCAGCAGCAGCCTCCACCAGGGCGTCGGCGTGGAGCTGGCCGCGGGAAGAACGTCCAGCCCGCTCAGGCGCTGCCAAGCCAGGAGGTAAGCGTCACTGTAAGAGACCCTGAGACGGGCCACCCAGAGGTGGAGAGACTGCTCTTTGGGAGATGGCTGCAGCACCTCCCTCCCGGAGGAGGGCCGGGGAGCTTGACACATTTAACATCTGTTCGCCGCTGGCCTAGTGCCAGCGTAATTGTCAATAACAGAGTGGTTTCCTACATCTCTGGGTGCCAGGAGGCGCGGCTTGGCGGTGTCCGGCCTTCCATGCCTTGGCACCCTCAAGCGCCTCCAGTCGCCAGCGGGGTGCTGGGGACACACAGGCTGCCTCCCACATTTCTGCACCCCAGCGGACACAGACCCCACAACAGGCCGCTCTCATGTCGCCTGTGTCGGGTCCTTGCGTGCTGCTTCGCTGCCCGCTGCGGTACGTCTGTGGTGCCGTTGACCCCGCTTGTACGGTCGTTGGGGGCCTGGCTAGCGCTCCCCAGCCCGTCTCGCTGGCTCATCCGTACCATCAGACTCGCCACGCGATTCAGTTCGCCTGGCCCCCCAAGTTCAGGGTGTTCACTTCACGAAAAGGAGGAGAATGCCTCTGTGCTCCAGGGGGAGATCGCGGTCCTACTGGCGAAGGACGCGATAGAGCCGGTCCCTCCAGCCGATATGAAGTCCGGGTTCTACAGCCCGTACTTCATTGTACCCAAGAAAGGCGGCGCGGCGATCTTGGATCTGCAGTTCCTGAACCGGTCCCTTCACAGGCTGCCGTTCAGGATGCTGATGCAGAAACGCATCTTCAGGTGCATCCGTCCCCAAGATTGGTTTGCAGCGATCGACCTGAAGGACGTACTTTCATGCCTCGATTCTCCTCGACACAGACCGTTCCTACGCTTTGCATTCGACGGATGAGCATATCAGTACAAGGTCCTACCCTTCGGGCTGGCCCTGTCGCCCCGCGTCTTTACGAAGGTCGCGGAGGCGGCCATTGCTCCCATGAGGGAGCATGGTGTTCGCATCCTCAACTACCTCGACGACTGGTTGATTCTTGCCCAGTCGCGAGAACAGCTGTGCGAATACAGGGACATGGTGCTCAGTCACCTCAGCCAGTTGGGACTTCGGGTCAACTGGGAAAAGAGCAAACTCTGCCCGACGCAGAGGATCTCTTTTCTCGGGATGGAGATAGATTCGGTCGCTCTGACAGCGCCTCACGGAGGAGCGTGTCCAGTCAGTGTTGAACTGCCTGAATTCGTTCAGGGGCAGAACAGCGGTTCCACTGAAACATTTTCAGAGGCTCCTGGGGCATATGGCATCCGCAGCCGCAGTAACGCCGTTGGGATTGCTTCATATGAGACCGCTTCAACGCTGGCTACACGACCGAGTCCCGAGATGGGCGTGGCACAGCGGGTCCCTCCGCGTCTCAGTGACGTCGAGATGCCGCCAAACCTTCAGCCCGTGGTCGGACCCTTCCTTTCTACGGGCAGGAGTGCCTCTAGAACAAGTGTCCAGGCATGCTGTTGTCTCCACGGATGCCTGCCACCGGCTGGGCTGCCACGTACAACGGGCTTGCAGTTCGGGTCTGTGGACGGGACCTCAACTGCAATGGCATATCAATTGCCTGGAGTTGTTAGCAGTACGTCTTGCACTCAGCCGCTTAAAAACGCCGCTCAGAGGCAAGCACGTTCTGGTCCGTACGGACAGCACTGTGGCCGTTGCGTACATCAACAAACAGGTTGGGCTACGCTCCCGTCGCATGTCACAACTCGCCCGCCATCTCCTGTTATGGAGTCAGAAGCATCTGAGGTCGCTTCGGGCCATTCACGACAGCCAGTGCTTCCTGAAGAATGGAGACTCCATCCCCAGGTGGTCCAGCTGATTTGGAGGCGGTTCGGGACCGCACAGGTAGACCTGTTTGCCGCCCCGGACACGACTCACTGCCAGTTGTTTTATTCCCTGACCGAGGGGACCCTCGGCACGGATGCGCTGGCACACAGCTGGCCCCGGGGCCTACGCAAGTATCACGTTTCCCCAGTGAGCCTTCTTGCACAGACGCTGTGCAAGGTCAGGGAGGACGAGGAGCAGGTCCTGTTGGTCGCTCCGTACTGGCCCAACAGGACGTGGTTCCTGGAACTAGTGCTCCTCGCGACAGCACCTCCTTGGCCCATTCCTCTGAGGAAGGACCTCCTGACTCAGAGACGGGGCACCCTCTGGCACCCGCGTCCGGACCTCTGGAAACTCCATGTCTGGTCCCTGGACGGGACGCGGAGGTTCTAGGTGGTCTACCACAGGCTGTGGTGGACACCATCACTTCTGCTAGAGCACCCTCTACGAGGCAGCTCTGGCGCGTTGAACTGGAACCTGTTCGCCGGTTGGTGCGCTTCTCGCCGAAGAAGACCCCCGAAGATGCTCGATCAGTTCGGTGCTTTCCTTCCTACAAGACGGGTTGGAGAGAAGGTTGTCTCCCTCCACCCTCAAGGTCTATGTCGCTATCGCTGCGAATCATGAGTTGGTAGGTGGTAAATCTTTGGGGAAGCACGATCTGATCGTCAGGGTCCTGAGGGGGGGCGAGGAGACTAAATCCGCCTCGCCCTCCCTCTTTACCCTCTTGGGCCACCCTTTGAGCCCTTGCAGTCAGCCGAGTTAAAAGTTCTGTCCCTTAAGACAGTACTCCTGGTTGCATTGGCCACCATTAAGAGGGTAGGGGACCTGCAGGCATTTTCGGTCGATTTAATCGTGCCTGGAATTTGGGCCTGGTAACTCTCACGTAATCCTGAGACCCAGGCCCAGATATGTGCCCAAGGTTCCCACCACCCCCTTCCGGGATCAGGTGGTGAACCTGCAAGCGCTGCCTTCGGAGGAGGCAGACCCAGCCCTAGCTTTTCTCTGTCCCGTCCGCGCTTTGCGGATATACGTGGACAGAACGCAAAGCTTCAAGACCTCAGAGCAGCTCTTCGTCTGTTATGGAGGCCAGCAGAAGGGAAAGGCTGTCTCCAAGCAGAGGATGGCCCACTGGATAGTGGATGCCATCGTCTTGGCGTATGGAACCCAAGACGTGCCCTGCCCGCTCGGGTTAAGAGCCCACTCCACTAGGGGTGTAGCTTCTTCCTGGGCGCTGGCTCGTGGCGCCTCGCTGACGGATATTGTAGAGCTGCGGGCTGGGCGACACCTAACACGCTCGCTAGGATCTATAGCTTATGCGCGAGAGCCGGTATCTTCCTGTGTGCTCACTTCCCATAGTCAGTAACACCGGTGCCCGTTCTAGTGTCGGCTTGCTGCGCCATTCCCTTCCCCGGGAACGGATACGTGCGCTCTTATCCTCCAGGTAGTTCCCCAAGCATGGCGAACCCTGGGAGTCCTCCGCAACCCGCGGCTGTCGGACGTGGCGGAGCGTCCGACGCCAGGTCTGACACTGAGGCATCGTGAATCTGGTATCAGGCTGGGTCCATATGTTGTGACCCCTACGATGGTCCCATATGTGTATTCCCCACGGTACAGCTCCCTACGGTGAGCTCGTGTCTTTCCCTCGGCAGACTTCCTGCCGTCTCAGCATGGTGTTGTCCCCCGCCGACATAGGCTGGGGCCACCCCTGGGACTCCCATATGTTGTACTGCCAAGTCAGTCCATATGTGCATTTCCACATGGTAAGAACAGGATGTGGCTTCCGCAGCTTGCCCCCTGGGCACGCTTTCCCAGCGTTATCCAATAGTCTGCTGAGTGGGTCTCGCGGAACAGCAGTATGACTCTCCCTGCGTGAATTCCCCGCCCGTACAGACGGGGTCTGAGGGGCTCTCGCTGGGCGCTGGAAGTGGTAGTAACTGTGGCGTTTTCAAAGGATCCCAATTCGTCGGTGACGTCCGACGACGAACGCGTGACCGACTGAAAGGGAACGCCTCGGTTACGTATGGTAACCCTCGCTCCCTGAAGGAGGGAACGGAGACGACGCCCCGCCGCCACAGTTGCTGTACCATCACTACGGGCCGAGTCACTAGTTCGGCTCCTCAGTGAAAAACAATAGTGCGCTGCTCGCGTCCTGTTTGTACCGCAGTGCGGGCGGAGCGCGAGATGCAAATCTCGCACGCCAATGGCCCATTGGCCTGTTCTCTAGATCTCGAAGCTGATAGGGGCTCCTGAAGTGATCCCAATTCGGGTGACGTCCGACGCACGCCTCCGCTCCTCCTTCAGGGAACGAGGGTTACCACACGAACCTAGACGCTTTTTCTTTCTTACTTTCTGTAACATATTGTAACGCCACGCCAGCAGAGGGAGCCCTCTCCCGAGTACTGATTTTGTGCAGCTCCCTCTGCTTCATTGGTTACTTCCTGTTTGGTGGACATTTAAGCATGGCCTAGCCATCATTCCAGTGCGAAGTATTGCCAGTTATCCTGCCTTACCGAGCGTTTCTATCCATCATTGTTTTGCTATCTGGTTATGACCATTGCCTGTTTGATCGTGTTTCAGCCTTGTGGATTTTTCCTTTGTACTGGTGTTTGGATTGGACTGCTTTATTGTGTTTGAACTTCTGCCAGCCTCTCGTTTCTGCCCATTGCCTGTCGATTTGGAGTTGTTTGCTGTGAACTGTAAATAAATACTGCACATGGATTCTAATGCCGCCTCAGCGTCCTCACACATATGCTCTGTGTCTGTCCTTGGACTTTTACATTGAAGTGTTTCCTGTGCTTTATTTTGTAGTTCTTTGTAGTTTTTCATGTTGATTAGTCTTCCCAGGTGTTTCCGATTTACCACACCCCCTTGTTATCTTGTTAAGCTTGTCTGCCTGTGTGTATGTATATGCTTGTGATTCGCGTGTCTTGTGTCGATCATTGTTTACCTGTCTGTGTCTTGGGTCTTGAGTTCCTGGATGTTCCTGGATGTAATTCAGAACAGAACAACCGACCAAAAGATGGATGGATGGAGCAAGACCAGACCACAGGATGAACTCAGCTGGTTGTATAAGCAAACTCTGTTAAATTTTTCAAGATAGCCGTAGGATTGAGACACCTCTACAGCCACCAGTTTTGTGGATCCCCCTTTACTGTAGGGGAGGTAGAGGAAGATTTTAACATGGCCGCCAGTCCAGAGTCTCGTTCCGTCATGTCCCTCAGGCAAGAGTCTTTAATCCCAGAGTCATCTTCAGAGTGTGCAGCACTGACCATCGTGGCCACGGCAATGTGGTGTGTGTGGGCAGCACACACATCGGTGGCAGCTCCTGCCCAGAGTCCAGAGAGGGCTCCAGTCCATGTCCCGAGTCCAGCGACATATTCAGCCCATGACCAGAGTCCAGCGACGGCTCCAGCCCCTGACCCACGTCTCTGTGTCCCCTTGAACTTCCTGCACTGCCATGGCTTCCCGAACCTCCTGCACCACCATGGTCTCCTAAACTTCCTGCACTGCCATAGTCCCTTGAACTTCCTGCACCGTCATGTCTTCCTGCACCGCTGTGGTCCCTTGAACTGCCTGAGCCTTCATGGCTTTCTGAAGTGCTCTGCAGCCTAGGTCCGCCCGTGCTCCATGGCCCAGGTCTGCCCATGCTCCGCAGCCCAGGTCTACCCATGCTCCAAGGCCCGTCAATGCCATGCCAGGGTCCATGTCCTGTCCCCCTTCATCCCTCCCCGTTCGGACTCTGCTCCACCACCCTCCTGGACTTTTGTTTTTTGTTGGATTGTAGGGGGGCCTTAAAGGGGGCTCTGTCACATGTGCTCTGTGTCTGTCCTTGGACTTTTACGTTGAAGTGTTTCCTGTGCTTTATTTTGTAGTTCTCTGCAGTTTTTCATGTTGATTAATCTTACCAGGTGTTTTCCATTTACCACTCTCCTTCTTATCTTGTAAAGTGTGTCTGCCTGTGTGTGTTGTGATTTCACTTGTCTTGTGTGGGTCGTTGTTTGATTTTAACCTGTCCGTGTCTGAGGTCTTCAGTTCCTGGATGTTCCTGTTTTATGTTATGGAATAGTTTCATTAAAGCTGTGCGTGCAAGTGGATTCCCTCTCTCTGCTTCGTCTCTCAGCAATTTGTAACACTTTCAAACCAAGCAGCTTTCTTTTCCTAAGTGCAGCAATTTGCTTGCCCAACATAAATATTTTGCAAAATTTGTGTGGTGACATCTTTCGTCCTCACTTGAAATTCCAGATCTTATGAGTTCCCATTGAAATGACTGGATCTCGTCTACGAAAACAATGTTTGTTACATGCTATTTGTTAGTGCCCATAATCTCCACCAGATGGCAGGACTCTCTGTAGGACTGTGCTATTTGATCACTTCCACCTGCGTCTCATTATCTGGAAAAACTCTGCCTATATAAGCCCAGTGTTTTACTCGTTCATTGCAAAGTCTTGTATGTTCAATGTTACACTGCAGTTTTTAGCTCTTGTATCATTAATTATATATATAAAAAAAAAAAATTGTGTGTGTGTCTTAGTTTTGATCTTATTCCTGTTGTCTTGGATTTCTCTGTTTGTCTGTTTTGTTTTGTTTTTCTTCCCTGGTGTTGATTGTCTGGATTATCTACATGTGTTTTGACCAATTGTCTGTTACATGGATTATGATTCTGGATTATCCAATAAAGCTGCATTTGGATTTTACGTCTCAAAGCAGTCGATAACAAGTAAATGTGACCGCACCTTAAGAGGGAACACACAGCTGAAGTTTAAAAGTGGGTGTGCAGTTGTATTATGGGGCAAGTAGAAAAAAATGATAATACTGGGGGAGGAAAATGTCAGGCGAAACAGCAGACATGCTAGCATGTCCTTGGGATTAGAGAGCATACTGTGGTCTCTGAGGAGACGTCTAATGTTGTGCATCATCAAGGCGCTGTGGAGTAGAGGAGAGCAGAAAACCCGTGGGGCCCAGTCTTTAATACCCCTTAACCGCTTCACTAGCAGCAGCTACAGAACCCTTAGGACCAGCACACACACACACACATACACAGAGCACAGCCAGGCATGTCAATGAGCCACACACTCTCACACACACAATACGAGAGAATTATACACGCACTGTCAGGGAGAGTTACAGTATATACATATACTGTGTGAGTGAGTAAAATGGTGAATGAGTTAGGATGAACCAGTGAATAAATCAGAGTGTGTAATTTAGTTTTGCATGATCTTTTTTTCTCTCTCACCCTTAGGGCAGTTTCATACTGCACACTCATGACCAACAGCAGGCTCATATTGTGATTTCTCAAGCTGGTTCTGCTGCGTAACCAAACAGAAACAGAAAATACAATTATGAATTTCCTATTTCCTTCAATAGAATACATTTCCGTCTCATATTTTCTTCAATAATGACCATAAATTCAAAATTTGTAATCAGGAGTTGAGCATTGAGTTGGATCACATTTACATCCAGATGGTAATTAATCTTCACGGAAAAACATAAAACCCCAACCTGGAGCTATAAACTGCTTGAATCAGCTGGATTCAGTCAGATTTGCTGAATAAAAAAGTAATGTCACTGACAAATGTCTTTTTTTTCCTTTCTTTTTTACAACCAGAAAGTAGAGCGCTGCTGTATTTTACAGTTATCATTACAATTTAAAATAACATTTATTTTAATATATTTTGAAGTATAATTAGTGGCATTACTATGATAGCAAACATGAATTTTTAGCAGCCTTTACTTCAGTCTTCAGTGCCACATGATCCTTCGGAAATCTTTCTAGTATGCTGAAGTGGTGCTCACGAAACATTTTGGTGACACTTTATTTTACAGTGTCCTTGTTACACATGGTAGCCTGCATCATGAAGTTAATGAAGTAATAACAATACATTATGCATAATTACATGCATATTTCCCCAAATCAAACCCTAATCTAACTTTAATCCTATAGTAAGTACATGTAGTAAAATAATATTATTTAGTACTTAAATGTTTAATTACTCTGAAACTATGCCACCGTAAAATAAAGTGTAATCAACACCAGATCAGCAGCTGGAGATTTATCCTGTGTGTGTGTGTGTGTGTGTGTGTGTGTGTGTGTGTGTGTGTGTGTGTGTGTGTGTGTGTGTGTGTGTGTGTGTGTGTGTGCCCTTGTTTATATTACATTGTGGTATAGTAAAACCTGAGATCACCTACATTGTGGAGACCAGCCAGTGGTCCCCACTTTTCAAAAGGCTTATAAATCACACAGGATGAGTTTTTAAGAAAGTAAAATGCAGAATGTTTCCTGTGACTGGTAGGTTTAGGGGCAGGGGCAGTGTAGGGGGATAGAATGTACAGTTTGTACGGTATAAAAAACATTATGTCTATAGAGAGTCCCCACAAAGATAGTGAACCAGACGTGTGTGTGTGTGTGTGTGTGTGTGTGTGTGTGTGTGTGTGTGTGTGTGTGTGTGTGTGTGTGTGTGTGGCCCTGGTAAACCCTACATTATGGAGATAAATTTCCCCAAAACGATGGCTATATCCAAAATCCTTGACCTTGTGAGGCCATTTTTTGGTGAGAAATATGGTGACCACATTTGGTGACCTTATGAGGCCATGAGAGAACGGCATGTATTTGTGTGTGTGTGTGTGTGTGTGTGTGTGTGTGTGTGTGTGTGTGTGTGTCTGTGTGTGTGGCCCACGTAAACCCTACATTATGTGGACAAAATTACCTAAAAAAAGATGGCAATATCCAAAATCCTTGACCTTGTGAGGCCATTTTTGTTGAGGAAATGTGGTGACCACATTTGGTGAGGACATTTTTTGGTGACCTTGTGAGGCCATGAGAAAAATGGCGTGTGTGTGTGTGTGTGTGTGTGTGTGTGTGTGTGAGTGCTCTTACATCTGTTCGATGATGCTTAGCACCTCAAGCACCCCTGAAGAATTGGCTTGGCTGCAGTGAGTAATTTCAGCACCACTATAGCACCAAACTCAAATTGCAGAAACAATTTCAGTTGCAAAAAAAGGCGTCCCATCATCAGTTTGGGACAGACATGTAGTCATCAGACTGAGCCAGAAGTGCTTTGTCACAGGGGTCAAACAAACAACAGGGGTCAAACAAACAATGATCCACTTACTTATAGGTCTCTTTGCATTTACCTTATAAAAAAAAACTAGTTTAATATTGGGAGAAACATATTTAATTCAGTTCCCAGAGATAAGTTACAATCTTTTGGTACAGATCATTATGTGTGTGTGAAATCTGTCATCTGCAGCAAAGCATAAGGAACTATGATAAATTGCGTGCAGCGTTTTTAATGTAACTGTCACCACCATCCTGAGCTGACAGAAAGCCTTTCTTCCATACCTTTACTCATAGACTGTATTTTAAATATGTATGAAAGTCCCTGCAGTGCTCTACTCATTAGTTCTTATAATGCAGAGCCTGTGCCAGAATCGACTGAAAGCTTGACATCTGACCAATACATCCGCAGTTAGATTTTTGTGGCACGTTATGTATTCACATTTGTCTTTTTCGATAATACACTCAGATTTGTGTAGTGTAAAATGTAATATTAAGTGATTTGCATCAGTGTCTATTTATACTAGACAGTCAAATTATGGTTCATACAATTATAAAAAGCATTTTGGTTGCACTTATTTCTGTCTATATAACTAAAAGTCTGATCGCACATGCATTTCAGTCATCTATTTTTACTATAATTTAGAAAATTGCAACAGCAGAAACCAACGAGAGGAAGAGAGATGTGCGCTCACTGTAAAAAGCTTTTAATTGTTGCAGGGTATATGCAGGAATCCTGAAGTTAATTTCAATACCTTTTTAAGACTTTTTGAAGACTTTCTCAAAATATTTTAAGACCTCATCACACTTCAAGTTCTAATCAGCAACAAACCTTTAACTTAATAAACAGTTGTAGTTTGCAAATAAATCTATAGAGCACAACAATACAACAGAACTCAGATAACCCGCACTAACCCAGCATTTCGCAAAATACATGATCACCCGTAGCCATTTCCTTAAAACCAAAAGGAGGAATTTAGAACTCTGTTACGTTGACTTTAGGCAGGGCTCGAAATTAAGCCCGTTCACGTCATTCACTTGTCTGATTAAAAAATGTGCTTGTCCGGACATTTATTTTTGGTGTGTTGTACATAAATATAATTTATTCTGAAGCAATATTCTCAGCAGTGTTCAATCAGCTTGGACATAATTAAATGGGACTATTTGTGATATTTTTACCTTTAATAAAGGGCATTTTCCCCTAATTGTATTAAATATAGGCTATGTTTTTTTATTTTATATTCTTAAATTTTATCAATAAATGATTATAAAAAAAATATTTTTTTTAATAAGACATTATAGGGCTGTTACAAAGCAAATTAAATAATTTACACTGATAAATTACAACTGTATTAAATAATGTTATGAAATTGTTTACAATATTTATTTGAATATACAAATAAGAAATGTTGTAAAGAATGTTTAAACATGAAACTAAACCGCCAGTAGGTGGCGCAGGTGACCGTATGAATGAGTTAGTCATTGATTCAAACGATTCGTTCAAACGCTGACCGTCTGAATGAGAGAGTCATTGATTCAAACGATTCGTTCAAACGGCTGATTCATTCGCAAATGAGGCAATCATTTACGAACAGTTCATTGGATCTTTGATTCAACCTCGTTCAGTAACACACTGTTGCTGTAAGATGCGTGGTTCTGCGGTGATCTTTGTTTGGAAATATTTTCACTGCTGAAACAGTAAATATTTCATCTAAAATGTAATGTTAAGTGACTTAAATGTTAATGAATTGTTTATTGAGCTGTCATTTTAAATCACATTTTCAGTCGTGATGTATTCAGGAAAACAGCACTCTTGGTTGTGTTATGCTGCTTAACTGTATTATATAATTATACAAACTTTTACCGCAGTATTCTACTGAGTTTCTCTGAGTTTCCTCGCTCATGTGTTGTGATTTCTCCTCGAGAGGCTACGCGAGCCTCAACAGCGCTACCTTGTTACCGTCAGTTTGTTACATTAGATATTATTATCCATTACCGATCGCCACTTACAATAATCCATTCAGAATCATTCTTGTATTTTGGTGATTCCCTAGGTGATTGACATTTTAATCAACTACTTGTCTGTCGACAAATGAGTGTCGGACAGGGGTTAAAGTTCAGACGTATGGCCACCAGCGCGCGACCCGAGGCGATCACACTGACCGAGCACGCCATTGTTTTTTAATAGTTATGGGGATGAAAATAAGTATATTAATGAATACTTTTGGAGGCTAACTCTTTTGACAAAGCGTGAACAAAATGTAATACCTCATAAAATCGTGATTAAGACTTTTTAATACCTTTTAAGGGCCTTGATTTTCCCAAAATGGATTTATCAACTTTTAATACTTTTTAAGACCCCGCGGACACCCTGTGTTTGCTTCCTGTTTTTCAGCCTGGTGGACAGTTCACGATCTGATTCACCGGAGATATCCCTCATAATTGCTATAACTGCATGTCTGGTTCATGGAAAATAAACAACATTTTGATGACCTGCTGAACTCATTTAACTGACAGAGACAACTTGGACATGCTTGTTTGTTTATCTATTTATCATTGTTTACTTAACCAGAAAACCAATTTGTTAAAGGGGGAGTCTAATGCTATTTCATGCATTCTGACTTATTTATACTGTTAAAGAGTTAGCTACTCATGCTAAGCATGGCCGAGAAAAAAACAAAAACAAAAAACAACAAAAAACCCAGAGTTGAACGTATGGCCATGAGTATTTCTGTCAAGACCACTATTGTCAAAGATGATTGACAGTTAGCATACAGTTTGGTTTGGCAGTATGGTTCTATTCTGGGCAAGAACTCCAAGCACATTCATGCAGCCTAGCATGGATAAGAGCAGGGAGAGCAGCAATAACCCCCCCTTAAGGCCCCCTGATTCCATACCAAATCCTGACTGGACGAGAGGAGGAGCTGGGGATGGAGGAGGGTGAATGAGCTCTGGAGAACGTGATAGTACTGAAGGAGCTTATATATGTACGCTATGATAGACGTTGTATCCCTATAGGTAGACCTGATCAGCAGCTGATGCGAGCTTGACTAACGTGACCTGCCAGAACTGACGCTACGCTTGATTCCTGTGCCAAATACACTCCTTCAGGATTCAAATAGGTTTTGGAAAGTTTTAATTTTTAATTTTTTTGGAGTATGGTCCCATGACGTCATAAAGGCCTGAATTCCTTGTATGGGCACTTCTCCTGGATGAGAGTATGTGTGTGTGTGTGTGTGTGTGTGTCCTTGTTTATATTACATTGTCCCCATAAGGATAGTAAAACCTGAGATCACCTACATTGTGGAGACCAGCCAGCAGTCCCCACTTTTCAAAAGGCTTATAAATCACACAGGATGAGTTTTTTTGAGAAAGTAAAATGCAGAATGTTTTCTGTGACTGGTAGGTTTAGGGGCAGGGGCAGTGTAGGGGGGTAGAATGTACAGTTTGTACGGTATAAAAACCATTATGTCTATGGAGAGTCCCCACAAAGATAGTGAACCAGACGTGTGTGTGTTTGTGTGTGTGTGTTTGAGACTCTTTAGCCCCACCCACTGCACACCTCCACGAGCTTGGCTGTTTTCAGAAATAATCGGTATAGCATATCCGTCTTTTATAAATATGATAAAACTAAAGACTCTTCGGATATATTAAGGATGCAAATGTAGGGCTGGACTTGACTTTGTCCATTGGGAATGCTGTGATTTCATATGAATGACAGAGAAGAAGAAGAAGAAGAAGAAGAAGAAAAGGGATGTCGCTGCAAGAGGGATGGATCATTTATAAATACTGCAGTATCCCATAAAAATAAGAATTGCCAATTTTGATTTCATGGTTACTTCAAAAGTAAAATAATGTGCACCTCATCACACTAGCATTAAACTGCCTGCTCCATATGGTTGGACTGAGCAGCGGTATGTAAATCGCAGAGTTCAGGGCTGAACGCTGGAAGTGTTTTGTCAGTGTGATTTTTGATCTTATATTCCAGACCTCCCTGACAGATGTTGAGGATAATGAATTACCTAAATATTCTGCCTGCTCTCTCAAATTGAGCCTGTTTGTTCACAAGCATCATTTGGTGGCGTAACTCATTTTCTCAAACATTTATTTAGAACTCTCACTGTTTATTATGATTGAAACAGAGATTATCTGGAGAAATTGTCTAGATTGAAGTAAAAGGTTTAATGGTCCTTCACTGTTACTTAATTTGGCCCTCTCCACAGCAGAAAAACCTCTCGAATTTAAATTGTTCTAGAGCGGCGTAAATGCAAATACATATTTGGCTCCTCACCGGGTGTTATAGTCCTCAGCCTCTTCATCTTCATGTGAATGTGCTAAAATGATCTGATTCTTCCACTTTTGTTTCTTCACATGGAACTGTAGGAGACAATCTTTCACACGAAGCAGCGAGGATTACTGATGGCGTGCTTATTTAGACAGGTTGTCTTAAAAGGTCAGTGCAGCAATGTGATTTATTTAAAGGATATTTCAGCAAGCACATGTCCACTTTACAGGGCCTACGTGAAAATGTCTCCAGTATTTGTGCCGATGTGTCTTCTTGGTCACATTTTGACATGCTTTCAGCGCTCATTCAGCTCCTCATTAGCAGGTAAGTAGGTTCTTTTACTCTATCTTTCTCATGGTCATGCTCTCTATTTCCACACCGGTTAATAGATAGCATGGAAGGACTGGGGCACCTGGAACACAATAATGAGCATGTGACATACCTACAGAAGTGGTGTCAGAAAAAATCCCTCACACACAGCACAATTTATCATGGAAATGTCGTCCGCCACGTCTCTTGTTCTAGCTGTCTCTAGCTCTTATGTTACATCCACTCTCCCTCACTATCATTGTTCTTATTTCCATTTTACAAGTGTCATCTTTTCCCAATTACAACTTTAATGTCTTTTTGTTCCCATTTGATCCGTTTCCCTATTTTTTGTTATGCTGCACATTTTGTCTCACCTTAAAGCAAGGGATCCACTTGCCTTTCAGGAAATAGCTGCAGAATATTCTAACAAATCGAAAAAATTCCCTATTCAGTATATTGGCCAATGTTGAGTATACAGTTTGTTTTAATATCTCTTTATTTGAGAAAGGATTTGTTATTCTCACTTTAAATCGCCTCTTTGCATAGCACAGCTTTTTCACATCGTAGTTCACAGGTAGAAAATGTGCATCCCATGCAATGTATCTTGAATATATCTTACTGAGGTCTTAGAACTGTGTGTTCAACATTATGTTGTGGCTTGTAGTTGTTGTCTAATAACTTTGAGGCAATATATGTGCTGGTTTAGTCTTAAATGGCAAATTGTTAGCAGATGTAGGCATTCAAATGGTAAAATTACTATTCTGTCATCATTTACTTTACTGAAAAAATTAACAATTTTGGTGAACACTGAACAAAAGACATGCTGAAACATTTCTCAAGGAGAGTAAATGATCCTGCAATGCAGACTTTTGTGTGATCAAATGCTTTCTAGAATGAGAATGACTAGTCCATTGACATGTCCAACCGCTTCAAATGTCCTGTTTCTATAGAAAATAAATAAAGCTGCACGTTTAAAGGGATAGTTACATTTGCCATAATTTACCTGTATGACATTTGAAAAATAACTTTTCTTGTATTTCACAGAAGATAGAGAGTCATACAGTTGTAGAACAAAATAATGGTGATTAAATAACATAATTTACTTTTGTGTGTGTGGGGGTATGGGACTGTCCCTGAACTGTCCCTTTAGATTTCTAAAGTTGCACTTTATGTAAAGGTGATGTAGTTACATTGTATTTACTCAAATAAGAACTGAGAAAACATTTACTGGTAACACTTTACAATAAGGTTTCATTCGTCAACATTAGTTAACTACATTAGTTAACATAATAACAAACTGCACTTATAAAGCATTTATTTATCTTTTGTTAATGTTAATTTCTACATTTACTAATGCATTATTAAAATGTTGTTAACATTAGTTAATGCACTGTGAACTAACATGAACAAACCTTGAACAGCTTTATTTATATTAACTAACGTTATCAAAGATGAACTAATGCTGAACAGAGGTGTTGTTCATGGTTAGTTCATGTTAACTAATGCATTAACTAATGTTAACTAATACAACCTTATTGTAAAGTGTTACCCATTTACTTACTATAACCTTTTATTCACTATGCCTGATGTTTGAAAAGCTTTCTGGAAGTGTGGCAATTAAAATGGTAGATTTACATGGTAAGCACATTAAAGAAACATTTTTTTTTTTCTTCTTCTCCCATTCATACCGACAGATGACACCTTTGTTCCACTGGGGTAGAGGAGCCATTCTTCTGGAAAGTACATGTTGGTTTTTTCCCCAGTCTTTTCGGCACTTTTGATTTGCAAACCTCTCAGGGACTTTTCCTGTTCTCTCTATGTCTTCTCCAGGTCCCTATAGTTGATTAATCCTCCCTTTCTTTCTTCATTTTTTCCCTTTTGTTTTACTCACTGCATGTCAAGTTTGAGAAACTTTTTTTTCCCCCCTTCTCCCCGATGGCAATCAGGGGGAAAATGTGCACCGCTGATTGACAGTGCTATGCTTGTCACTCACATCCCCAGAAAGGTGTCTGTGTATGTGTGAGTGCGTCTGTGTCTCTCTGAGTGTAGCTTTCTGTGACAGATTGAATCGGAGTGCAGGTGGGGGTTGCTCACTGCCGTCAAATTTTGGGGAGACTTCTAGTTGGCATCTGGACTGCAAGATATGCAGTTAGAGGCGCATGGAGAGATAAGAGAAGCTAATTGTATCTAACCATATCCTTATATAGAAATGCTGAATTGATGGAATTACTGAGATAGAACTGAAACTTGTTTTTAATGTTGTACTGGCTGACATGGCACTCGTCTTGATTATACCAAAAACTATAGAATGTTTACTCATATTACTATGAATAGGAGCAAGTTAAATTTGTACTATGGCAGATTTAGTCCCGCCTTAAAAAGAGTCATAAAAGAGTCAATAAAGTCATTCTGTCACTGTAGCTTTGGCTCCCGAAACGGTCAGTGCCTCTACACAAACAAGATTGGAACTGCACATGTGCATTGGCTGGACTACCAATTTAATAAACACAATTTGAGCATTAGAAAGAACATTTATGGGACAGTAATGTCAGATTTTGGTGCTGATTTAAAATAGATGCATGCCAATATTGCCATGAAGTCAAATTAATTTCCTGGAAATGGACTGTGGTTGCACTTAAACTAATAAAGAGATAGTATACCCAACAATTATTTAATCAAATCATTTACTCACCCTCATGTTGTTCCAAAACTGCATGAAGTTGAAAATAAAAGAAAATATTTTCAGAAATGCAGTACAATTGAAGTCAATAGTCGCCAAAACTGTTTGACTGCCAAACCTATCCCTTTAATTCCATAAATGATATGAATCTAAATGTATTCATAATAATTTGTGCTTCTTCAAAGCTGTTTATATATATATATATATATATATGGTAACATAAAGGACAACTCTGTTGAAAAATGAACCTAGGGGTAATTAACACATGTTTGCCGAGTAGATCGTTCTCTGGGATGCGTTTTCATGATAATCGAATGTAAAGAGTTTTGTCTCTAAAAACAGATTAGCTTATAACGCTAATATATGGATCACAGAATAAATCAAATTTAATCACTAGTTAATACCACTAACAAGGTTCAAAATAGCCTCACACTAACACGGTAGTATAATGAGGTTCCCTACATGCAAACCAAAGCATTGAGAACTTTGTAAGTGTACGAACAGTTTAATACTTTATAAAGACAGTACATTACGCATACAGACAGGAGCCATCTTGGAAAACAGTATCGACAAGTCGAGCCACGAACGCTATTTTGAGCCTTGTTAGTGGTAATACCCATGTAATACCCATTACCCTAAACATATCAACTACCTTACTAACTATTAACAATCAGTAATTAGGAGTTTATTAAGGCAAAATACATAGCTAATAGTTAATTTGTTGTTGTACCCTTATCTAAACTGTGACCAAAATGTTTTAGTGTCAATACATTATTAGGCGACGTCATAGGACCAAAATTATGGAAATGTATGTATGCTAGTTCCACACTTGTTGACTGTCTGTTGTGGCTGAACATGAATTGATATTATTCAGCTATTCATTCAGCTAAAGACATTCATGTCATGTGATGTCAATATGACAGCCACCATGAAAAAAAAAGCTTTTATTAGTCTTTATGTTTATTTATTTTTCAAAAAGTACACCACTTTTTATAAAAACAATTAAAAACATCACAAAATGTTCTTTAATGTTTATGATGCAAATATATACACCCACACAAACATATTGATTATTGCAGGTATATTATGTCTAGACTGTACAGCTGCTATAATCTTTTTTATTTTCATTGTATGTCACAGCATCCATTGTTCTTATCAGGTCATAGCCTTGGAATAAAGTGGTTGTTTAGTTTGTCTTTTGGAAGAATTGAAACAATGATCAAAGGTGCTTGAACATCAAAAGCTCATGTGGTCCATTTCAATGCATCACGTATTGGTTACCAAAATAAGAGCGCTGGAAAGATACCAATGGCGCAATTCAACAATGTTTACTCAAGCACTTGAGAAGAGTTCTCTTTTTTTTTGCGCTTATTCCTCCAGTTTTAACTTCTAGCAAATATGACTCTGATGTTTTTCTTGTAACTTTATACCTTCATTATGTCCCAGCGCTTCATGAGAACCGATAATAGTCTTCAATTTGCAGCCAGCAAGTGTGTATCGATTCTCCTCACACTGCCTTGTTGCTGTGTTATTGAGCAAATCAAAGCTGTAATTTAAGTGTTACCTCTGGAAAACATGGATTGCATTTGAAGAGCATTTGTATCGGAGTGGAATAAATTACAGTAAATTGCCTGGCCTGGAAATCAGATGAATTGCCAGGTTGAATTGTAAAATAATGCGTGATTCAAAACCTGTAAAGGTAGCATACAATTAACTTATTTACCTGTTCATGTGAAGAGCGATATCAGCAGTGCTGAGCTGATCTGCAATCACTAAACATTAAGTACACCCTTTAATTGGGGATGATAAGTTATGTTTAGAAAACCGAACAGACAAAAAGAAACACATTGGAAATAATTTTCAAATGCTTGTGAGAGCACTTTAAAGAAGATTATTAGTTTGGTGAAGAGATAATGTAATATTGAAAGTTTTAATGCTTTTAGAGAGTTCAAATGCAGCCATGATTGCAGCCATGGAAAAGGCGAAATAGAATAGAAGTGTTGCCCCAGGCTTTGTCAAAGGACTCAGTGTCTTGTCTTGCCTAAGAGCCCTCCCACATAGCCCTCCCTTAGGGAGCATATTACTGTTTGAATCAGTCTGTGGAACATCTTAGCTGCTCAGTGGACGTTCTGATTCAATGCCTGCTCTCACATGTTCTCAAACCAGAACATGTTCACCCCTCTCTGTGCCCCTGTTGAGATCACTGCAGGAGGTTTGCATTCGAAGATTCTTCTTTACATGGGCGTACTTGTCAAAGAGGTCACTGTGTGTGTGCTTGTTGTTTTTCTTTCTTCACTCCAGTGGCAGCCTGTGAGAGAATTTTTTAAAGAAAGGCATATGTAAATACAAAATATAAAAAATAATAAAAAAAGTTGCAGCAGGTTTTTAGATATGTACTTATAATTATTATCCTGTACACTGTAACGGTGGTGGCTGCCATTACCTCAACTAAATTTCAAAATGTTGGGCGCCAGACAGGTTTTCTAAACTGCCAAAATATTGTTTACTTTTAATATTATTTAATTTACATAACCAAGGATAGCAATAAAAAATAAAATAAAATTGCATTTCATTTTCACACAGAGGAATTTTTATTCCTTCAAAAAATAATTGTTTCAGGTAAGAATACATAAAACAAACAAAATAAAGATGACATGTCAGTCTGTGTTAGTTCCATTATCAGAAACATGAAAGGTGAAATCTTGCAATGAAACATGAAATCTTGCAATCAACGATGACACTGGTCACAACCCACTGAAAGTCCGCATTGGCAGATTCGTGCCTCCACCTTCTCGCCAAACTTTATACATAATAAAAAGAAAAAGAAAGAAAACACTTTCAATAAATACTTCGGGGTTGAAAAAACCCAAACCAACTACATATCTCAAATTAGTGATAATCACTATACTTAAACAATAACAAAATATACAGATAGGCAATAGGAAAAGTGATAGAAAAGTGCGGAAGTGATAGAATTTGTGCATGTGTGTGTTTGTGTTAGCAGGTGAATCTGTGAATGAGTGTTGGCGTGAGACTGCAGGAGAGCACACTGACCAATTTGGCGTGAATGGGGAGTTTAGAGGGACCTCATTAGGCTCCAGGATGAAAGGAACAGCCTTTGAACTCGTCTCGTTTCCAGCCGATCACTGAAGTGCGTCGCATCAGAAGTCACAGACTGCGTCCAGACAGCATGAGATGAACAAGCGGCCGTTTTTCCACGGTAACCAAATTCTTCTCTCAATCACAACTCCTCGCTTATGCTGCCCACCAACAACAACACTGACGTGTCCTTTATTTCCACTCTCAGGTGAAATAGACCTCGCCCTTATCTCATTCCTGCTAATTAATTTACTCCACCCTTTTCATTTTAACGTGACAGTATAAGTAAATTCTGCTCTGTTACAACACAGATAAGTTTGAAGTTTCTCTTCAGCAGGCTTATTGATGCACTGATGTGATACTGAAAGTTGATTGGCATAACTCTAATACCATTGTGTAACTTTAATATCAACTGCACCTAGCTAGCTAGTCCTTTTTAGGACAACTGCAGCTAGCTGCCATATATGACCATGAACCACAACAGCCACACCCATGAGATCATTTAAAGGTGCCTTAGAAGGAAAACTGTATTTACCTTGGCATAGTTGAATAATATGAGTTCTGTATATGGAACTAACATACCATGAGCCTCAAACACCATTGTTTCCTCTTTCATAGGTAAATCTTGTGCTTGAAAAAGACTTAAAAAAGACATAACACCGATGGTGATGTAACTGTCATGATCATTAATATTTATGCCTCCCCAAATTTGCATATAACCAGCCCATGTTCAAGGCCAGGCAGTATTAACGTGGACCAAATCATCAGAAGTTCTGCAGATATTGTGAAGATGAGGACAATAATAGTGAAAATGGCAGATCATGGATATAAATGTTATGTTCCAGACTGTACAGGGGATGTGAGGACTTTTCATACCCTTCCCACAGAACAGAACTGTCACACTGCATTCACACGGGGCTTCGGCGTTAACGCTTGACAGAGGGCGTGGCTGAAGCTTGGCCGTTATAGTGACAACAGCCAATCACACGTCTGCTCTTAGGTCTAATGAACGCAATTGGCTAGCGCCTGCTCTAGGGTATTTGCATACGGCGATCTGATTGGATGACGGCTGCGTTGGCGCTTAAAAAGTTGAGAAAACTTCAACTTCTGCCGCTTGCAACGCGAGTGAAGCGACGGAGTCCACAATTCAGTCGTACAACGGATGATGTCACCCATTCAAAGTAAATGAGAAGCGTTAACGCCTACGCCCCATGTGAATGGGTCGTCAGGATACAGGATACAGCACCAATTGAATTCAAAGTTGTTAGATGATGCAAACGTCCCTAAATGATTTTTGTGACTACATAAACATGCAATATCGTTGATGAAAAAAGACAAGACTAAAATGTAGTTTAAAAAATAAAAACTTGAACAAAAAGCACTCTTTTGGTTTTGTCGGGGGTTAAGAGGAGCGTTCGTGCTTGCGGTTGCCAGATTTCAGTCATTTAAATCCCCCAATCAGAGCTTTTCTGTTAAAAGGACGTTTTATATATATATCAGTGGCGGCTACTGGTCTGTCAGAGAGGGGAAGCTCAATTTCCGCCTACGTCATAAAAATGTCTATTGATTTAAAAGTAAATTCTGTGTTCCTGAAACAAGGAATGTGGTGTATAATTGTGTGAAATGTATGATGAAAATCAAGCAATTTCACCAAGCAAATATCAAAGAAATAGGTTGCAGCAGTTTTTTATTTCGACTGAACTTGAGAAATCCGTGATGGGACTGAGCGCGAATAGCTTCAGTGATTCCTTATAGTACAGAATCGCTGTCAGTCAAAAGGAGATGCAGTCTTTCGACAGACCCGCCAATCATCACGCAGAAGCCCGGAGTCCGGGCCAGCCCACTCCCCATTCACCCCCAGAGACGCTGAGCGTCCGTGGACGGGACATAATCGCAGCGTTTATCCAATCACCGTCTAGTTTCAAAGCGCTGAAAAAAAACGTTCAAAGCAGCCCCATTGAAGTCAATGGACGCTGGGCTTCAATAGGGAAATGCACTGTGACGCTGCGGGAATGTATGAGAAGGAAATCAGTCAGCCAACCTGCTATATGTAACTGATTCTGAACGAACTCGTCTTTGAGATGAACGTTTTCTAACGCATTTTTAGTCAGTAAAATGTTAATACAATAGTACCTAATTTGACCATTAATTTTGTGACATTATAAGGGAAGCCGAGCTTCCCTTGCAGTCTTAAAGAAATCGCCACTGATATATATATATATATATATATATATATATATATATATATATATATATATATATATATATATATTATAAACCTTATTATTAAACTAATTATATAAAACTTTAAGCAGACTTTGAGTCTCAAAAACACCCACAAATAATATTAAGGTTAGATGCGTTGCCATGACAACAGTATTCAAGATATCAATAATCCTTTTACAGGTATACATCTGTGGCGTCTTGACATTATTCTGACAAAGATTGAAGCTAATTGGGTAAAAATAAGAGGCCAATTTCAAAGAATTTTGAAAGTGACACTTGCTGCTGCCAGTTGATGGCACTACGACTTTGACTCACAATAGTCACATCCATGTGATCGGCCTCCCACAACAAAGTTGAAGTTTCATCAAAATCAGTCAATGTATGCAGTAGTTATAACACACTTCCTTTTCCCCTTTATTGTTGCCTCACCATGGCCAAACCGTTATCAAAAGTAAGCTAGCAATTCAACATTCTCAGTGTCTTGGCTTCATGCTCACCGAGTTTGGTGCAGATTGGATGAATCGATCGGATAAGGGCCTCAAAAGTGCCGAAAGTTCTAAAAAACAATTGCTTAGGAAAACAATAGGGCCCTTCACCTCTTAGGGCTTGGGCCCTAGTAAATGCTGTTCTTTTGAGAGGCTGCTCACTGCAGAGCAAATGAGAGGCGCTAATGTCTAGCTCCTCCTCATTAGACGTCCAACGAGGAGGAGCGAATGTAATTTGGGCCAAATGGGTGCAGCTAGAATATCCAACCATACCCTAACCCTACCTGGATTATTTGTGTCATTCGCGTCCGGTGTGAACGCTACATAACCCTATCCAAGACAACTCTATCCCTCCACCCCATTAGACATCCAGAGAGGTGGTGATGGACATCATTTGACTCTGCAGTGAGTACCACATGGTTCTGAACATTCTAGTCATCAAAAAAATAAAACAAAATAACCTTTCTTTTTTCTGTTTGGCCCAGCCGGTGCAACCCTTTTTTGTTTGTACACTTCACACTATCCAGACTGTGATCTTGACAAAGAGGAGCCCCTCCCCTCCTTCACACTGAACCACTGGAGCTTATAGTGTACAACCTGGCCTGTTGCAGGAGGTAAAGTAGGTTAAGATCTACAACTCACCTCACATGGGGAATCTCTCTCCCTTAGGAGCGAAATATGAAATACATTTCTGATATTTGTATTCTCAGCACAATCCATTCATCTCAATGCAGTGGTAGCTATCAGTATTTCAACAATTTAGCTTTTCGTTTAGAATTTTGTTATTTCAGCAGTTTAAAAATATACCCACAATAGCATTAACTTAGATAAACGTAGATGTAAAATGTAATTGCTTTTGAAGGGATTTCTCCAGTAATGCATCTCAGAGGACCGTTCGCAGTTTTACCAGTGGCACTGGCGCGCTCTGAGATAATATAAAATGAATGGCAATTAATAGGGATGTGCACTTCAGAGCAGAGGCCCATGACTGCACATGCCTGCATACTCTCTCAGGGACATTTAGCGTGCAGCGCTAGGAAACACACTGCAGCGAGCTCTTAATGTAGTCTTGAGCTTTTCATGTCTTATGTGCTGCGGTTTTTCAATCAGGGAGAATGAGGAGGGGGATGTAGAAGTAGATTACCACTGACAACTGTGACTGCAGAAAGAGAGAGAGGTAGAGAGAGAGCAAATCATTCTTTCGTCTGACCGGCATTTAGAATAACTGATGTGATGTGGGGATTTGAAAATAAAAGAAAGAAAATGTGACAGCATTCTTTACAGAGATAGGAATGGATTGAAATGGTAGAGGGAAAAAGACAGGAGAGACGGAGGGGGAAAAAATACAAAATACCGCTGCGCAACGAAGCCGGTTTGTCACTTAGTCACACTCGCTGCCCGTAAGGTACTGCTTAAAGAGATCTGGCCAGGCAAATCTTCTGAGTACATGAACAATTGAAAATATTTTGCGCACCACCCTTGTATTCCATAGCCGAAAGCAGATGCATGTGAATCTCATTGGTGCTATGATATATTACAGCTATTTTAAATATGTCTTCCATCAAAACCCTGAATTTGATGATGATTACACTTTCAGTACGAATGTGGGTGTGTTGTAAAAGATAATGTCATGTTTCAGTGTTAAATCTGAGCACTGTGAGCCGTGAACATGAAGCAGTCAGCAGGGCTCTATGTTGGGTCCCCTGCATTTGCTATGTACAGAACATTGCATTCATCAACACGGTTATTTCACAGACGATGAGTCCTGTGGTATCAGTTCACTGCATCCTTTCTCTGTTTCCAAAGGAAAAAGCATAATAGTTTTGTCACACTACCACAATTTCACCCCTAGTCTCTTGTTGTACAATCTGGATTTTGCTTTGTCTTTGATATAACCTGAAAGAGACAGCCCAGAGAAGCGTAACATTTCTCCTTTTTGTCTTCTTAACATTGTTTTCCTTGGAGAGGAACCATCCAACAGATTTTTACTAAACTCTGACAAGTGCACACCAATACGTGCTTTAAAAGATGGCTCAAACAATGATTTTTGTGTATGGTTTAAAGTGTTATGTTCCTGTAGCTCAAACTGCAAGGCACTACCAACATCAAGGTCAAGGTGATTCCCAGCGAATGCAATGATGAACTAATGAAATGTATACCATGAATACTATACACAGTAGCTTCAGTTAAATATAATGTTGGCTGAATGGTCATTTTAGAATGTAATAGAGGAGAGCGGGGCACAACCTAATGGTTTTGGACTTTCTCAGTTTGTGTAAATACACTTGAGGTTCAGAGTATTTTTTTCCCACATTAATTTCCCACATTTCTAGTACAACTATGTGGTTTTGTTTCAGTAATACAATGTATACTTTTTTCTTGATTTACCCCAAAATAATGGAAGTGAAATGTGACAACATGTCCCATAGGTGGGGAACATTGTAACATATGAGGAGGCACATTGTAACATGACCAAATGGCCGCTTAAAATGTTATCTGATATAATCAAAATAGTATCCAAGACAAACTTAAATATTTTAAATATGAATATGAAAACACATTTTTGACAACAAACACAATCGCTAAACATACTATACAGCATAGTTAAAAACAGAATAATAATGAATAATTTCTGAACATTGACTCTCAGTCATTATTCACTCTTTTCTCATGGTTTCTCAAAATAATCCATAAAAGTATAGAATATAATAGCGTAGTTCTAATAGGGGCTCATTGTAACGCAGTGTTACAACGCAACCCACCTTCTGCTGGTTAGATCAGCATCAAATAACTCTCAACTGTTAAATAACAGATACAAGATTGCAATAATATTGTATTTGTCTAGTTTATAATAAACACAAAAAACTTAGATGAAAAATAAACTTAAGTAAGAGATGTACTTTTGCTTTGGTTAAATACATTTTCAGTGATATCTTCCAAATATATATTTTTTAATATTCTTTTTTTTCTCTCTCTCTAAATAATGTTGATATGGCAACTAGTAAATACACAAAGTTTCGTCATCCTGGCATGTGTGTAAAGTTTTAAACCATGCGCATTACAACTAACCCCGTGTGGTCGTAAGGTTCGTATAGAAAATTAAAAGATAAGGTCCTGGTATCAAACTTGACTCATTTGTTTTAGGTTAGTGTGTGTGTGTGTGTGTGTGTGTGTGTGTGTGTGTGTGTGTGTGTGTGTGTGTGGACTGGTAATCCCTACGTTATGAGGACAAAATGTCCCCACAAAGATGGCAATATCCAAATTTTTGTCCTTGTGGGGACATTTTTTGGTCCCCATGAGGAAAACATCTTATAAATCACACTAAGTGATGTTTTTGAAAATGTAAAAATGCAGCATGTCTCCTGTGATGGGTAGGTTTAGGGGCAGGGGCAGTGTAGGGGGATAGAAAATACGGTTTGTACAGTATAAAATGCATTACGCCTATGGAATGTCCCCATAAAACATGGAAACACAACATGTGTGTGTGTGTGTGTGTGTGTGTGTGTGTGTGTGTGTGTGTGTGTGTGTGTGTGTGTGTGTGTGTGTGTGTGTGTGTGTGTGTGTGTGTGTGTGTGTGTGTGTGTGTGTGAGTATATAACTTTGACCATAAAACCAGCAGATAGTAAATGGCTTTTTCCAACTCTCCATCATCTTGTAACATTGCTATTTTGGTCAATCAGCAAGATTTAAAAGTGGGAAAATTAAGTTGCTAAATGTAAAGTTTAGAGTCGTTTCAATGTCATGGTCATTGTATCTCAAGTGTCCATTAAAGAAATGAATGTTATTGCTTTCACAAACTGTAAAAAAAAAAAAATGATTTAAATATATTGAAGGGGTCATAAACTGGCTTTTTACATTTTTTTATACTGTTGTCTGAGGTTTTTACACTCAAAAACATCATAATGAATAAGTAATAGGCTATTTTCTACCCTGGTTTTGAGGCTCTCTCAAGAAACGCTGAGTTTTGATGGGCGTGCTGCACTGTAGACTTTGAAGTAAACGTCCACGGCTAGGATTGGATAAGATTTGCATATTTAATGAGCTTCTGCTCCCCTGTCAGTTCACGTGAATGATCGTTTTGAAAGCGGCAACCGCTCACAGGGCTCGCAAAACGTCTTTATCAAACAAACACAATGATTTATCTCTCTTCCACCTGCGATTGATTGGAATGTAATTTTTTTCTGTGTATATAACCGCAAACCACACACGTGCACCCTTCAATTATCAATCGAGAGTGAACAACGCACATCAAGAAAGTAATGCTATTTCACTATTTAAGATTCACCAGCCTGCCGAAGCTTACGTTTTGGTAGCCCATCTGGAAAAAACACAAGCCCTGTCCCATACATGTCCGAGTCTGATGCCGAATCGCAATGACCCAACAACACCACAAATAAAGGATTCTTCAGCCTTTGACAGCGTAATAAGGTATGTTCAGTCATGTTTTACTCACGTAAGTGTGCTGCACCATTCCTGTCGGAACAGTGGTGAATGGGCGACAGGGTCATGGGTGGCCAAGGCTCATTGATGCATATCAGAAGCGAAGGCTGGCCCGTGTGGTCCAATAAAACAGATGAGCTACTGTAGCTTGAATTGCTTAAGAAGTTAATGCTGGTTCTGATGGAAAGGTGTTAGAATACACAGTTCATCGCAGTTTGTTGCGGATGAGGCTGCATAGCCGCAGACCAGTCGGGGTGCCCACGCTGACCCCTGCCCACCGCCGAAAGCGGCAACAGTGGGCACGTGAGTATCAGAACTGGACCACCGAGCAATAGAAGAAGGTAGCCTGATGAATCCCAATTTCTTTTACATCATGTGGATGGCCAGGTGCCTGTGCGTCTCTTACCTGGGGGAACACATGGCACCAGAATGCACTATGGGAAGAAGGCAAACCAGCGGAGGCAGTGTGGTGCTTTGGGCAATGTTCTGCTGGAAATCCTTGGTTCCTGCTATTCATGTGGATGTTACTTTGACACGTACCACCTACCTTACCACGCATTGTTGCAGACATTGTTTCATGGAAACGTTATTGCCTGGTGGCTGTGGCCTCTTTCAGCAGGATAATGCACCCTGCCACAAAGCAGAAATGTCTCAGGAATGGTTTGAGGAGCACAACAAGAAGTTTGAGGTGTTGACTTGGCCTCCAAATTCCCAAGACCTCAATCCAATCGAGCATCTGTGGGATGTGCAAACAAGTCCGATCTATGGAGGCCCCACCTCACAACTTACAGGACTTAAAGGATCTGCTGCTAATATCTTGGTGCTGATGTGGAGTCCATGCCTCGACGGGTCAGGGCTGTTTTGGCATCAAAAGGGGGACCAACACAATATTAGGAAGTTATGCCTGATCGGTTTAAGTATTGAGTATTAATACATGTACTGAGTAATATTAAAGGTGTCATGAACTGTTTTTTTAAATACTGTTGTCTGAGGTCAACTAATGACGTTCGTGTGTTTTTTTACATTCAAAAACATCATTATGAATAAGTAATAGGCTATTTTCTACACTGGTTTTGAGGCTTTCTCCTGAACGCTGGGTTTCGATGGGCGTGCCACACTGGAGACTTGGAAGTAAATGCCCACGGCTAGGATTGGATAAGATTTGCATATTTAATGAGCTTCAGCTCCCCTGTCAGTTCAGTTCACATTAGGGATTGTTTTGAAAGCGGCAACCGGAATGATTCTCTCGATCACAGGGCTCGTAAACGTCTTTATCAAACAAACACAAAGATTTATTTCTCATCTGCCCGAGATTGATTGGAATATTATTTCTGTATTACATGGCCCGCTTGATAACCGAACACGCACACACACACACAACACACGCGCGCACACCCAGATCAAGAAAGGAATATTATTTCACTATTTGAGATTCATCGGCCTGCCGATGGGCTTACGTTTTGGTAGCCCGTCTGGAAAACACATAGCCCCGGGACTACTATTACATATAAAAAAGACGTTTTACTCACATAAGTTTGTTGCACCATTCCTGACGAATCCAATATAGAAGGCACAACACTGTGTCTGCAAATCCAGCACCTGAGACTTGTTTACAAACGATTCCGCAGTGAAATGAAGCGAACACACGTACATGTCTTCCCCACGTGAGCTGGAACTTCATTAAAAACAAATAAAGTATCAAACATTCCTAATATTAGTATCCGAAGGAAGCTTATGCAGCGACTGAGTTCTTCCACAATATCTTGCTGTCTTCTTTGACTTGTTTATTGCTGCTGGCTAGCGTGATCCGATGAGTCGGTGGGCAGGGCTACTGAATTACGCGAGCTTATTATTCTATAGAGGTGGTGTTTTGCCACACGATGATGTCAGTATGAAGCACTCTATCGTTTTCTGGGCCTGGTGTCTATAAAAGCTTTTCTTTGACTAGCAAGGAAGTTTTCAGCTCTGAAACTTACAGGATATTCTTATATTACCATGACCTTTCATATATTAAAAGCTCAAGGGAAAGTTGATTTCTCAATTCATCACCCCTTTAATACATGCACAGTACTTATTACAGGGTTATATTTTTGATTGGGGTTAGTTTCTTGTAAGTATTTTTTACTAAAATACATAGGTCATGTGTGACTACATCACCTTAAAGTAAAGTGGTACCATGTGCGAAGACTATTGATATATAACGGCGGTTCAATTCAATTCAATTCAAATATATTTGTATAGCGCTTTTCACAATACACATTGTTTCAAAGCAGCTTTACAGAAAGTGCATTTTATAAATGTACATTGAAAAATGGTAGAAACAGTTAATCAATCATGTATTATTTTAGGCCATAACAGCGCTGGCGTTGAGTCGTCTCTTCACAGGCGTTGAGTCGTCTCTTCACAGGTGTTGGGGCATCTGAAGTCTCTATGAGAGGCTGGATACAAACTGGAGCTGACCAACTATTTACCTCGGGACTAGTGTCCCGAGATAATAACAGAAAAGCAGATGAGAAATAATTAGCATAGCTGCTGTTCAGAATATTAATGCTTTTGATCCGATTTAACTGTAGTATAAAAAGGTAATTATAATGTGAATGCTTGGCTAAAGAGATGCGTCTTTAATCTAGTTTTAAACTGGGACAGCGAGTCTGAACCTCGAACAATATCAGGAAGACTATTCCAGAGTTTAGGAGCTAAAGGTTCACTCCTATTACCTATGAATGGGAGAAACTGCAATGAGAAATATGGTGTGCCTTCTAAGTAAAAGAGCCAATCACTGATTAGTAAAGTCATTGCAATTGGTGATTCCCACAGAAACCTGATACTCACGTTTAGGACCGCAAATGTGCATTGGCCTCTCTAACCTGAAAAATAAGCGCTTTCAACGCGATTTGATGGGACATCATTTTTCAACCCCATTTATGTGGGACAGTTCATGGCAGATTTCTTTGCTGATTTGAAATATGTTATTTAATTGTGAGCTCGACAAGCAGTTTTTGAGATTTTGTATGGCTTGAAATAGCTTGGTCTTGAAGTGTTTCTTAAGCACCAAATAAGCATTTTATTACTATTTCTGAAGGATCATGTAACATTCAAGACTGGATTAATTGAATTAGCATCCAAGATTAATTATGAGGCTGCTTTTCTAGGACCTATTCTGTGTTTACAGGAGTATAATTTTTGTGATCCAAGAATACCATTAATTATGCATAGGGAAATATTCAAAACTTTTAGCGCTCACTGCATATAACCTGGTATTTATATTGATCAGAAAACCTTGCCAGAAAAATCAAGGACTCGAAAAGGCATTCAATCAATGAGTAAATGCATAACAGACACACACTTAGAGTATGTGTGTAAGTTTTTCCCTGCCCCCCTGCAATGTCATTTATAATGGACAAAGTATTTCTGCTTTTTCTTTTTTTCTCTTCTCAAGAATGTGTGAGTAAGTTCTTGTAATCTAGTAATCTCTATTCTTGTCCTCAGGTCAGGGGCTGTGCGTGGAATGTGAAACATTGTGTTTTTTCGACTATATCAATATGTGTCTTTCCCTCATTCTTTTTTTATTTTTTTGTATGATTTTGAATACCTCAATCAAACCCTGCTCAAGGATGCCTTTGTGGCATATTGCTACATTATTTTGCAGTGTGTACTTTAAACTACAGATGGCTGTTATTTATCCATTTAAAGTTTAAAGCATGCATTAAAGTGTATGCTTTAAACCACAGATAACAATAGGAAAAGAGGAGTAACACAATTAATACAAATAAAATAAAAACCTGTTAGTCATCGCCACACAACACTCTGCAGTCTTTACATTCTTTGAAGGTCACCGGTTAGCATTTGGATGAACTAACCAAACAGAAACACTACACAGAGAGATACATGACTAGTTTGAGTTGACAATCTGCAAAACGGTTAAGGAAACCCTCAGTGATAGTGCTCCTCGTAAGAAAACAACAGGTCGATAAGCTTCCACAAGAGAGAATAAAGTGTTTCTCGACACCATTTCGTCCCCAAGCAGATAAATCATCACATCAGGGGTTCAGCAGATTGATTTGCAGAGTACACTGTTCAAACTTATGTGGCAACGCAAAAGCATTAGATGTCCTCACGTCCGCGTGATCTATGAAAACACAGGCAAGCATTTGTCACATGTGTGCAGATTTAGCCCATTGTTATGCCTGAGCTACTTTACAGGTCTGCCACTAATAAGTTTACTTTCTCACATGAAGAATGACCAAACGATTTCCCATAGCCAAACCGATTATTCATCAGCGATATCTCCAAGTTAGAAAATCAGAGGATTATTGAATTAAGCCGATGATGACTTTTGAGACATCTCTGCATGATCTGGGCCTGCAAACCTGATATGACTCCGGATCAGATGAAGTGAAAGTGGCACGATCTTGATTTTAATATAATCTGCAAGGGTAACTCCAAGACGCAGAATCAAGCACTGAATATATAAATTGATTTCAACCAACCCCCTAGAATGCTCAAATAAATCTTAATTTAGCCTGGTCAAGTCACGTTTTTTCTGGATATGAACTCTTTTGCAGCAAAAATAGTTTTTTATTTTTTTTATTTTTTGTATGATACAAGGGTTCCCAGCTGCTGACTGGATTTTTCTGGATTTCCTTGTTTTCACTGTTGTACAGTAAGGGGCACAATTACTACAGTGTCCCAGTAGTGCACAACACATCAAAATTGGCACAACACAACATAAACAAGCCACAACACAACACAATTGGCACAACGCAATGGAAATAAACTGCAACCCAATGAAATTGCCACAGCGCAATGTAAAAAACCCACAGCAGAACGAAATTGGAACAACACAATGGAAACAAGCCACAACACAATAGAAACAAGCCACAACAACAAAATCGGAACAACAAAGCAGAAACAAGCCACAACACAACGGAAAAGCCACAACACAAATACATTTTTTTTATTTGTTAATCATTTAAGTAATTTATGTAGCTTTGCAAATTTAAAATGTAATTTAAAAAGCCCAGTACAGTAAATATGTTTAAAATTGGTAATATTGTTAGAACATTAGCTCTAGTATGAAGGCCAACTTTTAGCTTTAAGTCATAATTTATGTGGCCCTGAGAAGCAGCATTGTAAAATTAATTATAACGATAATAAAATTTGCAAAGTTCAAGGGTCCATGAAAAAAAAAAAAAAAAAACTTTAAAATGTGGATGTCGTTAGTCCATTGGCATTAGTAAAAAGCATGAATGTTTAGCTTTGACGCACCTCTTTAGATGCAGAACCGTGAATGGACTCCACTAGACCCCTGAAGGTGGGCTGTGGTATCTTTCACCAATATGTTAGGATCAGATCCTTTAATTCCTGTAAGTTGTGAGGTGGGGCCCTCCATGTATTGGAGTTGTTGTCTCCTCATGTGCATCAATAAGCCTTGGCCACTCATGACCTTCTCACCGGTTTACCACTGTTATTTCCTTGGACCACTTTTGATAGATATTGAACACTGCAGACCGGGAATACCCCACAAGAGCTGCAGTTTCGGAGATGATCTGACCCAGTTTTCTAGCCATCACAATTTGGCTCTTGTCAAACTCACTCAAACACATCAAATTTGAGGACAACATGTCCACTTGCTGCCTAATATATCCCACCCACTAACAGGTGCCGTGATGAAGAGATAATCAGTGTTATTTTACCTGTCCATGGTTATAATGTTATGCCTGATCGGTGTATACACTGTGAACATTTTGCAGAAAGTGAACATTGTCCTCAAAGTTGATGTGTAAGAAGCAGGAAAAATGGGCAAGCATAAGGATTTGAGTGAGTTTGGCTTCCAAATTGTTCCTTTCATAGAAGCGGTATCCCCTGGTGGCTGTGGCCTCTTTCAGCAGGATAATGCACCCTGCCACAAACCAAAAATGGTTCAGGAATGGTTTGAGGAGCACAAGTTTGAAACGTTGACTTGGCTTCCATATTCTCCAGATCTCAATTCAATTGAGCAAAGTCTGATACATGGAGGCCCCACCTTGCCACTTACAATACTTCAGGACATACATATTGGTGCCAGATACCAAAGCACACCTTCAAGGTTCGAGAGGAGTCAGGGCCCCAACGGGTCAGGGCTGTTTTGGCAGCAAAAGGGGGACACAATATTAGGTCATAATGTTATGCCTGATCATTATATATAAACCACGTTTTTTGTGCAAGCATTGGCAAATTTGTTGTAACAAATTGGTTCAAAGGGGAAATATTAATACTTGAACATTACATATTAACACTAAACGTGTTACAATTAATTATGAATATTTGGATCAGTTAATCAAATTAACGTAATGTAACTGAATTAATATTACAATCAAATTATCTGTTTGTCCAGCGAACATTCAGTACTGATTGTCTATCAACTCTTCAGAAAGGACATTTTCTGTGGCCATAAATATCTCTTGTTTGGCTTCGTTAAAGTGATAATTTATTTAGAAGCAGACCAGAACCAACTTGTACAAATGTGCACTATAATTTATTTAACCAAAACACAAACATATAACTACTCTACACAAACACATACACACAAGCAAACATACATGGGGTAGAATGGAAAGTTAAAAGTGACTGTGAGGAATGAAACTATGAAAAAGAGTCATATTAAACAAACTACACAGCAATGTTGTATATCATACATTACTTGCATTTGCCTGAGCTGTTGAAGAGTGCCGGAGACGTTGGAGAACGTCTTGATAGTTCGGTCCGATGGTGTTGCAGTTGCAATCAATTCCTTTCGTGTTGAGAGAAGAAGCAACGGTGAACTTGCAGAGACTCGGTTATGGTCGAAGAAGGCCCACATGGCTTGATGTGTGTGGGGCTGGCCGGCCCAATTGGAATGCCAGCCAGCGAGTACTACTACGTGTTGGCTTTTAAATTCAACGGAGGCCACACCTTTAAGTTTTGACTTGACCAATGAAGAAGGTGCAATTCTCAGCGTTAGAGTTCCTTTGTTTGAAAGGCTGACTCACTTGCATGATTGTAGTGAGTTGAAAATTGTGTCTCCATTTATATTCTGATAAATAACACACACAAACACGTCTGGTTCACTATCTTCGTGGGGACTCTCCATAGACGTAATGGTTTTTATACAGTACAAACTGTATCCCCCTACACTGCCCCTAAACCTACCCATCTCAGGAAACATTCTGCATTTTTACTTTCTCAAAAAACTTACTCATCCTGTGTGATTTATAAGCCTTTTGAAAAGTGGGTACTGCTGGCTGGTCTCCACAATTTAGGTGGTCTCAGGTTTTACTATCCTTACATTTTGGTCTATATTACATTTGGTCCCCACAATGTAATATAAACAAGGGCACACACACACACACACACACACACACACACACACACACACACACACACACACACACACACACACACACACACTGCATTCTATGAGAAAGTGATGTTTGTCAAGGAAGGAACATTTTGATAGGTGACACCAGCTAGATGGGCTAAAATTAACTAATAATTCTATCATCAAGCATGCATAACACTATACAATCAGGGCTTGACATTAACACCCGCCAACCCACCAAATGCGGGTAGATTTCAGCTGTGATGGGTAGGCAGCTAATTCACAGTGAGGAGACCTCACAGAAACTATCGGAGTCCTTAAGGAGATCTGTCCAGTCCCTACATATTTGTGTTGTGGCTTGTTTCCGTTGTGTTGTTTAAACTGTGTTGTGCATTACTGGGCCACATATACTACGCATATTCTGAAAGCAACATGTCCTCCAACCAGTACGCCTATAGGTCGTTTGTCACTTCCTTGAAATACGACACATAGGAGCGTTCAGTAAAATCGCGCCCCTATCGACGATATTTTAATTAATGAAATACGACACATAGAGCGTTTGCTTAAGTTGTTCTCCTATTGACAACAGGACTCTTTCATTTTAAAGCATTTTTGCCTTTTATTTGCATAATATTTCATGTTTTGCATAGCTCAATTGGTAAAGCATTGGAATATAGTACAACAACATGTGCTCATGCAATCGTGAGTTCGAGCCCAGGGAACACATGTGCTCATAAAGTGTGTATGCACTATAAATCACTGGGTAGGTTTAGGGATGGGGTGGGTGTAGTTATAAATAAATAAAAATATTTTTGCTTAATGGAAATATGACAAATGGTGGTAAAAGTCCACATTGCATTAAAATGAACACACATTTTGATTGGTAATGACAGGCATACGTCAATTCATGACGTCAGACGTAAAGCACCACTGTCATTATTTTTATGCCAGCTAGAGGGCGCATGACTTTAAAACGTTAATATAGGTCGTAAAGATGCTTGCAAAACGACTTATAGAGTCGTTTTTTTGGAGGACAGGTTGTCTGAAAGAGAACATCCGGATCAAAACACAGGAAAATGGAGCATAAAAAGCAATACAAGCATTGCTTATGCGCATTATAGTCTTTGAAAAAAATAAAAACATAATAATTCTCATGTTCATTTTTGTTCAAAATGTTTTTTTTTTTATGAAACCTACCCACACTCAATTGAAAAAAGAAAATGCATGACACTTTTATTTATTTTATAAAGCAGAGGCTATGTTCTTTCCTTTGCATGTTCAGATACTCATACAACTAAATATTCTGGGGGCCATGAACGTTTTATGAAATGTATCAAAAATGATGGTGGTGGCTGGCAATTGGCCAAAAAAAAAAATGCTGACGGGAAAGAGTTAAAGGCAAGACTCATACAAGTCTCCCTCTCCCCTTCTAATTACATGCACGGCTGCAGGAAAGGTTGCCTTTAGCCATGACACCCCAGAGGTTACTCCTTTATTCTTTTGCTTTTTCCTCCTCTTTCCATTTTGTCTTAATTTCTTTCCTGCCCAACAGCTTTCTCGCCTTTATAACGACATATTAATGTCATTAAATTAATTAGCAGGTGGGCCGTTGTGAGATTTAAGGGATAATGAATTGCTAAAGTGGCTAGCCTTAACGTCTTAACTTTTTCCACTCCCAGAGGGCTTAATGTGTAAACTTTCTTTCATTTTTTTTTTCTCTGAGAAAGGGCTTTTTTCCTCACCTCTCTCAGACAGAGCTTACATATGGCTGTGTGCTAAATTAACTAAAAGCCAGGAAAGTCTGACATGTGAAAATAAAAATCCTCTAACGCCTCTATCCACAGAGAGCACTGAGAAAACATTACAAGCTTTAAGAAGGCCATTGGAGGTTTAATCTAAAATGTTTCAAATACAGGGACATGAGAAAACATGCCCTCCTCACATTATTATTATTTTTTGTATTACTTCTTCATCATCATTATCATCATCATCATTATTATAAAATTTGGATGTTTACCTCTATTAGAGAGGTGTTGATATTGTATTGTGAACTAATGTTTGATGTGAATCCTTTCTTAGGATAGAGAGAGAAATGTCTCTTTCTTAGCACAGCTCACCAGATGTATATGACTTTCTTTCTTCAGATTTCTTTAGTCCACATAATGCAAGTTAATAGGTACCAGAAAGTTACAAATCAATGTCTTTGGAAGGAAAACTAAGAGTATAAAAAAAAAAAAACTTTCTTTTTTAAACCATCACTTCTGGCAAACAGGCCATCTTAATTAAAAAGAAAACTATTTTCTCTGGTAAAAGCTCTGGTAAACCCTACGCTATAGGAAAACAGCTTTTAAATCTATAAATTATAAAGTGATGTTTTTTGAAAATGTATAAATTAAACTTTTCTGTGATAGTTTTTGGGGATAGCATATACAGTTTGTATAGTATAACAATCATTATGTCCATGGAAGCCCCGGTAACACTTTATTTTACAGTGTCCTTGTTACTCATGTTACATGTAGTTACTGTAGTGATAGCTATAAATTATGCATAGCCTAATTGCATGCAACTAACCCTAAACCAACCCCTTTTGCTAACCCTAAAGGAGTGGTTGATTTTTTAACTTTAGCTACTGTGTAATGTTGCTGTTCGAACTTGCGGGTGACCACCTGGATATTGATCTGTTGCAGGACAGTAGATGTGGTATTGCGGGACAATGTGGGGCATGTGTGAGACAGATACATTTTACTACTATTATGCTATATTGATTTACATTCGTAGGCAAACTTGGCATATGCGCCGATTAATGTTTCTGCCAGTGGGGGCCCACACTATAATGTTGCGAGAGAAAAGACTATTCTAGATTCACAAGTGTACACACAGGAGGAAAGTTTGAGCCCGCACATGTATTATATGAGTGAGAAAGAGTGTGCATCCAGTTTTGTGCGAGAAGGGAAGCCACCTATGAGCGGAGAGATTCCTGTTGCGCATTTGATGCACTCTCGAGTTACAATAATGCACTATTGATAATTATTATTCAATTATATTCATTATAATTGAGCCATAGAAACCGCCTGAAATTAACTATTAACGTGAGAAGAAAGTTGTGTCTGAGAGTTTAAATTTTTTTATTGGTTAAAATGAATGGAGAATATCTTAATATATGCTCGATAATTTCCGTGAGTACAACCAACATCCACAGGAATGGTGCATGCTCCTTGAAAATATTTGTCATCAGGATGGAAGATTACATACTTTAAATCATCAATTTGGGCAGCTTTGAGCTGCTCTTGAGGTTCTTATCCAGTATGTGAGATGAAATCCTTGCTGGTGTAGCTGTGTTTATCGACTTTGATGCTCACACTTATTCCTTTGCGCTGTCCACTCAGTTGTCATCAGCAGGAAAATCTCTCTCTACGATTGCATTGGTTGGATATTTTCACACCTAGAACATGAGGGCAGCACAGATATATTTGCCAGTCACAGTTATATTATTTCTTACTGTGGTATTGTAATTTCAGGGATGAAAAATAATAATAATAATAATACAGACATAACTGAAATGCGGGACACTTGCGGGATGTGGGACAAAGCTCACAATTTCGGAACTGTCCAAACACATACAACGTCTGCAAATTTATGACACTGAAAGTTTAATGTAAAGGGGGATATTTTATTTTACAGAAATCACTTTTAAAAACTACAACAAACAACTGGTCAGGACTACAATGATCTTATTCTTCTACAATTTACATAAACCCTGTCCCCGGAAACACGCAACAAAGGCCATGTTGAGAAGAAGAAGAGTTGTTGTAGTAGAGCACATTTAAGAGTCTGCTCAAGCTTTCGCATCCATCTTTTCACATTTATTGCAGTGCAGTACGTAACACAAATGCAACTGACTTTAAGCAATAGTCCTAAAAGCAAGTTACTGATAAACAGTAAAAACTACCATACCTGTTCTATCTTAATGCAGCATATATTCTCTGGCTCTGTGCATCTTACGACAGTTCCCACACGAGCGATCTATAGAATATCATGACATAACATGCTCATCAATGACTTGAAGATTAACTCCAATTTAACTCCACATCAGCTACATACATTCATCAACTAACCATTCAGAAACGTCCAGTTGCATTCTCCTGTTGCATGTTGTAATTTATTTTTGAGTCTCTCCGTCATTGCCCAACTAAAGTTTGAACATAAAACGCTGAAAAGTTTCTGACCTTTTCAGTGTCTGTGTGAGGTAATTGGATCTGCTAACAGGAGCTCTTGAAGCGCCACCCTCTTCTTGAAAGGAAGCCGGGAGCATAAAAATGGAGCGCTTTACCCAAGCGGCAACCTCCCGCGGTCTCTCTTGAAGCCAATACGGAAGTGACTTAAACTGCAGTTCATCGACAGGCTCCAGAAGGGAGCAGAATCTCATTGAGCCCCATTTTAAAATGCCCAATTTTACAGCAGAATAAAAAAATTTTGCTAAGATGGCAATGGCCAGCTCGACCCTACTTTACACTTCAGAATTGCTCTTCAGAAACCTATGGGTGACATCACGGACACTACGTCAATCAATCAATCAATCAAATTTATTTATATAGCTTTTACAATGACGATTGTTTCAAAGCAGCTTCACAGTGTTAAACAGGACAACATTGCAACAAAATTTGATTTGGCTAGTTTAATTTGGATAGTTTATAGAATTATATATGACCAAATTAATAAATTCTATTTGTATATTTAGTTGAGTAACTTGGATCATAATTTGAGTGTCCCCAACTGAGCAAGCCAAGCCAAAGGCGACAGTGGCAAGGAACCAAAACTCCATCAGGGCATGATGGAGAAAAATAAACCTTGGGAGAAACCAGACTCAGTCGGGTGCCAGTTCTCCTCTGGCCTAAGAACGTCCATATTTTTTTACAATCTCAAAAAGTGACAATTTTAACATGCTATACAACATTAGCTGTAGAGTATTTTGACCTGAAACTTAACATATACACACACATCAGAGACTTATTTTTCATGTTATAGAAAGAGTATTATAGGACCCCTTTAAATGTATAATTACAATGTAATATGGACACCTTAAAATAAGGTGTAATCGAAGTCCCCATAAAACATAAAACAACGTGTGTGTGTGTGTGTGTTTGTGTGTATGAGAGAGAGAGAGAGAGAGAGAGAGAGAGAGAGAGAGAGAGAGAGAGAGAGAGAGAGAGAGAGAGAGAGAGAGAGAGAGAGAGAGAGAGAGAGGATTGCGTTTTACGTGTACACATGCAGTGTTTCCAGCACGGGGTTGATATTTTAAAGAATAAAAGGAAATAAATTGTCTGTGCATACACATTGTATACACATAAAAAAAAAAAATACTTCTACGTCTTGACCAGGGCACTGCCAACCCACTGGAGCCATACTAGACGTGAACTGAAAGTGTGAATACAGATGACATTGTGTCCCTCAAGATTACTAACAATTATCAGACTGTTACATATACAAATCTTTACATATAATGTTTTCTTATATTCAAATTTAAATATGTTTAGAATAATATATTGTTATGCATGTATAATGCATTTAAAAATGAATAAATATTAATGTTTTTCAAAGGACCTTTTATTATTTTTCATAGGATGTCATATGAGTATGTAAACTGTAAAGATATATTTTAATCCTTGGTGATTACTGGTCGATATGGGGGAAAAGTATCTCAGCCATTTCATGGTCTTTGACTCTGAAATGAAGGTTCAAGGTCATTGTGTGGTGCTGAAGCTATTAGCTTGTAAAACGAAGCAAGCACTGCATTGAGATCATCTACACGTACACACACAAACAGATGGCTGAGTTTCCCATTAAACAGACATGAGATAATCTTCTCAGCTTGACCATGGAGCAATCATATGGGACTCCACCAAATGGAGCCATTGTACAAACTGTGCCTGGTGGAGGGAAATTAAACAATTAAAGCAAGCGAGGAAGCCCTGATGTGTGATTTGTTGTTTATGTGTGTGTGTATGTTTAAGCATGACTCTCTGTGTGGTATTGTACCATAATTACCAACCACATCGGTGAGACATTCTTGTCACAATTGTGACAAAAGACTGTCATGTTCTACATTCAAAAGTACGTCCAGATGACAGAGAAATGACATGAACATACACCCTGCGATGACAAGCTCAAACAAAAGGCTAATTCACCAACAGCCTCATCTTCCCTCTCACAATCTAACATTGCTCAATAGTATTTTGCACATAAAAGAACATTTATTTTTGATTAGGCCCATTTCCCAGGTTTACATGACCAGTCTGAATAGAAAGGCAGTGGAGGCTGCAATTTGTAATTTTCCAGTCCTAGAATCCATCTACTGTGCAGTAATAATCTGTAGTTTGTTATGGGTAAATGAAGAATTCCAGAGTGGTATTAAGGAGACCTGGGAAGGGGGGTTAATTCACAGTCACGGGGATGCAGATTGAAGCTGGAAGGCAGAGTGCTTTGGTTTCCCGCTGTTACAGAAGAGTGGCATTATGGGTATTAGTGAAACTCCCTTGGAAACTATTGGTAAATGACCAGGAAATGCTTTGCTTTAGTTAACTCTTTCCGCGTTTTCCGTGTTTTCAAAAAAAATTGTATTTTCACTGTTATACAGTATAGGGAGCGCTAGGACACATCTTCTGAAAAATTACAGAATCTCTGGATCAAAACACAAGCAGAAACAATAAATGCAAGCAGATACATATGTAAATTTATGCGATGCAGCATTGTATATGCTGCATCGCATAATTTTACATATGTATCTGCTTGCATTTATTGTTTCTGGCCAAAATTATTAGAACACTTGGCATCTGGGAGGTGTCTTATTGGGTCTGGATTTTTTTTCCAAGAGGACAATGACCCAAAACATTCTAAGTATTGCCAGAACTACCTGCGATGGAAGGAATCGCTGGAACATTGAAAATGATGGACTGGCCCTCTCAAAGTCCGGAACTCAACCCATTGAGCACATTTAAGGCGAGATGGAAAATAAACTGGACAGATCTATTGTACATTCAAAGGGAAGCCATTGGCTTCAGTTGCAGAAGGCATGTGATAACATTAGTGCTGAAGTAAAAAAAAATATGTTATGGTCAGAGCAACCATCTGCATGTATATTGAGCGTTATGAAATGAAATCATGTTTTGGAGGCAAAAAAAAATATCTTTCAGGTGTTCTAATAATTTTGGCCACCACTGTAAATCAAAGCTGCCTTACGTTATAGGATAAAATGCTTTTATTTGCAACTTTGCAAGCTTTGGTGTTGATGGATTCGATCTACTGGGAAGACTACGTGGGGGCGTGCTTTACATCACTGCATCCGACGCTTTGCATTGCACTTGGTGACGCAAGGCTTGGATGCAGCCGCTCGCCATGGAAACCCATTCCATTAAGCTCTCTATGCACTGATCGAGCTAATCTGAAGGCCACAAATTTTCGGATTCACAAAAATGTTTGTATTTTCAAAATGTTAGTTGGTACGAAATAACCACGCTCCCTACCACGAGTAAATGGTGCGTAAAAAGAATTGAACGTTCTGTGTTCTAATTTAGGCAAACTGATGCCTGATGAACCAATCATCCCACTTACACCAACCGAACAACAATAATAGAGAAGTTAATACTGCTTTTTACTGCATTTCTAAATTCAGTAATGTTATTCAAAATGAAATACTAGTGACACATTACTGCCATGGATATTCTGTATCATAGCTACCACAGTATCTCAGCTGGAAAAACGCTGCACTTGCAAAGCGCTTTCAAGTGGATATGAAGTGGATGGTGATTTGCTAGATGTAGATGGTGACTTAGCTGGTGAGGATTCAGGTTGGTATTCCTTGCAGGTGACGATAGAGACGAAGAAGGGATCTCGGGAACCAGGCTGACAGACAGGAGACGAGACGAGACGAGATGATCACAGGTAGGTAGCGAGGTAAGGAGTCTGTGGTGAAACCATGTATACTGTAACAAGAGTGAATGGTGAACCGTTAATATAAAGGATGAGTTTATGATGAGGGTGATTGCTGGCAGGTGCGGGTGATGGTGTAGTGTGTGCAGGTGGTGAGCAGAGAGGATTATGGGAAGTGTAATGAAGATGCAGTGAGTGAGCTGGAGACTGTGACAGTAGTATATATGCAGGTGATAACAATGAATTAAATACCACAGCTGATAAGTTACCATAGAAACAAACAGGGACATAATCAGAAACCAAGGACACAGAAACTAAACAGATCAGGGAAACAGGAACTAAGGGAAACAAATCAGAACATTAAAACAAGATTGAATAACCGTGACAAGGGTTAAGATTGGGGGTTAGTTGCATGCAATTATGCATATATTACTGTTTTTTACTGTACTAAGTACATATAACGTGTAACAAGGACACTGTAAAGTAAAGTGTTAACAAACATAATGACTTAATAGTGTAGGGAAGAGCGGGCACAACCTAACACAGGGTTAATTGTAACACACATGGTTTAACACTTTCCAGACATGCCAGGATGACAGAACTTTGTGTATTTACTAGTTGCCATATCAACATTATTTAGAGAAAAAAATGCACCAAAATGAAAAAAATCTTTGGAAGATATCACTGAACATTTACATAGCAAAAGTAAATTTCTTACTTACAGTAAGTTTCTTTTTCATCTCTGTTTTTTGTGTTTATTTAAAATAAGACAAATCTGATAATATTTTAATCTTATATCTGTTATTTAACAGTTGAGATCATTCTTTAACGCTGATCTAACCAGCAGAAGACGCAAATCCCAGTTGAGCAGATGGAGTGCGTCGTAACTGCGTTACAATGAGCCCCTATTAGAAATATGATATTATATTCTATACTTTTATGAATTATTTTGATAAACCATAAGAAAAGGGTGAATAATGTCTGAGAGACAATGTTCAGAATTATATTCATTATTATTATGTTTTAACTATGCTGTAAATAGTGTGTTTAGTTATGTGTTTGTTGTCAAACTCAAAAAAAGAGTGTATTTTTAATGATAAAAAATGCCATTATTTTATTTTAAAAAGTTAATAATTGTATGTTATTGACAAAATATTGTAGTTTGTCTTGAATATTATTTTGATTATATCAGATAACATTTTAGGCTGTCATTTGGTCATATTACAATGTGCCCCCTCACATGTTACAATGCACCCCACCTATGGGGCATGTTGTCACATTTCACTTCCATTCTTTCAGGTAAAACAAGAAAAAAAGTATACACTGTATTAATGAAACAAAACTGCATAATTGTACAAGACATGTGTGAAATTAATGTGGGAAAAAATAAATACTCTGAACCTCAAATTAATTTACACAAACTGAGAAAGTCAAAAAACACTAGGTTGTGCCCCGCTCTCCCCAACTTCACATAAAACATTTCATTAGATATTTTTACAAAGTGCACTTTTTAAATGTGTACATAATGTTAAGAAACAGTAATGAAAATCTAGGGTTATTAATTGAATTAATATTAGATTATTTGCGAGTACTGATTTGAAAAATCTACTTTTAAGATTTGAACTACACTACAGGAGCACATTCAGTGCAATTAGGTACACTTCTTTTTTCACAAGGAGTGTTATAAAAAAGCCCTCATAATAACCCGGTCAGATTTAGTAATCTTTATTGCATCTCAATAAATCTCTTTTAAAAGCACCACCTTTGACTGCATATACTGGAATTAACTCACCCTCACAATCATTTTTCCATGAAGCATGAAGTTTAGACTGGAGGAATAATACACAAACCTCTTCAGTGATAGGTAGTTTTATTGTCTCTGCATTTGCCTTTTTGTGACTCAATCTTCCTATATGTCCATGTCAATATTGAAGTCAGTCATGATTTTACCTTTCTCTCGTCTCCATCTGTGCTCTCACTACATGCTTCGACAGAGACAGCCAATCAGCAGTCACAGATCTCCTTGATGAATTCCAGTAGTCTTGAATGTCATTAGGGGACAATGACACAAGCTAGCTTTTTCATCTGGCTCCACTTTTACATAAAGGTCAAGCTTACCCAAGAATTATTCAGACGACCTTTCTGGATCTTCAATTAAAATGTGGCAACTCTCAAATGGGGATGGGGGAGTACAGCGAACTAAAGGGTAGTTACAGCATTTGTTGCAGTGTTTTAGAGAGTTTCCTCTTGGGGTTGAGGTAAAAAGAAATGGTTGGGATTTGGGGTTCTCTCCCGGTCTCTCTCAGGATAAGGAATATACTGTAGAATAAGTGTGACACCATCGATGACAGACTTCTCAGATGTTTTACTACCTTGCTAACTGAAATAATTATTCATTAGTTGTTATGAACGTCTTGGTTACTGTTGTAACCTCCATTTCCTTGACACGAAACTGGCTCTGCGCATAGATTATAGAATCTTTTTGAAGGTGTGTAGCCCAGCCAGCAGCTCTGCAGATGTCTGCCAACGAGGCACCCTTCGCTAAAGCCAAAGAGGCTGCGATGCCCCTGGTAAAGTGAGCGCTCACTCTCAGGGGGGATGGTACACCTTGTTTTAGTAAGCTAGGAGAATGGGATCCATAATCCAATGGGCCATTCTCTGTTTGTAGACATCCTTTACGTTTCTACTAACCTCCAAAGCAGACAAAGAGCTTCTCAGATAATCTAAATCTATAGATTTGCGCAAAGCATGATCCGGGCACAACACAGACAGGGCTGGGTATCGCTTGTCAGGATTGCTAGTTCACCACTTGGACAACGTGAGAGTCTGTCGGACTGATATCCGGGCACACCTCGCTAACAGAGAGGGCTTGTAGGTCCCCAACCCTCTTGACAGAAGTGAGCGCAGTCAGGAGGGTCATCTTCATGGAGAGCACGCTAAGCTCAACTGACTATTTGAGGGCTTGAACTGATTGTTTTATAGGGCCTGTAAGACCAAGGAGAGATCCCAAAGGGGGATAAGGCAATGGTCTTGGGGTATTTGACCTCTGCATACCTCTCAGGAACCTAATAATTAGGTCATGCTTACTTAGAGACGTCCCACCAACAGTGTTGTGGTTTGTTGCAATTGCAGCTACCTATACCTTAAGGTTGGAAGTGGACAAGTGCTTCTCTAGACCCTCTTGGTGGAAGAAAAGCACTGACCCAATGCCACATCTCAGTGGGTCTTCACCATGGGAAGATCACGATGTAGGTGCTAATTCAAGGCATAAAGCCACCTAGAAGAATAGGCTCTTGTCTGAGTGATTGTGTCAATCACCACTGGTTACCGTCCTCTGAATTCCTTCTTGTTCTGTCCAGAGACCACACATGAAGATTCCAGAGGTTCCGACAAGGGTGCCGACACCATCAGCGTGAGCTCTGAGAAAACACGTTTGGTTGGGCCTGAATTGAGCAACCATTAGGGCTTGTTCTTCTTTCTCTCTGACCTTGCACAGTGTATGTGATGAGGCTCACTGGGATGCGTCTGTCTCAGCGTACCTATTCGAGATAGCGATCATGGCCATCCAAAGGAGAGAATTCCACTCGCCATTTCTCATATTCTAAATACGTCTGAGGTGTTTGGGGCTCAGTGTCTAAGTTAAATTGTATTGTTAAGTTGCATTGCAATTGTAAAGTGGAAGTAAAACAATACATTTATTTTGTCTTTATTAAAGAAAACCAACAGATCACCAATACATCAAAAAATTGCAAAACAAACAAAACAGACTTGCTTAAACCTGTTTTCTGATCTAAGCTGGTTCAAGCAGGTCTTTGATGGTATATGATGGTATTCTAGCCTGGCCAAGCTGGCCTTCAGAAGGTCTTCAGCTGGACTTCCGGCCTTGTCAAACTGGGTGGCCATCTTTTGTGTACTTTTACCAGCCTATCCAGGTTTGCTGGATGTTGAAAAAACATTGAAAAATGTTTTCATAAGTTCTTCAGTACTTCATGTCTAAGAAATTTTGCTTGATAAATGTAATGCTTTCAAATAAAAAAAAAAGTGTTCATTTCTCACAGCTTGACTAGCAGTCATTAAGTCAATTGAATTGGACAGATGTCTCCTACTAAATCAATGACAGAACCCTCCATACTACTTACCAATAACTGAAAACCTTATAATTGTAATTTTAAGATGTGAGTAATACCGAAATAAAAGCATTGTTAGGCAGCTGTCCTTTATTTCACTATCTCTGTCCTCTGTCTGTACTTTCTGTTCATGTAATCTAATGGAGTGGGGTTTGAACTGTATTGATTTTAAAAGTGAAATGTTGGGATGAAGTGGGACTTGGGGGTTTGGAGCACAGTGAGAAACAGAGACAGGCAGGGAAAGTCAATGGGATAAATCGTATCTATTATGAGTCTCAGTGGTGTCTTAAATGGCGGCAATTATATCGAAACACTTGAATGGCCGATTCAGTCAGCATGTCTCCCACGCTGTAGGCCAGGATGATGCCTGACCTGGAATCACATGCATGTACACACGTACATATATGCTAGCATTGACAAATAAGTGTGCATGCATAATCTCTGTTTATCCTTAGATCTTTGTTTGTGTTTGTCTTTAGGTCTCTATTTATGTATGTGCATGAACACTGGGGCAGCTGTAGATGAGCAGTAGGGGGCGCTAGTCACTAGTGGAGTCATGGAAGAGCAACACTATAGCAAAATCCTCATAAATGTGTTTTATACCGTCAGTAAAAACAAATATCTCTTTATTTCATTTTTAAGCAGGTGAGAAAGAAAGCTCTAATCCAACAAATCAAGTAATTTTGTCTTGTGTGTGATTAAGCATACATTTATTTGAAATGAACGTGAAATACATACATCATTATATCTCAAAGGGATCCCACCCTGATCCCATAACAAGTGTGCATAATTTGTAAGGGTAATTTATGGTAATGTTGGAGAGAGTATGATAGAGGAGAGATTAAACTAATTAGACTTGCATGCTTTGGGAAAATACATTTCACCCACGTTAACAGTGCACTCTGGGAAGAGGAGAGTTATTTTTCCCATGAGTGTCTCTATAGGTAATGCTGCAGTACAGGTTTAGATTATTAAAATCATTCCAGCTTGCTCTGGGGAATTTGTTTTGGCCTGTTCCTGCTGATACTGACACTCAAATGATTTTGTTTTAATGAAGTATGCATTTTTATAACTTGAATTGGGGAATCATTTGATTGAATGTACGACTAATAAAACAGCATTAGTTTTACTGATGAAAGAATGGAAAACATGTCTGCTCCACCCTCTCGATTGTGTTCAGTGTAACTGATCTAAGTTCAGGTCACTTCAATTTATGAAGCTTTAATTAGCTTAACAAATGCAATTGTGTTGGCAAAGCATTCATAGATGACATCTAAACTATGACACTTAAATAAAAGCTTGACTATAATATTACATGTACAAATGGTTCTGCATTATTCATTTAGTCCATTAATATTATTTATTTTGTTCGCATTTGCCTGACTTTATAAAAATTGAAAGTGTGATTTTTTTTTATTTTATTATTATGTATTTATTTTTGCTAGCTCTACAGTCCCCTGATTGATCTCATGGTGATTTATCCACGATAAAAAATAATGCAAGTAATAACACAAGGGCACTTGAAATAAAACACCAAATAGTTCCAACGCTATCTCACGACCAATTCGTACATATTTTACGAGGTGGCTATTTTGTACAAATTTGTACGACCTCACTCCTACTAATTTGTACGTTTTGCCTAAACCCCAGTGATGGGTAGGTTTAGGGGCCGGGTTAAGGTAGGTCATTAAATGCGAATTCATACGAATTTGCCAACTCGTCAAATATGTACGATTTAGTAAAAACGTATGAATTCAGATGCAGTGAGGTCGTACAAATTTGTACGAATTAGCCACCTCGTAAAATATGTACGAATTGCCGTGAGATCGGGTTGAATAGTTCCCCCTTATTAAGCTGCATTCAGAGTTGTAATACTCCTTTATTACTGTTAACCTTAATGTAGCACTATGGGCAGTCTGATTAATTAATATTTTTTGAAAATTGAATATCAAGTCCCAAGTAATTATGCTTAATGGAAAGGGAGAGTGAAAGAGAATGAGATGAGACAAAGAGCAAACATGTTAAAACGTCCCTCTTTCTTCTCTCTAGTTACAAGAATACTACAATAACACAAATGGACGTGTGATGATCATGAAGTAACCCAAAATGTTAATAAAACCAATTTATTTGAACTTCTTCAAAGTCAAGATTTACATCTCTACATTCTCTGTTTACACTCTCTCAACCTCTCTTGATAAGGTGCAGCGTGGGAGTTTTTGCTTTGTTGACTTTTTTTGTTGGTCCAACTTATCCATTATAAAGTAGATGAAGTAATTAAATGAATTAATTCAATAATTAAATTGCTTTAAGTACACTGTGGAACTATCAAAACTCTGTGAACTAGTGGTGCAGAAATTACGCACTTCAGCTTTGAAACTATTTCCAGCGTAATGAGCCAAAAGGTTTTTAGGATCAGGAAACGTTTGATGCTTTTGGTATCTTTCTTTTTTGTTTTTGTTTGCATGAGAGACTAGAGTGAACAGATGTACACCTGACATTGATATTATACTATTCGACATGAAAATTCCAACTATTACCGGTAAACAAAAACAGCTATTCAGCAATGTAGCTGATCTGAAAAAAAAAGCTCCAGCCCTTGAAACCTGAGTCCCTGTTGCTTTTGCCAAGCACATTATTAGACCAGTGGAGCAAAACATACATTGGCCCTTCTTAATGTAGAGTTATTTGTCATCGGAGAATCTGAAAATGAGCCTCTTACCATTATACTTGTTCTACTAGAACCCCACTCGCCTTTCTGTTGCTTGGCTCTGCAAATGCAGCTCTTTATTTCAATGCAAGGTCCACCTGCAATCAGCCTTTCTCTAATGAAAACGTATGTTTCTTATCATTCGCTGAAAGGCAGGCACCATTAGTAGTGCCTGTCTAATTGATTCAAATGGTTTTAAATGTGCATACATCCAGTAATGCAAATAAAAAAGGGGTTGGCTTGTGTGCATTTCTTCGGCTGAAAATGAAATGCAAAAGTCTGAATCATTGTTTTTTTTTTTTTTTGTATATGAGGAGGAAAACATAATTGACCTCCCAAGCTTACCTAGCTTTCCACGCTACCTTAAAATAGCATTAAAACCAAGTATGCATTTCTAACAGGCAAAATATTGTAAAAGGTCAAATACATAACATCCAATCAAATTATTACTTTTGGCAGTCAAAACTGATTGTATACACACAAGCAGAGTGCATATGATAGGTTATGTGCAGAGTATGCTGCCTTATACGTAAAATGGAGGGGGAAAAGTGGCACTTCTTCGTATAAAGAAATATAGACACAGAGTGTGTATATTAGAGATTCAATCCATTAAGACTCTTTTCAATACATATGATTGCAAATGTCTCATTGTTAATATATGAATAGGCTATATACAAATAGTGGGTTGTTCATTCATTGTCACTGTAATTAACAAAGTATTATTGTTTAATTAGCTCAAAGAGTTAGAATGTTTATTATGCTTTGTCAACAACTTATTGATCGTAAATAGTTCTCACTTTAGATTAGGTCACAAGAAATTGGAAAATGTCCTTAATTAAGTGCAATATAAACACCTTAATTTAATTAGTACTATGTGTTTTCTAAAATGCTCATAAATACATGCATGTATGATCCCAATCTTATCCTTAAAGCTAAACATAACCACTTTTTAAAATAACATAATGCTGTCAATATGTTGATTATGCCGAAGGATAAACAGTGCAATTATTGGTTTAATTACATAAAAGGATTAGTGCTGTAATTACTTGGAGGTATTTTTAAATATAAGGACAATGTAAAACATGTATTTACACAATAAGTACATTGTAAATAATATACAAACAGTATAACTATGGCGATAGTTACCTAGTGAACACTAGTGCCAAGCTTCAAGTTTCCAAGGGTTTTTCTAGTAGTCAAGTAGGTATGGTGCAGATCTCAATGAGGACAGCAGCTGATAAAGTGAGCTCCATAATAACAAGATCAAACTGCAGCTTATGAATCATTTCACTGTGTCGCAAGTGATGAAACCGCAGAGCCATTATTGAAAACAGGAGGACGTCCCTGCACGTGACCAAGCGTAGTTTTTATTTTTATTATTTTTTATTATTGTATTGAAAAACAATTTCCACTTATTTAACTTCATGTTGAAGGATTATGTTAGGCCAGTAGTTCTCAAACTGTGGACGCAAACTGTACCACCAGTGGTACACTTCTTTTCTGCCCCAGTAAATGTATTTTTATTTGCAAGTATATATATATATATATATATATATATATATATATATATATATATATATATATATATATATATATATATATATATATATATATATATATATATATATATATATATATATATATATATATATATATATATACATATCTTAAGTATATATATATCTTAAGTATATATATATATCTTTGTGCATATAAAATTGTAATTACTCAAACTGTGTTGCTAAATGTTTTACATCAGAATGTGTACACCCTTAATTGTAGTCAACAATGAGGAATATTGGTAATACTGTCTGTTTTAAAGTCTTGAGCACAGAGAGAAGTTTTAAGAGTTGCTTCATTACTTCATTTTAAACGGTATTTCTTATGTATGTGCTTGCACTGGATGACAAAATAAGCAACTGGGCAAATGCATTGTAATCCATTATAAATGTTGCCCCAGTCTACTCAGTTTAGAGTCTACTCTGTTCCTTTAAATTTCTTCTTTAAAAATGAGCAATCAAGAACTGATTGTTAGTTAATGTTTTATATCAATTCTGTCAACATCTTTACTTTTGTATTACAATTGTATTTTAGAACATTTTTAAAAGGCCTTTCTCTGTCACTGTCTGTTTTTCCATCTGTAATTTATCTGAATGCTGACACGTCAAATCAAGGTGTATTAATGGTGTGTATGCTTACTGATGTGATTGACTGACATTGTCAATGCCTTATTAGATTGATAAGCATCTATTGCTGCTTCTGTGAATTTCCTTTATCATAATTGTCGACTGAAAATGACACAATTCAATATTGCCTACAGAAATGTCTTCAAATAAGAAAATATGAACGTCACTGTCAGACATTAGATTATGAAATATGCACGAACATGGCTGAGAATCACGCAGAGCTAAAATCTTTCAGCACAGGAAACGTTCATGGTTTTTATACATTTATTTTCATCTACAAAATATTCAACATGATTCAAGTGGTTCTTTTACAAACGGGGTTTGAAAAGACAATCATCTGAAACTATAATTGAATGACCTTATAATGATGATCTTTCCCATTTGCAGCTTCTGAGTGTTTGTTTCAGAAGCCACTACATGTATATGTGAGTTTAATTTCAAAATGTAATTCAATTATGACAGGAAATGAATTGTGGTAAGCACTATTATTTTCTATCAGGGACATTATAATTTAATTTCGATTCTAAGGGCCCTTCAAAAAGAATCAGGCCCTGGCAAAACATCTAATGTAACAAAAACTAGGCAATATATATGTTGCTTACAAATTATTAAATCATAATGCATGGCTAGTTTAAATGGTCATTAAAGGATAAATATGCTCGTAGCAGCCAGGAGTAGTTATGAGCTCAACACTAGAGTGTTTCAGTAGTAAGAACCTCGGGATTTGGGAAAGTCTTTGAAAAGTAAAAATATACACTACTGATCAAAAGTTTGCAATATTTAAGATGCTTAATGTTTTGAAAATCAGTCTCCTAGAGAAGTCACCATGGCTGCATTTATTCAGTCAAAAATACAATAAACTGTTATATTGTGAAATATTATTACAAAATATAATTTCAAATAACTGTTTTCTATTTGAATATATTATAAAATGTATTTTATCCCTGTGGTGGCAAAGCTTGATTACTCTACAGTGCCAGATCCTTCAGAAACCATTCGAATATGCTGATTTGTTGCCGAATAAATATTTCTTATTATTCATAATGTTGAAAACATGTCAGGTTGCGACTGTGACCATGGTTCCCTGAGAAGGGAACAAAACACTGCATCCAAGTGGTGATGCGATGGGAATGCTCCTGTGTGATGTCCGACTAACTCCAATGTCATTGGTGCAACTTCACCCCATGAGACCTGATGGCATACTGTAAACAGCATCAGCCAATGAAAACACAGTGAAAGGTGCCAATTTGCAATTCCCACCTTCTCTGAGGAGATTAAAAGGCTTTTCTCTAAGACAGAGAGTTGTTCCTGTTCTGGGTTCCAGGTCTGAGTTCCAGTGCTGGCTCCAGCCATGTGTAGGATTTGAGGGCGCACCAGACACAAATACAGCTTCCAGATTATTCGTCCAAACATGATCCCACACACAAAAAACCAACTCAACGCTCTATGACCATAAATTAAGTGGGCCCCATCCAGCCTGAAATAAGTAACGAAGCCTGGAACTAAGTACTTTATGGCCTTAGAGTGTTGTCAATGCAGGCAGCTTGTAAAAGATGGATTGGTTCGGAGTGTTCCACACCAAGATAACGGCAAAGATCGTTTGATCCCCAAGACAAAGATCCAAAACAGATCTTTTCCTCCTCAACAACCTTCTGAGAGTGTCACTGAGGTGAAATCTAGAAGAAAACCCAAAGAGACATATAAACTGCATCAAATCATTCAAAAGGATTGATAGCCGGACTTTTAATCAAACAGCCTTCTACTGCATTATTCTACATCATGTCTACAAGATTAAATTGTATTATTAAATAGTACTCTTTATTAGTATTATTAATCAGTTAATATTGTGTATCTGTATCATGTATAATCGTTGTATGCTTAAATACATGATTGTGAGGGGGTTCACTTTCTCTCTCTCTTCTATATGTCTGACAAAAATATTAAATAAATGAGATCTCTTGACAAAATAACTGGTGTCTGGTCCTGTGAATTATAGAACAATGTGGAAAGAGTTTAATTCCAAGTCCACAGTAGCCATCATGCTTATATCACTTATATAAAATGTATCTTATTCATATAAGATAAATAATGTCTAAACTGTACTCTCTGTACTTAAGAGACCACAGATAATGTGAAATGTATGGTGAGAGGAGGAGGAAAGTCACCTCTGAACCAAAGATGATACCTAATTGGTCGGGTTGATATGACGAGGATATGACGAGAAAGGCGAAGACGATCGAGGCAGATCAAGATCAGAGAAAATTGTCAAGCCATCTATACTCTCGTCTTTTTGCCGCAAATTTTAGCAATGACTTTACAGTTTAATCAATGATTGATGGTTTGTTCAGGTCATGTATTATAAATGCATTTATTGCTAGAAACTTGGGTTTTCATCATTTCACTCTCTTAAAACTCTTTCTCGCTTTTCTTACTTTCTTTATGTGTGTGTGTGTGTGTGTGTGTGTGTGTGTGTGTGTGTGTGCGTGTGTCTGTGTGTGTGTGTGTGTGTGTGTGTGTGTGTGTGTGTGTGTGTGTGTGTGTGTGTGTGTGTGTGTGTGTGTGTGTGTGTGTGTGTGTGTGTGTGTGTGTGTGCGTGTGTCTGTGTGTGTGTGTGTGTGTGTGTGTGTGTGCGTGTGTGTGTGTGTGTGTGTGTGTGTGTGTGTGTGTGTGTGTGTGTGTGTGTGTGTGTGTGTGTGTGTGTGTGTGTGTGTGTGTGTGTGTGTTACATATTAGTTTAATGTGTTAGAATAACCAATAAAGTTTAATTTGTATTTAAAGATAAGTGTTCTTGTGTTGTGTGCTACTAAATAGTGTTTTCACCATTGTAATATCCGCTGCAGAGTTGATAGTAAAATAAGTAACTTTTTCAAAATTATTAATTCATAATTTCCTTCGAGCTTAATAAAATGTTTCCCTTACAGTTTTGATACTACACATGGTTCCAGTTCTGGGTTCCAGTTCCTAGCTCCAGTGCTGGCTCAAGCTGTGGTTCCAGCTCTAGTTCTGGTTCCGGTTCAAGGTTCCAGTTCAAAGATGTGCTAAGCACTAAGTGTACTCAATACTCTGAAGCTTTAAAGAGAGAAACAAAGAAGTTCTGCAAGAAGTGAATTTGGGAAGTAAAAAAAAAGCCCCTTATTTTCAAGATCTTCTGCACCAACTTCAGAAGCTTCTCTTCAAGAATCCTCCATCTGCGTGTTCCAGATTATAAAGATCATCTGTGAAGGCGTTAGAATCTTCAACTTCAAGGCTCCTTCATTTGCATGTTCCAGAACAAGGACCTTTCCTGTACTTCAGGAGTTCAGTGTTCACAAGTACTTTATGTTCGAGGCCACGAAACGGATTCCAACTCTTTTCATCCCACTGCAACATAGCCCAGTTTAGCAAGTGGAAGAAGTTGCCGCTCGGACTCAGCACGTCACCAGGCATAACTTAAATATCACTTTACCAAACCTCTTAGTAAATATTGTCCAACACGATCTCATGACAATGCGTATCAATAGTACGAGTGTGCAATCTCGTAGAATGTATACGCCAAAATTAGTTTTGGCGTGCATATGCTACGCAGTTTTCCGCGTGCATATGATACGCACTTTATGGCGTGTATATGACACGCTTTTGGGTAGGGTGAGGGTGGGAGTGTGGGGGGTTTGTACGTATAATACGCCATAAAGTGCTTATCATATGCACGCCAAAAACGGCGTACCATATGCACGCCAAAACTCATTTTGGCGTATACATTCTACGAGATTGCACACTCGTACTATTGATACTTATTTTCGTGAGATCGGGCTCATATTGTCAGTATGTGATTATCTAATTTGCATTAGATTTTGCATAGCTGATGTCAGGTAATAAAAAAAAAACCTCTCTATTTATTAGTGAGATTATGAATAAGGTTTACCTTATTGCTTCCAAAGGAACTACTGTTTATCTTTTCATAAGATAACTAATTCTGTCTACAATCTCCCATGACTGTTGTTTACAAGGTGAAATTCCTTGGCTGGTGCCCCCAAATCATCTGACACTCTCCTTTTTTATATTTAAGACCATAAATCAGGGTAAGTAAGATATTTCTATTGCAAATAAATTATGTTCTTTTGAACTTTTTTCTCATCAAAAATAAACATTACTATTATTATGATTATTATATAACCATTATTAATGATTAGTGTATTATACTGTTGAGGATATTTTGAATTTGCATACAGCAGAGATCATTTAGTAACTGTATTTTTTCTGAAAGCCTGCTAAGTGTTCTGTGGTTAGCTACATTCTGTGTACATGCCTGCTATCAGCAGTGACTATATTTTATGCCCAATTACTTCAGATATTTAAAACAAAAAACAAAAGAAATTCTCCCAAGGGCCTGCTTTCAGAAGAGTTCAGGGTTATGACCGTAGTACAGAGGGTTCATGAACTGCAACTATTTTATTTGAGTCTGTCATTTTTAGGCTTGGACTCAGATGTAAGGAAGATGTTGAAGGTTATGTTGCATTTGGGCTCCTACAAGCCCCCAAAATGCTAATCCTAATGTTCCTCCCCCGTGTGCATGACCTGTTTTAATCAACTACCTCAGGGCTGCTGGGAAAGCTGAGGTTAGCTTGAGAGGGCAGATATCACAGCAGGTACAAATAATCCTGCATGTATAGACTACTCATGCTCACTTGAGTTTGTATGGCATTAAGATCCGATAACACGATATCCATTTGAACTCTGAACTAAAATAAGAAATAACTCTGCTGTTAGTCGGAAATCCAAATAGTCTTTTCCTCTCGTCCACTCAACAGAAACTCTTTTCCATCGATTTTTTTTTCCAAATGGTGGATCCATGTCCGTTTTGCTGCATTAATATTGAAGTATTCTTATTTATTAATGCTGTGTTATCTAGATGCTTCCATCTCTGCTTGAAGAGCAATTCAACTAATGGGGACTGCTGTCCATGTCTCTCACACACACACACACAGACTCATCGTGTGTGTGTGTGTGTGTGTGTGTGGGCATGTTTTTGTGAAATATCAGGACACAAATGTGTATAATGACATGGGTATGACATAGGTATTACAAAAAGAGGGTGAAATATGAGGACGTTCCCCATGTCCTCACTTTTCAAAATGCTCATAAATCACACAGGTTGAGGTTTTTCTCACAGAAAGTAAACTGTGCAGTCTCCTGTGATGGGTAGGTTTAGGGGCAGGGGCAGTGTAGGGGGATAGAAAATAAGGTTTGTGCGGTATAAAAACCATTACGCCTATGGAATGTCCCCACATTTCACAAAAACAAACATCTGTGTGTGTGTGTGTGTGCGCGTATGTGTGTGTGTGTGTGTGTGTGTGTGTGTGTGTGTAGCAGAGATCACGTTGGAAGGCATTGCTATATCTTATGAGTGTGCTTTACTGAGCAAGCACTTGTCAAGGAATTATACAGTACTGGTAATAATGATGATGATTTGCAGCACAGTTTTTCTTTCATAATTGCATATAACAATGAACGTCTCCTGCCAGATTCTTGCAAACAGCAACAAATTTCTAATAATGGCTCTGCACAGCTGAAAAAAAAAAAAAAAAAAGAATATATATATATATATATATATATATATATATATATATATATATATATATATATATATATATATATATATATATATATATATATATATATATATTCACAGCAGGTATATATATATATATAAATTCATTATCACCAAATAAATGATGGTGTTTTTTAATATTGTAAGCAAAGTATTGCAAATTTGATAATGGTGATCAAATTATACAACCTACACTACTGGTTAAAATATTTTAAACATTTATATTTTTAATGTTTGTGGAAAAAGTCTCTTATGCTCACCAAGTCTGCGTTATTTTGATAAAAAATATAAATGAAATAAATACATAAAGCATTAATATTGTGAAATATTATTACAATAAGTCCAGTCTACAATAATTCCAGTCTTTAGAGTCACATGATCCTTCAGAAATCATTCTAATATTCTAATTGGCAAGGAACATTTCTTATTATCAATACTGAAAACAGTTGTTAGTCAGCTGCAGATGATGGTGAGTAACTAAATGATGAACAGCTGTGGTGATGATGATTAGTGTCCATGGGAACTGATGAGTGGCAAGTAGCTCAAACAAGGAAAATGTGACTAATGAAAACAGTCTAGTCTAGTCCAACTAAACTAATAACAAATGCAGCTTCTCCTGAGTGTAGAGAGGAGAAGGAGGATTCTTAGGAGGTGGACGAGGAGGCATCAAAGAGATGGCAGTCCATGGCGAAGTTGAGGGAGGAGCCAAGGTATAGCTGTGGCTGCGGACTTCCAGCGGGAGGTCGCTCTCTGTCTGCGGGGGGGCTCATGCGAAGTCTCTGCGTTTGAGGGTGGTGTTGGTCTGGGCTCTGGGTCTGGCTGTGTCCTTGATCGGGGACAGATGCTCTCCAGACACTTGATGATGGCTTCCCTCCAGTCAAGTCCATGGGTGTCTGGGAGGTCTACAGGGCTGTGGTATTGGCCCAGATACAGAACAGCAATTTGAGGGCCTCCTCGTAGGGGCAGAATAGTTCATTATAACAAAACAGAATCAACAAACTTTTGGGAAATCGTTACAAAGTTTGCTGCAAAATCCATATTTTTTTAGGTCCCATCTTCTGTTAGCCAAATGCAGACAGACAGATGATGATCAGGATAAAGTTCAAATGCAGGGTTTAATAACAATCCAAAAGGTTATGCATTCACAAACACTAACGCAAACAAGACCGGACAAACACTAAGTGAAGGTGAGGAACTGAAAATACACATGGGGCTGGTTGCACCAGCAAAAATGGGCACTAAATTATAACTTGTGCACTACTAAATATTTTTGCGTTGCACCATTAAACTTAATTGAAGTGTACCTCTACGTATAAACTAAATGTTTACGGATGCCTCCGATCAGGAATAAAATAGCAGACAGACTGAACTGCATCAATTAGCTCTTGTTTTACATGACAGACTTCAATTACACATATAATGCTGACATTTACACTCACTTACATTTTAAGAGGGAAAACATTATGTGAGTAGATTACTTTGTTAGTGGCTCTTCAACTCGAACCCGTCCAAAACAGTGCACCGCTGTCATAATCAATTAATGTAATTTCTTTTTTTTTCAGTATATATTTATTGATCCTTATTAATTAGTTTCAAATACAGTTTCTGAATGTTATTTATGTATAAAAGCACTTGCGTTATTCATGATTAAGTATCGTGTTTAATGGAAACTTATTTTTACTGTTAGTTTTGTGAGGCAAAAGTAGTTAGAATGGAGGATAAACTAAAATTCACGGCATTTAAACAACTTCCTCTCACGTATTTGAAGGCTGCTATTGGATCACTGGGGGTAAACATCACTGTAATGCAGTATGTTGATATAGGAATAATCAGGCGTGAACCGGCGAACGTACAACACTTTAATCCAAAATAAACAAACTGAAAGTAAAACGCAGCTTTTCTCGCACACACATAATGAAACATAAACAAAACATAACGTAAAGTCCAGGCCTGGTCCTCTCTCGTCCTTCACTGTCGTCACTCCTCCTTTCATGTGTCCGAGCTCCGCCGTGAGACACGAGACCGGTACGGTGTGCAGCTAGCGCTCATTATCATCACGCCACCGGCCTCGCCCCGTTCTCACGTTCCTTCGGCCTCGCTGCCTGCCACAATCTCATTATGCGACTACACATTACTTTGTGGAGAGCTTACGACCTACTAGCTACGTTCTGCCTTAGGAACAAATGGTGCAACTGAAAAAGTAATTTCAAATTAGCAAGTAGATGCTAAGCCTCTTGTGTGGACTTTACGTTACAATTTAAGAATGAACTCACGAACAGCTGTTGCGACACAAAACTCAAACAAAGGTGTGACTAATGAAAACAAACTAAAAGTCCATGAAACCTAAACTAAAAACACATGCAACCTAATAAGTGTAACAACAGTTATGCTTCTTGATATTTTTTGTGGAAAGATTGGAGTAATGGCTGCTGAAGATTCAGCTTTGCCATCATAGGACTAAAACACGTTAAAATATATTCAAAACTGTAATAATATTCCACAATATTACAGTTTCACTGTACTGATCAAATAAATGAAGCCAATTAAAATAAATAAAAATATGTATTTCTTTTAAACATTTGACTGTAGCGCAAATCAGTTATATAGATAGGAACGCTTTCATGACTTCAAATGGACTCTTGTTTACAGTCGCTTAGTTTTAGCCTAAAATGTTTTGATTGAAAATCCAATCTGGCTGCCCTACCTGACCCCTGATGGCCTAAATGTGTGCATATGGTTCAGTAGGGCATCCCTTGCAATTGCTGGGCTCTGCAGCTGGCATGTTGGAGTATTCAAATTCTCTCTCTGTACTCCAAAATCAGGGTCTCAGCGGCAAACTGTGTGAGTCAAAGAGGAAAATCTCTCATCAGTGGGGATTAAGGCAGAGGAGTTTAGACATTTTCCATAAGGTAGCATTATAATCGGACTCAGGGCCTCATAATACCCCAGATCTGAGTGGATTTGCGGGGAGGAAATGTTATTAAAGTCGCCACATGAGAAAAACAAATTAGAGCCAGCGGTGTGTTCTCCAGAGCGGACATGGCGAGAGGAAAAGGAGTAGTGCTTAATCATGATGCACTTCTGTTATTCGTTACAGTTTGCCGACAATGATTTTCTGCCTTCGCTCTATAGGGGGGGTTAGCAGGGGGCCAATATGCACTTCTTAACTTTCTGAAAGGGGAAAAATGTGATAAGCAGCTCTTAATGCAAAGCAGTTTTGAATAGAAAACTTTTAATGCTGACTATGATATCTGAGAGTATAATGTTCTCTGTGGGCAGAACCTTTGGCTCGCAGGGAACATCTGTTTGACCTACAAACTTTTATGCACAATGTTTTTCACTGTCCATCCACCTCATGCAGTTTTTGATCACATCCATCCATCCATCCATCTCATGCAGTGATTTCATGCAATGCAGTTTTTGTTCACATCCATCCATTTATCTCATGCAGTTTTTATTCACATCCATCCATCCATCCATCCATCCATCCATCCATCCATCCATCCATCCATCCATCCATCCATCCATCCATCAATCTGTTTATATCATGCAGTTTTTGTTCATATCCTTCCATCCATTCCATGCAGTGTTTGTTCACATCCATCCATCTATCTCATGCAGTTTTTGTTCATTTCCATCCATCTCATGGAGTGTCTCATGCAGTGTTTATTCAAATCCATCCATTTATCTCATGCAGTTTTTGTTCAAATCCATCTATCCATCCATCCATCCATCCATCCCATGCAGGTTTTTTCACCCCGTTCTTGTTCACATATTTCACTTCAGTTTAATTTCTCCTGGACAGATTCATTTATGCATTATGTTTGCTACTGTCCCTTGGCGGGAGCAGAGCCCAATGTGCCGAAGCTTCTTCCTCGCTCCCCCTGCCTGACGTTTGGCATTTACATCGCTTGAGAGAAAGAGAGAGGTTAATTACGCTCAACCCTGCAATGCCATTAATTATAGAGCAAACAGTAAATAAGCTGATGATATTTCTCACAGCGATAGGAGAGGTAGCAGAGGGATAGAGATGGCATTCACACACAATACAGAAGTGGGAAATGTACATGTTCAGACTGAGAAATAAATCATGTACACATTTCCCTTTTATGTAATTTACAGATGGAACAATGAGAAGTAAAACATACATATTTGATAAATCAAAATGGATTCTGTCTTGCCCCTTAAATCTAAATATAAAAATACATTTTAATGGAAAAACAAACAAGAAATTGAGACATTTATTTATGTGAGTGGGTAGCAAAGGCTGACAAACCATATTCAAAATCATTAGTTTAGCAATTAGCTTTCTGCATTCCTCTGGGCCTTCTGCTGCTCAGCACATGTACAGCCCAGCCAAGTCATGGGCGTTGACGTATGACGACAAGAAAACGAGATAATTGTTCAATTTATTCCCATAGCAAGATGACTCCATGAGCAAATCAACTTGTTGGCTTCATTTGGCTTCATATTTTTTATTTATTTTTTTGCGAATGAAAAAGAAAAGATTTGGGGGGGGGTGTTGTGAAGTGATTTTTTTTGTTGAGAGGACGATGTTAATGACCTCTGGGGCTGTCTGTAAATGAAGTTAAATCACCAGTGTGCTAGGGGACTGTCGTATTAATTGTGATAAAGGACACTGGTTATCAACATGTTTAAGAGTGTTTTCAAGGTCCTCTTAAATAGTTAGTGGCTAACATTCTTGTCCATGACGGATGTATTTTTTGAGCATCCTCTTTTAAAAACAAATAAACACATACTTAATTTCTACATATGAAACACCAAAATAGTTTTTTTATTTGCAATGTTAAATAATATGTGTCTGTTACACATGATGGAAGACAATAATAAAACACATTATTTATCATTTTCAGAGAATAATGGTCAGTATAGTTTTTGTGCTATTTTCGAATGTATATAGATCAGCAGTACACATTGTTGCAATCCATAATCATGAGTCACAAGTGTGCGTTTTCATGGGTTCCAATGCTGACAGAGCGACAGGCTTTCAATCAATGTCCGACATATTTGACATGTTTTTGTGCAACAAGCATTTATTATGTAATGTTTCTAGACCTGCAGAAAGGTGGACTGGGTTTGTTTGACACTTATAGTCTCTTGAATGATTACCTATTAGGGCTTTTCACACTTCTAAACCCTGGGTGAATGGAATCCTGGGTTATCTTGCGTCACATTTCACATTGCTCATAATTTACCCAGGGTTAAGAGTTAATTCTGAGTACTTAAAAGCTGACATTTCCATACATTCCTAAACCCTGGGTTAACATTCCTATTTGTGTGTTGTGTCAGTGTCTTTGATTGGACGAAAGAAGTACACAACATGCTTACATAAAAGCTCTAGCATTGTACGCCAATTATATATTGCTGACTGTACTATCAAGTAGGGGACACCGGGTATAGTTGTAACAAAGGGAGAGTTGTAACACTACCAATTCCACAAATCACAGATAGGAGTCATATTTCAGTTTTCTCTGGCTTCCTTTACGATCCCACATGGAGGTTTTCCAGTCTGTGTTGCTATATCTCCTGAAGCTACAGCAGAAAATCTAATCTAAAAAAAAAAAGAGATAATATTTAGTTTAATACTTCTATTGTTGTAGATAATGTTGTATGAGTTATATCAGGTCAAAGTGTAGTTTCTGGTGAAAGAATGGTGTATTAACCTCCTGCTAATTTCAAAGCCCCATGCTAATACAGCTAGCTAAACAATGAGTGACAGTGGTGGGTAGGTTGTAACATGTTTTGAAACAACCATCCACTTACAGTCAACTAGGAACATGTTTGTGATTTTAATAATTCTACAGAATGCCTATGTTTATGTTAATTTGATCTCACTCACACACATACACACACACACACACACACACACACACACACACACACACACACACACACACACACACACACACACACACACACACACACACACACACACACACACACACACACACACACAAATGTTGTGTTTCCATGTTTTATGGGGACATTTTTACTTTTTCAAAAACATCACTTTTTATAAGATGTTTTCCTCATGGGGACAAAAATGTCCCCACAAGGACAAAAATTTGGATATTGCCATCTTTGTGGGGACATTTTGTCCCCATACCGTAGGGATTACCAGTCCACACACACACACACACACACACACACACACACACAAATGAATGTGCACGTACAGACAAACAAACGTACACATGTGCATGCACAAACATACACAATATGCACATAAACTCCCCATATTCACACATATTTTATTGTGGCAGCCATTCATTTAAAATACAACTGTTGTTGTGGCATATCACTTGGAGTACCCTTAATTTTTGTGCATTTTCTCTACCTGTTACAACTTACCACAGTATGTGTTACAACCTACCCCAGTAGTGGGGTAGGTTGTAACAAAGGACTAGTTTGTATTTGTCATAATCTCACAAAGTCTGTGATATAGTTGGACAAATTTAAATAGTTGCCATTTGTAGTAGACAAATGTGGGTGCTTTGCCTAAAAGTTTGAGACCTGTAGCTAAAAAAAAGAGTTACAACCATACCCCTATGTCCTGCATGGACTTTTCTAATTTAAAAAGTAAGAATGAAAGATTCTCTTCTTCACTCCATTTGTCATGTTTTGTGTCACCATTTGACATTTTCCCCTCAAACGCTGAAAAACTGCCTGTTTACAACACGTGGTGTTTCTGACTGTACAAAACACATGGATGTGAGACACTCAATTGTCTGGCTGTTGCTAAGCATCTAGGCGTAACATTTTAACACCGTTGTGTTTCAGACGGTACACATTTGGCACTGCAATCTGAAGTTAAGACCGCAAAAGCAGTGCTAACCCTGATCTGGAACAATGTTTCATAAACCTGGGTAAAGTGTGGTGCTAACCCCGGTCTTAAATTACAAACATTCCTGTACACAAGGCTAAAAGCGGGGTTTAGAATGATGATAACAGTGTGAAAAACCCTATAAAGTATCATGGTAGACACTAAAAAAAACATGCCTTTAAAAATATTTAAATACATTGTATTATTATGTTGCAGGTCCAAAATGTGATGATAGCATGGCATTTTTCTTAGTGAAACATTCACAGCTTGCTCAGAATGTAATTAGCTTTGTTTAGTTTGTGTGAAGCATTTGTCTGCTCAGTGATTGTGTTAACATTAATGACATTTGCCCTTATTTGTGTCCTCTCCACTTCTAACAAACATGGGTCACATTCAGTTGAATTAGTTGAGGGTGTAGCTGGGGTTATGTATCCTACAGTGGCTGTGCTGATACTTTCCTCTCTGCAGTAGTTACTAATGGCCATGTGCCCTCTGTGAGATGTGTAATGACTGTGTGTTAACTGGAAAGTTGCATTGACGGCATGGGTCGGCGCGGCTGGGCGGTGGATCACTTTTGCTTTGAAATCTCCTCAATGTCCCGCCATATGGCACAGGGTACAATGGAGTGCCAAAATCATGAGTCAGATGGCCCAGGCAGCACAGCGGCCACACACTTAGCCATTGTTCATGAGCTTATTTGCATTTGCTCTGTTTTGTTCGCTTAGTTGATTGTGCTTGGTTAGAATAACAATAACAGACCCCAACTTATTTAAAACATGTAAATGTGCAGGGTTGTTTCTTTGAAGAGTATTAGCTTTTTACACAGTATTTGAATTTATTCATTTACACATTGATTCATTAATTAATTCTAAAATGATGTACAACATCATTATATATATATATATATATATATATATATATATATATATATATATATATATATATATATATATATATATATATATATATATATATATATATATATATATATATGAAGAGTTTAGATGCAAAGCCTCTAAAAGCCACAGTATTGTTATCTTAAAAATGAGATAACGGTACTGAGTGAATGCTCTCTGCATATAGTATACATTCATAAAACATTTTCACCTCTTATACTTTCATATCCCAGCCACAACCCATTCAGAAGTACTGGTACTTAGGGAGAAACCTATACATTTTATATTTTATAGTTGTTGAAACTTGTCTTGGACTCAAAGCTGCAGTATTACACACATATCAAGACAACAATATGTGACCATGGACCTCAAAACCAATCATAAGTTGCACAGTATATTTGTGGCAATAGCCAAGAATACATTGTATAGATCAAAATGATCGCTTTTTCTTTTATGCCAAAAATCATTAGGATAATTAGTAAAGATTCATGTTTTTTGTACATTTCCTACCGTAAAAAAAAAAAAAAAAAAAAAATATATATATATATATATATATATATATATATATATATATATATATATATATATATATATATATATATATATATATATATATAATTATTATTATTATTATTATTATTAGTAGTAGTAGTAGTAGTAGTAGTAGTAGTAGTATGCATTGCTAAGGAGTTCATTTGGACAACTTTAAAGCCAATTTTCTCAATATTTAAATTTTTACACCCTCAGATTCCAGATTTCAGTAGTTGTATTTCGGCCAAATATCCTATCCTAACAAACCATACATCAATTGAAAGCTTATTTATTCAGCTTTCAAATTATGTATAAATCTCAATTTAAAATAATAATAATAATTGAGCCCTGATGTTTTGTGGTCCAGAATACCATAACAATTGCTATATCTTACTATTACTACATTTAACATTTTTGTAACAGTTGCTTTTACATAGTGTAACTATATAACACTTCCCTGATGGCAATAGTTGATACATTGGAAATAAAACATGCCTTGAATCACTCACTATTATCTGTGCATTAATAAGAATCAGCGACCGATTAATTAAATCTGCAGTCTGTAACTTGTTGCGCTCTAGCGGTTAACAAACAGAACTTTATGCGTCTTACAGAAGAACATTGCAGCCGGAGCTATTGTGTCCCTGCTCCTCCACAGCGGTGCCCGGCCTGAAATAGTCCCAATATAAACACTTATTATAAGTGTAGCATAATGATTCAGGGAAATAAAAAACACATTTTAAAAAATTATTCATATTGTACATTCTCATTATATAATGTTTGTAAAGCTTGTACACAAAACAGTTTACAGACAGCATTTTTAAATGGTCTTTAAATATATTTTACCCATGACTGTCATAGCAGTTTTAACAAGACGTGCAAGCTGTGATCTTGATTAGACCGAAAGATTGCCATACCAAACTTGCATCCCATAATTTAACAACCTAAAAAACATTTAAAAAAGTGACATTATACTCTGATTTACACCAAACAACTTAAGTCTTCTTAAAAAATAGAATCGTTTTGAACTTTGAGACAATAAATGTGGGCTTCCCAAGTAAATGAACAATCAATGACCACCCCTAGATACTCAGGTATCCACTATTACTGGACGGTAATCACCTAATCTTTTCAGGTCCACAATCATTTCCTTAGTTATTACAGCTTTTACAATAAGATTATTTACATTACATCAGTGCAAAAAGTGCAAAAAGTTACCAATTCCAGACTGGTATTCTCATATATTGACTTAATTATTATTAATTATTATTATTATTATTATTATTATTATTATTATTATTATTATTATTATTATTTGGCCTACAGTGATTTTAATATAAAGTTTAGGTAAGAAACCTTGCAAACAAATTTCTCTTTTGTTCTTGATGGTGGAGGTCAGGAAATAAATGCCACTGATGTATTTACAGCGTCAGGGAAAATTACCAAATGCATTTCTTTTACAGGGTGAGGCTGCGAGCAAGAAACACATTACGTTCAATTACTGGCCTAAGTTTTCTCTTTAATTGAATGCACTGCCTGATTAATCAGACATCTTCAGAGATGGTGAAATGCACCGGCTGTGTTACTAAATAGTAAACTCTGATGGCGAGAGGACACGAACACGGGATGTTGTCAGAGGCATTCTAGATTCCATATGTCAAATGTTCAGAGGCACAATTTAGAAGCTGTCAAGGCCTTCACCTTCTGTTTAGAAAGCAATTATAAACATGTTTAAAAAAGAAGAAGTCATAAAGTAGTAGACTCAAACACGGTGGGCCTTCAGAGAGATAACCAAGTGGCTGATGGCCACAGTGAGCCATTATCTGCATCTCTCTTCCTCAGTCTTTTCCCCTTTTTCTGTTTTTATTCCATCACTAAGCCTCCCTATGTTTCCTCCGTAGCAGTGCTGACAAGTCCCTGAGTGATGATAGCCTAAAACGACTGTGAAGCAAATGACATATTGGGAGATGCAGCTTTTTTTTTTTTTTCCTCTACTTGTCTGATAAACCATCCCCTTAAAAATAAAGGAAGGCACAGGAGTTTTATGAATAGCTGCAGATACAAATGCTAGGTTTTCTTCAACATTATGAAATGGGCGATTATGGCACTTAATGAGATGTGCTGATGTACACATCTATATACAAACACAACAGGATAAATATACTGTACAATAAACATTTCATAAGAGGAACAGAACATCTGGTGGGCCGGATCTTAATACTGATGGCTTGTCCTAAAGCTTATCTGAGTCTGATGTGTGCACTAATCTCCTCCCAGAGCCCTCAGATTTTCAGCTTTAATGGCCTTTAAGATTATTTTCATGCCAACTTTTCACTATTTATTTGTATTATCTTAAAGCTTTTCAGCCATGTAAGGCATTTTCTGATCTGATCTTCTTGGGTTTCTGCTTTCAAGTAGGGCATTTGTAATAGTAAACATTTTTTTCTTTATTTTTTAACAACGCAAAAAATATGAAATTGATGAAAGTGACGTGGAAAAATTATTTTATATTACAGTGAATTCAGGTTGATCGGGACACTTTTCCCCAGTCATCTCAATGACAAAACGTGTCCCAATCAACCTAAATTCACATTTAAATTATTATATTATATTACATTATACATGGAGTGTTCATGTGGAACAAAAGGGAGACAGATGGATTCTTGGAAGGATCACCACTCCTGCAGCGTTAAAATGCTTTAATCTCTTTATCCCGTACTCAAGATGGACAAATACAGAAAAGGTTAGACTCTAAATCTGTGCAAAACACTAGTGAGAGGGTGCCACCGTTTTCACATACAACAACCAATTTTTATTTCTGCAATCGCATTTATAGAGGTCAAATAGTAGCAAATTCAATTACACATCTGTGGTCTTTGACTATAAAATAGGAGCAAGGTTTACATAACTACACTGTTGCAGGATTTCTGATGCTTTCACTACATCTTCAAGTATATACTTTACATTTTAAATGTCTGTTGAGGAGCTCTGACCTCATATGTGGTACCATTTGAAAGCTTATAATGTCTACTTTCTGGAGATAAGCATCATATGTCTTACACAACGTAACTTATTTACACTAAATTACTCAATTTCCACCTGAATTTGGTCTACCCAAATTGAAAAGCTTCCCATACCCTCATACAGTGGCCTAAATAGAAAATGGTGGTGTCATTTTACAGGAAACACTTTGAAGTTACAAGTTACATAAAACACTGCTTAAAGTGATAAACATGTAAGTATATGTTGTCTGAGCTGTTATATAAAAAAATTAAAAAAGGTGGTTTTGGGGTTATAAATTCCTTTTTGAAAGTGTATAACTCAGGCCCTGAGATCAGATGTTTTGTTTCCAGGCAAGACTTAGAGAAACTCATTCATGCTTTCATCACTAGCAGGGTGGACTATTGTAATGGTCTGCTCACTGGCCTTCCCAAAAAGACCATTAGACAGCTGCAGCTCATACAGAACGCTGCGGCCAGGATTCTGAGCAGAACCAGAAAATATGACCATATCACACCAGTCCTCAGGTCTTTACACTGGCTTCCAGTTACATTTAGAATAGATTTTAAAGTATTATTACTGGTATATAAATCACTTAATAGCCTAGGACCTCAATACATTGCAGATATGCTGATTAAATACAAACCCAACAGATCACTCAGATCATCAGGATCAAGTCAGTTAGAAATACCAAGAGTTCACTCAAAGCAAGGGGAGTCTGCGTTCAGCTATTATGCCAGCCGCAGCTGGAACCAGCTTCCAGAACAGATCAGATGTGCTCCAACACTAGCCACATTCAAAACCAGACTCAAAACACATCTGTTCAGGTGTGCCTTTACTGAATGAGCACTGTGCCACTGTACGTCCAGACTCAAAACACATCTGTTCAGTTGTGCATTTACTGAATGAGCACTGTGCCACTGTATGTCCGACTGATTTGCTCTTATCTATGCATCATCTTTTTATTATTTTATAACTGTTTACCTTTGTTCTTATCTTTGGTTTTATCTACATATAATCTTACTCTTTTTAATCCTCTTTACAACTGTATATTTTTATTTCTTATGCATCTGTTGATTATCATTGTTGGTTAGGGCTGTCTGACTGGAGGAGATTGGAAAAGGAGAGCAGTGAGCTTTGCTTCATTCTGTGGTAGCAGACAGTGAAGAGAAGCAGACTCAAGAAAGGGGAGGCCCTGCACGGCATAGGTAACGTCCCCTACAGGAGCCCGTCCTGGACCGACTTGTAAGGTCCAGGAGACATTGCGAACCTGCTCCATCTCTTCCATCTCTGATAGGGGTGACCGCATTTAGAGAATCAGGAAGATAGGGATCTATTTATCCACATTTTATTTTTATTTTTTAAATTCTCTTTACACTGTTTTAATTATCCTTGTTTTTGTTTTTAATTCTTACACATGGTATTCTTATTTCTTATGTAAAGCACTTTGAATTGACATTGTGTATGAAATGTGCTATATAAATAAACTTGCCTTGCCTTGCCTTGCCCTGTGTGCTCTAGCACCCTGCAGACAGTTTTGGCTGTTTCCACTAGATTCCAGAAAATACTGGAAATTTTTGTCTAGATCATGTATGCACGATTTATTTAAATGGACCTGGAGGAAAAATCTTTTCTATTTATCTATTTTTATGCCAGCCAAAACTGTGTGCAGAGTGCTATAGCACAAAGGGCCTAAGTTACGCACTTTCAAAACCAAATGTACAGCTCAGACAACATATACTTACATGTTTATCACTTTTTATTCATCAACTTTGGGCAGGCCAAATCCAGGCAGAAATTCCCCAAAATGGCCCCAGAGCATAAGTGGTTAACAGCTCTAACATACTGTAACAAATACTATTAAACATCTTTTTTGGGGTCACACTTTATTTTAACCCTTTCGCACGTACGTTGTAAATATTCAGACTGGCAGCCTGGCGTGAGTTTTTTAATGCGACCGTTATTATAAAATGAAACGTGTTCTAATTTCCATGGTGACACATCAAACTTGACACGTGATGTTTTATTTTGTAATATTTTTTATACAAAATACTTAATGACACATGATACATGCAAGTGAACTGCTTATGGTTTAAATAATAAAAAAATTAAAATTATTATATGATTGTTGATCGATAAGTTGTGTATATAAAGGCGCCGCCATTATATGTTTTCAACACTGACAGGGAGTCGGAGCCTGCTGGATTTACTGCAGAAGATCATCCACTTCTCCTGATATATGTGACATTACGTGAAAGAACAGGGTAGAAAATGATTGTGTTAACTTAGTTGATCTGTAAAGTTATCACGGGCTGTGGCGTCCACGCCGCCATTATGTGTTTACAACACTGACGGCGCCACTGACGGTGCGGTTACAACACAAGATCATCCACTTCTCCTGATATAGGGTGAATTCAAGGTGACTGCGCCCACATGAAAAAATACTATAGTATATTTTAGTATATTTCAGTAAAATTACTCTAAATACTATAGTGTTTTTGAACAATACTATAGTAAAGATACTACAGTAAATTGTAGTATAATTTAGTATATTATAGTATTTACTACACTTTGTTAATTTACTGTAGTATATTTACTATAATTTGGTTAAAAAACACAATAGTATTTACTAGAGTAATTTTACTATAAAACACTATAGTATTTTTCCATGTGGGTGGGACACTTTTTGGCATTGCGATGACTTTGGAAAAGTGTCCCAATCACCCTGAATTCACCCTATGTGACATTACGTGAGGGAACAGGGTAGAAAATGATTGTGTTAGTAGTTAGTTGATCGGTAAAGTTATCACGGGTTGTGGGAATCTGAGCTGCCGATAACGTTATATGTTTACAACACTGACAGAGAGTCAGAGCCTGCTGGATTTACAACACAAGATCATCCACTTCTCCTGATATATGTGACACTACGCAAGGGAACAGAGTAGAAAATGGTTGTGTTAATGTTGATCTGTAATGTTATCACGGGCCATTATATGTTTAGAACACTGATATCTTGCTGTTATATGCAGTATTGTTCAAAATAATAGCAGTACAATGTGACTAACCAGAATAATCAAGGTTTTTAGTATATTTTTTATTGCTACGTGGCAAACAAGTTACCAGTAGGTTCAGTAGATTCTCAGAAAACAAACAAGACCCAGCATTCATGATATGCACGCTCTTAAGGCTGTGCAATTGGGGTATTAGTTGAAAGGGGTGTGTTAAAAAATAGCAGTGTCTACCTTTGACTGTACAAACTCAAAACTATTTTTTCTTCTTCTGGGATTTAGCAATCCTGTGAATCACTAAACTAATATTTAGTTGTATGACCACAGTTTTTTAAAACTGCTTGACATCTGTGTGGCATGGAGTCAACCAACTTGTGGCACCTCTCAGCTGTTATTCCACTCCATGATTCTTTAACAACATTTCACAATTCATTCACATTTCCTGGTTTTGCTTCAGAAACAGCATTTTTGATATCACCCCACAAGTTCTCAATTGGATTAAGGTCTGGAGATTGGGCTGGCCACTCCATAACATTAATTTGGTTGGTTTGGAACCAAGACTTTGCCCGTTTACTAGTGTGTTTTGGGTCATTGTCTTGTTGAAACAACCATTTCAAGGGCATGTCCTCGTCAGCATAGGGCAACATGACCTCTTCAAGTATTTTAACATATGCAAACTGATCCATGATCCCTGGTATGCGATAAAATAGGCCCAACACCATAGTAGGAGAAACATGCCCATATCATGATGCTTGCACCTCCATGCTTCACTGTCTTCACTGTGTACTGTGGCTTGAATTCAGAGTTTGGGGGTCGTCTCACAAACTGCCTGTGGCCCTTGGACCCAAAAAGAACTATTTTACTCTCATCAGTCCACAAAATGTTCCTCCATTTCTCTTTAGGCCAGTTGATGTGTTCTTTGGCAAATTGTAACCTCTTCTGCACATGCCTTTTTAACAGAGGGACTTTGCGGGGGATTCTTGAAAATAGATTAGCTTCACACAGACGTCTTCTAACTGTCACAGTACTTACAGGTAACTCCAGACTGTCTTTGATCAACCTGGAGGTGATCATTGGCTGAGCCTTTGCCATTCTGGTTATTCTTCTATCCATTTTGATGGTTGTCTTTCGTTTTCTTCCACGTCTCTCTGGTTTTGCTCTCCATTTTAAGGCATTGGAGATCATTTTAGCTGAACAGCCTATCATTTTTTGCACCTCTTTATAGGTTTTCCCCTCTCCAATCAACTTTTTAATCAAAGTACGCTGTTCTTCTGAACAATGTCTTGAACGACCCATTTTCCTCAGCTTTCAAATGCATGTTCAACAAGTGTTGGCTTCATCCTTAAATAGGGGCCACCTGATTCACACCTGTTTCTTCACAAAATTGATGACCTCAGTGATTGAATGCCACACTGCTATTTTTTTGAACACACCTTTTCAACTAATTCAACTAATTGCCCAATTGCACAGCCTTAAGAGCGTGCATATCATGAATGCTGTGTCCCATTTGTTTTCTGAGAATCTACTGAACCTACTGGTAACTTGTTTGCCACGTAGCAATAAAAAAATATACTAAAAACCTTGATTATTCTGGTTAGTCACATTGTACTGCTATTATTTTGAACAATACTGTATATATATATATATATATATATATATATATATATATATATATATATATATATATATATATATATATATATATATATATATATTAGTATGCAATTACAAACTATATTTAGTTTTTGCTGATATTTTTGTGGTTGTGTAATGTAATTTGATGTGTATGGAACCTAAAATAACATTAATAGACACTGAGCTCAGTCAGTCTCACACTCACGCAGTCTTTGGCTCAGTGCCATTCAGTGCCTTAAACCAGATTTAATATTTTGAATTTGGCAGCTGATCTCTGAGCGTTCTAATCACACCGGTGTGATCGTACGCACCAGGGACCAGCCTAGAATGATCACTCTGGTGTGATCGTACGTGTCAAAGGGTTAAGGTGACATTTATACATGTTTCATGCACTTACTTCATAGTAACAACAATAAATTGTGCATAATTACAAATTAACACTAAACCAAACCTCAACCCTATACTAAGTGTATGTAGTTTGTTTAATATTATTCAGTTCTTAATTGTGTAATTACATAGTAACAGCACATGGTTACAATAAGGTGTAACCCTTTTATGCGTCTGTTGTGACTGAGACCTTCTGTTCTCAAGTCTGAATCTTCTTCCAGGGGGTTAAAATAGCTCTATCTCAGCCAGGGAAAGCCCCAGGGGGTTTAATTGTTGGCACTCTAGGGATTGCTCGGCAGATGACAGAGGTAGACCACAAAGGGTTTGTTTGCAAGTACTTAATACACTTGGTGCAAACATGTATAAATGGCTCCAACATAATTAACCTATAACCATACAGCACATTAACATAACCTATTTATTCATTCATTTAAAACAATATGTATACATGTGTGTGTGTACATCCATCCATCCATTGCCAGTCCTTTAGGGGAAATGCTTTAAGGGATAGTTCACCCAAAATGAAAATTATGTCCAATATGTTTTTTTCATCAACTTTATCACTATTTACATCAAGTGTGCCACACAAATCCTGAGAAGTGAAGTCAAAGCGTCTTGATCACCCCCAGGTGAAATGTAATGGAACATAAACAAACTAAACAATCAAATTACACTTCAAATAAAGGTTTCCCAAAGATGGTTTCACCAACAGACATTTTTCGGGAATTTCGGGAGGAGACTGGAGCTTTAACTTGAATTTCTACATTTCTATAACTGTTTATTTCACAAAAAGTTGTTGATTAGGCAGGAGTGTGGGTGGGACCTTGATATTGCGGCTCCACTTCACACTCACTACTGTGCAGGCTCCAGACCCAAGATGTCAGCACCATATTTGGACATTGGCGGCTTCACTTACTTCAACAGAAGAGAGTAAAGGCACATTGTCCATTTTTTTTTACAGTCTATGATTTAGAAGTGCGGCTTAGACATTTTACTAAGTGTCTTATTTCATGGTTTATTTAAGAAAGAAGAAAAAGGAAAAAAAATCGTGCAGGTTGGGGATAACATGAAGGTGAATTTATGACAGAAAATTTAAATTTTTTGGTAAACTCATCTGCTGCATCACTTTTGATCTCAGCTATATGTTTCTGAGCACATTTATCATATTATATATATATATATATATATATTTATTTATTTATTTATTTTTTCATTTTGCAAAGTGCAAGATGAGCAGTAGACAAAATGAGCATGGAGTGAGTGCAGAGAAAAAGGTCATATTTACTCCTGTGGGTAGCAGCTCACTGCTTCGCTGCAGAAGTACCACAGCCCTGAGAATATCTCTCCCTCCCTTCCTACCTCCATTTCTCTCTCTCTCAGCACTCTTTTTTGCACTCTCTCTGTTTCTTTTCCTCACACTAATAAGCCATGATCACTGTGTTACTGTGGTAATTAAATCAGATATTAAGCTGTGTTATAATCCTCTTGGCTGCCTGCTGCTGACACAAGGCTGTGTGTGTGTTTCCATGCACGCGTGTGTGTGTGTGTGTGTGTGTGTGTGTGTGTGTGTGTGTGAATCTGACACTTTGCTGAATGTTGATTTGCAGAGTTGCACATTCATGAGAGATGGGTCGGGACGAAGGCATCTTATTTCATGATGCATTAAACATGCCAATACTGGCCCATGATATACAATTGTGTGTGACATATTCTCAAATATGTTTATGTTACTGTGAAACCCAACTGTCATTAAATTTTGTGTTTTTGTACAGTATTGACCTATACTAACTGTAAGACCTCAGTAAGCACAGAGCATTTTACTGTCTGCTTTCCTATGGGTAAGAGTTGGGCAAAGATAGAGGATAGCGCTCAATAAATGTAACTTTGGTAAGAATAGAATGCATTGTGACCATATCAGGTATGCTTGCATACAGTTCAATCCTCTACTTTTTTCTAATATAGTGTACATTTTCAGTAATGATCAACATATATATGACCAAAATTTAACATAATTTAAAACAGTCATCTCTCCTTTAAAAGTTGTCCATTTTAAAAGAATGGGTCGCTCTCAGGAGGTCAGTGAATTCAAGCGTGGTACTGTGATAGGGGAGGGCCCAGAGATGGAGGAAACTGCTCTTCAGGAGATGGCTGAAGCACCACTCCTTCCCCCGGAGGAGGGCCGGGGGAGAATCCTTCGTTCAGTTTTTTCTGTTCGGCACCCAAATTGTCTATAAAAGAGCAGTTTCCAATATCTCTGGTTGCAAAAGAGAGCAAGTCTGTCGGTGTTCGAAGCTCCCATGCTTTGTCACCCTCAGATGCCTCTCTGTTCGCCAGCAGGGGGTGCCGGCTGCCGGGACACAGTCAAGTGGCCTTCCTTCACTCGCACACCCCCTCAGCGGAAGCAGGTAAGTGTTGCGCAGCACACACAGATCCCACTGCGAGCCGCCTCCAGGCCGTCCGAGTCAGATCCCTGCATGCCGCCTCGCTGCCCCGCTGCGGATACGTCGGTCGTGCCAATGGTCCCGCTTGCACTGTCCCTGGGAGCCTGGCTAGCGCTTCCCAGGCCGTCTCTCTGGCTCATCCGTACCATCAGACTCGGCTATGCGATTCAGTTCGCCTGGCGTCCCCCCAAGTTCAGGGGTAACCTGGATTTCGGGCCCGGTAACTCTCAGGTAATCCTGAGACCCAGGCCCGGATATGTGCCCAAGGTTCCCACCACTCCCTTTCAGGATCAGGTGGTGAACCCAGCCCTGGCTTTTCTCTGTCCCGTGTGCTCGCTTCCCATAGCCAGTAACACCGAAGTGCCCGTTCTTGTGTCGGCTTGCTGCGCCACTCCCTTCCCTATGGAACGGATATGTGCGCTTATATGCTCCAGTCGAGTTCCCCAGAATGGCGAACCCTGTCAAGTCCTCCGCAACCCGCGGCAGTCAGACGTGGCGGAGCGTCCGACACCAGGTCTAACACCCGTATGCATCGGTTGAACTTGAGTTGGGCTGGGTTCCATATGTTGTCTTCCAAAGTAGTGCTCCCTACGGCGAGCCCGTGTCTGTCCCAGTCTGGTGTTGTTCCCCCACCTACTTTGGCCAGGGCCACCTCTGGGACTTCCGTATGTTGTAGTGCCCACGGCCAGTCCATACGTGTATTTTCCACATGGTAACTCCCTCTGGGCTTGATGTGGCTTCCACAGCGGTCCCCCGGGGCATGCTTTCCCGGTGTTATCCAATAGTGTGCTGAGTGGGTTTTGCGGAACAGCAGTGTGACTCTCCCTGCGTGAGTTTCCCGCCTGGTACAGACGGGGACTGAGGGGCTCTTCGCGGGGCAATGGAAGTGGTAGTAACTGTGGCATTTTCCAAAGGGATCCCAATTTGTCGGTGACGTACGTCGAACGTGACCGACTGAAAGGGAATGTCTCTGAAGGAGGGAATGGAGACGTACGTCCCATCGCCACAGTTGCTGTACCATCACTGCAGACTGAGTCTCTACTTCGGCTCCTCAGTGAAAAACAATTGTGTGTGGTGATCGCTTCTGCTTTATACCCGCGCCGCGGGGCGGGGTGCAATATGCAAAAGCACACACGCCAGCTCTCTTTACCTCGAAGCTGATAGGGGCTCCCTGAAGTGATCCCGACATATGTCTCCGTTCCCTCCTTCAGGGAACGAGGGTTACATACGTAACTGAGATGTTTCCATAGCCTAGCAGCTGCATCCAAGCCTTACATCACAAAGTGCAATGCAAAGCGCTGGATGCAGTGGTGTAAAGTACACCGCCAATGTTCTCTGGAGTGACAAATCACACTTCTTTGTCTGGCAATCCAATGGATGAGTCTGGGTTTGGCAGTTGCCAGGAGAACGGTTCTTGCCTGACTGCATTGTGCCAAGTGTAAAGTTTGGTGGAGGGGTTATGGTTTGGGGTTGTTTTTCAGGGATTGGGCTTGGCCCCTTAGTTCCAGTGAACTCTTAATGCTTCAGCATACCAAGACATTTTAGACAATTTCATGCTTCTAACTTTGTGGGAACAGTTTGGGGATGGCCCCTTCCTGTTCCAACATGAATACGCACCAGTCCACAAAGCAAAGTCCATAAATTTATAAATAAATGGATGAGCGAGTTTGGTGAGGAGGAACTTGACTGGCCTGCACAGAGTCCTGACCTCAACCCAATAGAACACCAATTAAATAGATTGGAGAATGCGAGCCAGGCCTTCTCGTCCAACATCAGTGCCTGACCTGCACAAATGTGCTTCTAGAAGAATGGTCAAAAATTCCCATAAACACACTCCTAAACCTTGTGAAAAGTCTTCCCAGAAGAGTTGAAGTTGTTATAGCTGCAAAGGGTGGGCCAACTCCATAATAAACCCGGATTAAGGATGGGGTGTCATTTAAGTTCATGTGCAAGGCAGACGTCCCAACACTTTTGGGAATATTGTGTATAGATATACTAAAAACAAAAAAGATTTTTCTTTGACTTTTCTACGGTGGCCGAGAGAGCTCAACACACTGCAACTGAAGAAAACACATGCAAATAGAAAAAAACACAAGCAAATTAAGAAAACATCTTCATCAATTTGACAACACATGCTGCAAATGATCACAAAGCAACCAAATACAGAAATGTGCTGCAAAAGTTCACAACACACCCAAATACAGAGATGAAAAAGAATATACTTTAACATTACCATTATGAAGGACATCTCTAGGTTATTCTGTAAGAGACTGTATGATTCATATTCATGTCCTGTGTTATTTTACCATATGAAGGGTTATGCCGAAACAGATAAAGTGAGATAGATTTTCATTATGAGGACCAGGTGTAAACAGAGCTTGAGGGGCTGAGGACTAGATCACCTATTAAAAGTTTTTTAAAACTTTTGTAAATTTGTAATGTCTAAACTACTCAAATTGACATTGTGTACATCATGTACAAGGCTATAAATCATCCATAATACCCAATATTCTTCCTCTAGATCCATCCACAGAAAAAAGGATACTCAGAGCAGTGGAGCAGAGAAAGAGAGAGAGAGAGAGAGAGAGAGAGAGAGAGAGAGAGAGAGAAAAGAATGAGGAGGAGAAGGAGAAAGAGGTGGTCAGACAAACACGGTCTCCTCCCTCAGGTATAAGGCTTCTGGCACACACTGTGCCACCTATCTGTTGACAAATGGAGGGCCATTACCACTCACAGAATCCTAATGCTAAACTCTCTGATATCTGGCCATCCTCTTTGCTTCTGAAATGGGAACATATTTTTTTCTTCATGATTTCAAGGGCATGACAGTGTGTGCACAATGATTTAAGACGGAAAATATATGGAGGGTGGGAAGATATAGTGACACACTTTACATTCTCAGACATTTTCAATCCAAGAGGCAAACGCTTTGTTCCAAAGCCTAGTCATATTCCTAATGCCTACATAGTCAGCTGCCTGTTAAGGGTGCATCCTTACTGTCATGGAACAAAAAACAGCGCTTCACAAGGGAGAGTCGACTTGCCATAAATATTGATGAAGTTTGTTGTTAGCATGTTGTTAATCTACAGGCAAGAAAAAGCAAAAAGCAAAAAAATAATTAAAAAAAAAATACACTGAGCAAACAAATATTGGAAGTAAAAGAAATTCAATCCTATTAGGTCTAAATTCTAAATCTAAATTATTATAATTAAGTGTAATTATTTCAAATACACTGTACAAAATATATTTAAAAATATATAATAATAATAATAATAATAATAATAATAATAATAAATAAATAAATATATATATATATATATATATATATATATATATATATATATATATATATATATATATATATATATATATATATATATATATATATTGTTTTAATTTATACATATATATATATATATATATATATATATATATATATATATATATATATATATATATATATATATATATATATATATATATATATATATATATATATATATATATATATAAAATTGCTTAAATCACCTTTCTTTCCCATTCTGTCATTCAGTTTGGAGTTCAGGAGGTCATCTCGACCAGGACCACACCCCTAAATGCATTGAAGCAACTGCCATGTGATAATTGCGTTATTGAGAAATTGAACAGGTGTTCCTAATAATCCTTTAGGTGTATATATATATATATATATATATATATATATATATATATATATATATATACAGGTCCTTCTCAAAAAATGTGCATATTGTGATAAATTTTCATTATTTTCCATAATGTAATGATAAAATTAAAATGTCATATATTTTAGATTCATTGCACACCAACTGAAATATTTCAGGTCTTTTATTGTTTTAATACTGATGATTTTGGCATACAGCTCATGAAAACCCAAAATTCCTATCTCAAAAAATTAGCATATTTCATCCGACCAATAAAAGAAAAGTGTTTTTAATACAAAAAAAGTCAACCTTCAAATAATTATGTTCAGTTATGCACTTAATAATTGGCCGGGAATCCTTTTGCAGAAATGACTGCTTCAATGCGGCGTGGCATGGAGGCAATCAGCCTGTGGCACTGCTGAGGTGTTATGGAGGCCCAGGATGCTTCGATAGCGGCCTTAAGCTCATCCAGAGTGTTGGGTCTTGCGTCTCTCAACTTTCTCTTCACAATATCTCACAGATTCTCTATGGGGTTCAGGTCAGGAGAGTTGGCAGGCCAATTGAGCACAGTAATACCATGGTCAGTAAACCATTTACCAGTGGTTTTGGCACTGTGAGCAGGTGCCAGGTCATACTGAAAAACAAAATCTTCATCTCCATAAAGCTTTTCAGCAGATGGAAGCATGACGTGCTCCAAAATCTCCTGATAGCTAGCTGCATTGACCCTGCCCTTGATAAAACACAGTAGACCAACACCAGCAGTTGACATGGCACCCCAGACCATCACTGACTGTGGGTACTTGACACTGGACTTCATGCATTTTGGCATTTCCTTCTCCCCAGTTTTCCTCCAGACTCTGGCACCTTGATTTCTGAATGACATGCAAATGACAGTACAGTGCTGCTTCTCTGTAGCCCAGGTCAGGCGCTTCTGCCGCTGTTTCTGGTTCAAAATCTGGGGAATGACCTGGGGAATGCGGCACCTGTAGCCCATTTCCTGCACACGCCTGTGCACGGTGGCTCTGGATGTTTCTACTCCAGACTCAGTCCACTGCTTTCTCAGGTCCCTCAGGGTCTGGAATCGGTCCTTCTCCACAATCTTCCTCAGGGTCCGGTCACCTCTTCTCGTTGTGCAGCGGTTTTTGCCACACTTTTTCCTTCCCACAGACTTCCCACTGAGGTGCCTTGATACAGCACTCTGGGAACAGCCTATTCGTAATGAACCAGGCTGGGAGTTTTTAAAAGCCTCAGGAATCTTTTGCAGGTGTTTAGAGTTAATTAGTTGATTCAGATGATTAGGTTAATAGCTCGTTTAGAGAACCTTTTCATGATATGCAAATTTTTTGAGATAGGAATTTTGGGTTTTCATGAGCTGTATGCCAAAATCATCAGTATTAAAACAATAAAAGACCTGAAATATTTCAGTTGGTGTGCAATGAATCTAAAATACATGAAAGTTTAATTTTATCATTACATTATAGAAAATAATGAACTTTTATCACAATATGCAATTTTTTTGAGAAGGACCTGTATATATATTAATCCTCTCACTCTCACACAAAAGTAATATTTTACGTTCATCTGGTATGCAACATTTTCCCATTGGGAATTATTTGGCTGTGTATATTTCATATCATATGCACGGGAACAAAGTGTGTGTTGGATGCACATAAAAGGTCATTTCTTTGTATAAAGCACAGAAAATGGAATTCTGAACTCGTGTTATTGATAGGCAGTATCAATACCAAGATAAAAAAAAAAATCTTACCCTTTTGAGCAGTAGTGTACGTATGATGCTGCCTTTAGAATTCCTAAGTTTTAGAACAGCCTTAGCCTTGAGGGCACACCTAAGATGTCTTATTATGCTGTGTATTGCCAGCTCACGGTTTGGACCAGGGCACGGGGGGCGAGGTGACCAACAGATTGATTGAGGTGAAAGCTTCTCCATCCAGTGGATCGGTGCAGGCTAATTCCCTCTGCAGCTTTATTCACCTATTTACCCCAAACATTTAGACACTCTATTTAATAAGGAGCAGCATATGTCATGTATCTGAAATGTCAAGGCGGGTGTGAAAGCGGTTCTTGGAAACAAGTGAATGTTTGCAAGGAAAGAGGGTAACATATATATATTCCATGCTAAAATAAATATAATTCCATGCTAAAATAAATATATAGATCATTTTAGTTATAGAACACTGAACACTTTCATAATAGAATGTGGGTGGCAATGTTATATTACTGCTAAACCCTAAATCTAGACGATTTGAACAGATATATTTATTTATTTTTTGGTAGAAAACACACCTTTGTGCACAAGCTTGGTGTTCATAAACGACCAGCCAGGTTTCCCCATTTCTGCCACCCACACTAGAAAGGAAAAATAATGGTCATCCTCGGACTAAAGGCTCCGTCCTCCCTCCATCAAAGCGATAGGGCCATAATCCCGCCTAAAGCGCTAAATCCTCTGTATACTGACATAATGCCCTTTAAGCTCACTAATTCCTATCTCTCGCTCTCCCTCTTTCCCTCTTTTCTCTCTGTTTCTCCCTCTATCTTCTCTCTCTCTCTCTCTTTGTCCTACATTAAAACAAAAACAATTGCACCACAGTCATCAATCTAAGTGGTTGCTAGGAAACGTCCAGGGCAGCCTGATCAGTTTTCATTAGGGCTTTAGTCAGTAATGACTTCACTGTGCAGTTTATTGCACAATATGAAAACAAAAACAAGTGCTTAAAGATCAGAAAGTCTGTAAACAAAAGCAAAACCATGCGGGAACGGTACATAAATCTATGTACCTATGTATATGTATGTATCTATGTATCTATCTATGTATCTATGTATCTATCTATGTATCTATCTATCTATGTATCTATCTATCTATGTATCTATCTATGTATCATCTATCTATCTATCTATCTATCTATCTATCTATCTATCTATCTATCTATCTATCTATCTATCATCTATCTATCTATCTATCTATCTATCTATCTATCTATCTATCTATCTATCTATCTATCTATCTATCTATCTATCTATCATCTATCTATCTATCTATCTATCTATCTATCTATCTATCTATCTATCTATCTATCTATCTATCTTTCTTTCTATCTATGTACCTATCTATCTATCTATCTATCTATCTATCTATCTATCTATCTATCTATCTATCTATCTATCTATCTATCTATCTATCTATCTATCTATCCATCCATCCATCCATCCATCCATCCATCCATCCATCCATCCATCTATCATCTATCTATCTATCTATCTATCTATCTATCTATCTATCTATCTATCTATCTATCTATCTATCTATGTTCTTGGTATTCGCTATACGTTATGGGGACAAGTATAGTAATACCAGTAAATGTTGATCTTGTGGGGGACACTTTTGTCTAAGTGAGGAAACAAGCTTACAAATCATACATAATTATCTTTTTTGAAAATCTAAAATAGCAGAACGTTTTCTGTGATGGGTAGGTTTAGGGGTAAAGTTAGTGTAGGGGGATAGGATATGGAGTATAAAAAAACATGAACAGGATAAAAACCATTAGGCCAATGGAATGTCCCCATAAAACATAGAACATGTGTGTTTGGTTCAGGTATACCTTGTGTTATGGGGACAAAGATAGCAATATCCGAATATCCGAAAATATCTGAAATCCTTCTGCTTGTGGGGGCATTCGGGGGCATCAAATACTAGTCACCATAGAGGAAAATGTCGTCTCTAATCAGTGGTGGTCCTAGACCAGCCCTACGTAGTACAATTAACCTCTCAAGACTGCAGGGTGAGATAATGGATAGCCAATGATACCGTGAAACAGAATTCTAAGACATCGGCTGTCTTTTGGTGGGCTGAATAAATTATGGAAATGGATATTTAACACCATAATTTTTTGCTCAGCTTTATAAAGATATTTAGATCTGATGTCTTATGGCAAAGGAGGAAGCGGCAATGCTGTTGGACTCATCGGTAAATGTGTGTGTCTCTGTGTGCATTACAGCTTCATCCCTCCCCTGCTGTAGGGCAGATGGTTTCTACGCCAATCCGAGGCTTGAGTTATGACTCCCATATGGTCATAGTGCAGGCTGCCATCACTCCATAGCCACTCTGGGAGTGTGTGTGTGTGTGTGCCTACAGACAGTGTTATAAGGCAAAGATATTGTGAGACAGAGATTTACAGAGATGGAGAGAGTCTGTATGCTTGTCAGAAAGTGAAGCAAAATATAAAATAAAAAAATGAATGTGTATGAATTATATTTTTGGTTAAGAGAAAAAAAGAAAAGCGTATTAGCTTGTGAACTGTTTTGCTAGTAAGCAAGAATACCCTAGCAACACCATAACGGAAAATCCACAACAGCCTAACAACAAATAGAGGTCCATTATCTGTTTGCATCTCAGTGGCAATTAGCTACTTGACTGGTGCAGGATTAAGGACAAGCCACCTATGACATGTGAAATATTAGCTATATTTCTTGCAATAATAATAATAATAATGATTAAATTCTAATTTAATCTAATCTAATCTAAGTCTGTCTCTGTGTGTGTGTGTGTGTGTGTGTGTGTGTGTGTGTGTGTGTGTGTGTGTGTGTGTGTGTGTGTGTGTGTGTGTGTGTGTGTGTGTGTGTGTGTGTTTGTACGGAGCCCCTAAAGGGACATGGTGGAAATAAATCTGGAAGAAAAATATTGTTTAAAGCTTTTGCGTTCTCTCGCAAAACCTGTTGTGAGTTCGGAGAAACACTTCCTGTTTAATGTCCCACTGCCAGTGTTTCAGACAGCTCCGTGCGTTAACAGTAGAGCGGTTCATAATTTTATTTTGAACTTGGACTTAATAAAGAACCACGGTCAGTGCTTAGTAAGGTGTTCAGTAAAGTTGGCAATATATACACAGATTTTAACTTCTCTGTCAATAACTCAATAACTTGTGAGATAAACGTTGATAAAACACAAATGACAACGCAATCATACTAACATAGACAACGAGCTACAAATTAATTTTCCTTAAAACAAATTTTCCTACTACAAAAATAGTCCAAGGAGAGGGCTTCAGTCTCAGTATTCGGCCTGAACCCAGAGTACCAACCCCCACCCAGCCCCCAGGGCCACAAGTGAAGAGTCGGGGTGGTGGAACTAGGGTGAGTCCATTGTGTGCATATATATGCCTCCTCTCATGCTGATAGGGTAGACGTGATAATTGCTGATAACGTGTTGATTGGATAGATCATTTCATTGTGCTCCTCCCGAACTTTGTTAATGTAACATTTGCTGAGGTGGGTAGTAACGAATTTCATTTACTTCTTTACATTTACTTGAGTAAATTTTTTGAGTAACTAGTACTTTTAGAATATATTTAAAGTTGGGTACTTTTACTCTTACTCAAGTACATTTCTTATGTAAAAACTGTACTTTTACTTCGTTACATTCGGTGGCGTTCCTCCGTTATTGTCAAATAATGACTTGTTCGCAAGTCTCGCGAAACGTTGGAGAGGCTGCTTCACGAGAGGTGGCTACGCATCACCCGCTAATTAGCGCGTTTAGTCAGAAGATGATGGCTGAAGCAGAGGAAGATGTGTGTGAGCTACGGGAGGCAGGTCACCCGTGGCCTCAAGTTCAGTCTTCATAGAATAGTTTCATAATGCGATGCATGCTGTGGGCATCGAAACAAACTGACATCTTAGCAAGTCAGCATAAGAGAATTCCAGCTCTAACCCGAAAGAACATGTAGCGGTATGCCTATATTTGAAAACTATCAATGGTAATTTGGTAACTATGGGCGCTTTTCCCTCATTGTAATACTATTTCACACACTGTCTGAGTTTTTTCCTCATATGCGCTCAATACACTCAATGACAGATCGTTTCCTCCAATCAACGCACATCCACGAACAAATGTTCACATCTGGACATTTACATATCTTTTTTTTTTTTCTTGCATTTATACACAAATCCGGACAGACACCGGTCTGAGGTGTAGAAAATGCATACAAATAAAAAGGGGATTGTATTTTATTCCTACCTAAAGAATGCATACTTATGAAGATATAAGAACAAAGTATTATTTAAAAAGAGCTCTGGTTAGCCCAGCACATTTACACTGTTTAACCATTAATCTCTCTCTCACACACACACACACATTAATGGTGTGTGATTAATGGTTAAACAGTGTGTGTGTGTGAATATATATATATATATATATATATATATATATATATATATATATATATATATATATATATATATATATAGGTCGTTTCTTATCAGATCGAAAGTAACTAGTAACTAACTACTTGAGTAGTTTTTTCATCCAATACTTTTTTACTCTTACTCAAGTAACTATTATGATTGTTACTTTTACTTGAGTAAATATTTCCGTAAGTACTTGTACTTTTACTTGAGTACAGATTTTGGCTATACTCTACCCACCTCTGAACATTTTTTTTTTTAGGATGGTTTGATGAATAAGAAATAATTTCTTTGAAATATAAATATTTTGTGACATTATGTCTTTACTGTGTCTTTTGATCAATTCAATAGTATTTTTTTTTTGCTGAATAAAAGTATTTGCATTTAAAACGCTAACACCTGGTTTCACAAATGCATGTTTGAGCTGTTTTAACTGAGAGAAACTTGCACTGACGTAAGAAAAATATGTCAGTCCCATTGTTTTGTCTGAAGATGCACACCAATGGTTTATTTTATTTTTTTATAGGGCCTGTTTATAAAAAGCTTCTTGATTGTCCTAATTGAACTAAGGCCTAATTCTGGCTTAAAGGTGGGGTAAGTGATATTTTTGAAAAATGCTTTAGAAAAGTGTTTCAAACCGAGTACCAAAACAAACTTGTAGCCAATCAACAGTAAGGGGCATGTCTACTAATGATACGGTGAACACACGACACACAGGATGGACATTAGCCAAGCGATGACAGAAAGAGAGGGATAGCAGATATAAAACAACAGTAGAAAATGTCTCTGGAACAAAAGGAGTCTTACAATCAGGCAAGAAGTAAGACCTGTGTAAATATCGCATCACTCAAGGAGCGGGAAGGCCTGCAATCGGAAGCAGAGGTTGCTTTATTTCTTCTCGAAAGGCGAGTAGCATTGGTTTGGTCTTGTTTCACAGAACTAATATATGCTGGCTTTTGCTTGAATATGTTCATGTGTCATGTTTGCTTGTTTGTTCATTTGCAATCATATTGTCGTTCACTTCAGCTATGATAAAGACCCATTCATTTCCACACAGTATAAGCCTTGAGTGTCTAAACCTCCTCCACTGTCTGTTTCAAGCGGCAGCTCCCAAAGTAAGATAACATAATCCTAATACATGCTTTAGGTCCTCTTTTAGTGATCGATATAACCCTCTAATCTTGACATAATTGTAATATATTCGTTAGTTGAACTGTCACGCTCGTGCTATCGAGTTATTTTGTGTTTTTGGGATGGGAGGGATGACTTTTTCATTGAACATTCAACCTGGATAACCCTAATAACACATTGCTTTCACTTATTGATGATATCATACCCTCGGCCGGCTGGCACAGCAGATTCTGCCATAGACGTTGCCTGGGTTTGCATACGTATGTGTGGGCCTGTGGGGCGCAGCTATCAAAATAGGGGCGAGACCCTTTTGGGGCAGGGCTGTGTTTGTTTTTGGTGATTTGAAATATCAACATCGGTTATCAGGAATGGCTTACCCCATATAACATTTTACCAACCCCAAACTTTTGAATGGTAGAGCGAATATTTAATTATACTATAGCAATTAATTACTAACCGACAGAACATTGACCCCTCGATAACAACATAGCGATCACCACTTCCATTATCTCCAGGAAATGTGAAACCTAATTTATTTATTGCATTTTTTATAGGTGTGTGACTCATCATATCCCTATGTGTTTCCATCCATGATATTGTGCATGTGATGATACCCTTGTATAAGGGAGAGCATTATTCATGATTGTGTATATGTTTTCATCTACAGTACCCATGATATTTGTGTGGCTTCAGGCTAAATGATAAACAGTACAGAGAATTATCTGATGTTGTTGATGGTGTTGATGATGAGTGCTTCAAAACGAAGATGAGCTGAGCGTCATGGCCCAATTAAAAGTGTCAACCACATGTGCCCTCTCAAACTAACGCCTTCATGAGTGCACTACACGCAGCAGCACCCTCTCACTCATCTTAACATAAATTAGCTTTATTTAGAGGTGTTTAATATCATAATATCTCCTTTCAGATGGTCACCTCCCACACACACATTTAAATACACACATTATGGGTATGCAGTTCTGTTCTGAGACAAACTGTCCATAACAAGATTGATTCTGCATGTTTTTCAACTGACTTTGTCCATGTGTGTTCCATGTAGTGCCACTGACCTCCATAAAGACTGATTTTACGGTTGTAGTTCTGTCCTTCTAGTTGCTATTTTGTAATAGCAAGATTTCCAATTTCTTTCTGACTAGCGCCCTGTGTTCTCTCTTTCTCTCACTCACTCACTCTCTCTCTCTCACACACACACACACACACACACACACACACACACACACACACACACACACACACACACACACACACACACACACACACACACACACACACACACACACACTCACACACACACACACACACACACACACACACACACACACACACACACACACACACACACACACACACACACACACACACACTATCTATCTATCAGGGTGGTAAAACTTTTGACACCTGAGAGTGTGTTTGCGAGATAAGAGGACTGCACGCTTAATCCCCCACACACACTTTTCATCCCTTCGCGCCATCCGATAAGGACATGTCTGTAGGAAATAGCAGATGAGAGTCAGGAATGAAAGAGTTATGAACAAATGAGAGAGTAATGAGAGAAGTTTGGTCTGTTATTTTGTGATGTAAAATTAATCTGATAAACATGAATCTGCTGTTTTATCACGCTGATTGTTGTACCTGTTCTGGCAGTTCGGAAATGAAATGTCAGAGTGACACTAAAGGCCGGTTGTGGCTAGAAGGGATACAGCAACGGTCAGAATTGAGGCAAAATCTCATGATAAAATAACAATAAATTAATTTGCTACTTATTAGATTGTGTTTTATTAACATCTACACCTAACCCAAACCTAAACCTACCAGTAATTAAATGATCCAATACTGATGTGCACATGCCCAGTGGCCGTAGCTGTATACCTTCTAGTCTTTGGGACATGTATATTTATTTTTCCGTGTTCAGCTCCTTGCGCGGGCCATGTCAATTCCTTCAGTATCCTTTGACCATGAGTGGACTTTGTTTTCAAGGGAAAGTTCAACCGAAAAATGAAGGGCCCAAAACAATTGATGGACCCCAATGACTTCCATATAGTGAAGTCAATGGGGGTCCATCAACTGTTTGGTTACCCGTATTCTTCAAAACATTTTGAGTGTTTAGCAGAATAAATCAATTCATACATGTTTGGAACTACTTGAGGGTGAGTAAATTGTGAATTTTGTGAACTATTCCTTTAGACACTTGCACGTGCGCTGTCCATATATATGGACATATAGTGTTAACAAAATCAAACGTGAGATAATAAATTTACTAAAGCAACCATGCCATTTTAACTTGTTTCTACAAGCCTTTGAGCTTGTTTATCATGAATCAAGTCTCTCAGGACTCATACTCAAGTCAAGTCAACTTTATTTACAGTATATACCGCTTTTTACAATGCCAATTGTTTCAGAGCTTCACAGTGTTAAACAGGAAAATAGTGTTCTGTACCAGAAGTTTACTACATCAGGAAAAAGAAAAAAAAAACACATATTGGGCTGGTTGTATGACGTAAACATCAAGATGTATTCAATTACAAATAATGCACTATCGTAAAAGTGTTTTAATCATGATTTGTGTGGAAAAGAACAAACATTTTTGATGTTTTACTGCTAGTGTTCATTTCAACTACAGTGAATTGTATATAGCCTGGTATGGTTTGTGGAAGTACAGCCATGCTTTTCCAATAAGCCTAGGTTTTCTGTATAGTATGTCACCACCTCAGCATCTGAATATTTTAATGACCATGTAATAGCCTCAGTCATTCTGAGCAGATGTCTGTACATAATGCATGAATGTATAAGTAAACATCTACTCATGATGTCTTTGGTTACCATGGTTTCCTTAAGAAGGCTGAGCCATCATTTTACTGTTTTACCATCATCAGTGGCTTCCTACTGTCACGTTGAGTCAGTAGTTTTAGTTTCATTATCGAGGACTTATAGTTTGCTTCTCTTTGTTTTCCTGTTTCCTGTGTTCTATGTTCCAGTTACCATGGTTATTCATTATATGATTAATTAGATCACAGCGGTTTACATTTGAGTTCATTGTCTTGTTTTTCTGTCAGGACCAAAGATGATTGACAATTAGCATACAGTTTGGGTTCTGTTCTGAGCAAGAAATCCCTGCACATCCATGCAGCCTAGCATGGATAAGAGCAGGGATAACAGCAACAATGTATTGCAGAAATCATTCATGTGGATATGTAAAGGTGTCATGAACTGGCTTTATACATTTTTTTATGCTGTTGTCTGAGGTCAAATGATATTTGTGTGGTTTTTACATTCAAAAACATCATAATGAATAAGTAATAGGCTATTTTCTACACTGGTTTTGAGACTCTCTCCTGAACTCTGGGTTTTGATGGGCGTGCCGCACTGAAAGTAAACGCACTTGGAAGTAAACGCCCCCGGCTAGGATTGGATAAGATTTGCATATTTAATCAGCTTCTGCTGCCCTGTCAGTTCACGTGAATGATTGTTTTGAAAGCGGCAACCGGAATGATTCGCAAGACGTATTTATGAAAAAAACCCGATCTCACGGCAATTCGTACATATTTTACGAGGTGGCTAATTCAGATGCAATTTGTACGACCTCACTCAGATTTAATTTATACGATTTTTACTAAATCGTACATATTTGACGAGTTGGCAAATTCGTATGAATTAAATGCGAATGACCTACCTCAACCCGCCCCTAAACCTACCCATCACTGGGGTTTAGGCAAAACGCATTTAATTCGTGCGAGTGAGGTCGCATAAATTTGTACGAAATAGCCACCTCGTAAAATATGTACGAATTGGTCGTGAGATAGCGTTGAAAACCCCACAATGCTTTATCTCTCATCCGACTGCGATTGATTGGAATATATATATTTGTTTTTACTTGGCCCGCCCGATCGGTGGATATAAGCACGAACCGCACATACGTATATATACGGGGGGGTTGTCTTATATTCAGGGTTGTCTTATATTCGGGTATAAACGGTATATATCTGAGATAACTTAAATTTAAAGCTAACACTACTCTTTTATGTAAAACCTACTTCTTCATCATCCTTTGTGGATGAGAACAACACCTAGTTTAGATTCTAGTAAACAGTACTGTAGTATACAGTAGGAAACACTTTGCAACATGGAAATGTTTGTGAAGTGTACTGATTTACATTTCATAGAATAATTTTATAGTAACCCTCAGTGTATCAAGCAACTATATATTATTCATCTAGTCTATTCATCTGTCAAACTCTCTAGTTCTGTATCTATTTATCTACACATCTGTCTGTCACCTCACCGTTCATTCATCACTTCACTTCAACCTGCTGAAGAGTGAAAGCAAAGTAAAGCAAATTCTTTGAAGGATGAGTGCAACTTCCAAGCCAAGGCCTCCTGTTGATGTAATGGAAGCATCTCCTGTGGGGAACCGTTGGCGAATAAATTGGGAAAAGCATGCAATTCAGGAATGTGTGTATATGTGAAATTAGAATAAATCGTGTTCTTTTTGGTGACGTAATCGATTAGGGCAGGGCTCCAGACTGCAATCATTATTCCTGCGACCAAAATTTTGTCAGAGGTTGCTCTGGTGCGACCACAACGTTGCCAAACATCAAACGGCAAACGGAGTGAAAGTAGAATGAAACTGTGCTACTAATTTGTACTTAATGTACCGTTTATCAATTCAGACCAAAAATAAGTCAGCACAGCGTGAGCTACTAGCATGCCTATCTCGATCATGCGACACCATTACTACAAAGTGCTGGGAGATCCAGTGAAGAAAGCCATTGAATTTGCCACAGAATTAAAAACATTGCCGCAAGATCTAGTGAGCAGCATTCAAGTTTGGTGAAGAGTTCTCAGTTATAAACCAGAGATATCAGATCAAACAGCGCTGACGTGGAAACCAGGAGAAACAAGAAAGCTTTCAGTTCTAAATCAGCAATATTCACAACTTTAACCAGGGCATTGTGGCAGAAATAGTCAAATGCTTTGAAGTACTTCAGACATCTTTTCCCAAAACTCTAATATTATCATATTTAAGTGTTATTTGTAATGTGATGACCAAGAAATTATGTGTTCATCCTTGAAATATTTATAAAACTAAAATTTTCAAGATGTAGGAAAACACTTATTTGAAAATAAAAATATATATTTGTTTAATTTAAAATGTAAAATTTAAATTTCCATTGTAACCAGGCGAGCACTTATTGGCTTATTAGCCATTTCCACTCCCAATCTTTCTTCTTTTTTTTTTTCGCTTGTTAAGCTCAGTGCTTTTTTGTCAGCCCCCCAGTGCTACCAAATAAGGGCCTGTCGCCTTTCCATAAAACTTAGGCCCTGTCCCAAATGGCACACTTTATATGCAGTTTCGGTTTTGTGGACTTACAATGGCTGCCGTGTGCGTGTCTGTTAAAGGATCAGTTCACTGCAAAAGGAAAAATTTCGCAAATGTTTTACTCACCCCATCTCATCAAAAATGTTAATGTCTTTCTTTCTTCAGTCATTTGAGGAATAAATTCCAGGATTTTTCTCCACACCATAGACTTCCATGTCAACCAAAAATATTTAAGGTCCAAATCAATGCAGTTTTAAAAGGCTTCAAAGGGCTTCAGAGGCTCTGTCTGATCAAGCAAAATGATCGATCATTTAAAAATGTAAATAAATGAACCCTTAAATGCATACTTCGGGTCTTTAGCGACCCGAGAGGTCATTCATTACTACAAAGCTACCTTCCAAGCTACAAAAGGTAACAAAATATGTTTTATTTTATTCTTCTGTAATTGTTACTCTTATATTAGGAGTTTTATATATTATCACAACAGGTAGAGATCTATCCATGTTAGTCGCTAACGACCCGCATATGTAAGAAATGTTTGCAGAAACAGTCGTGCATTTAAGGGTTAATTAATATACATTTGAACCTAAATTGCTCATCTTGCGCTGCTCTGCGGCTCGCCAGTGATTGTGCAATCATGTAGAAAATGTCACACTAGACATAGGCGGAAGTACCGCACCAAGCAAACATGCGAGGACTAATACAAACGCCCTTTACCAAAAAACTTAAACTTCAAAATCGTCTGACATCGTTGTTTTAACTTTTTTTTTGCTAAAGGATGTCTGTATTAGTCTTCACATGTGCGCTTTGTACACAGGGGGGCGGTAGTTGTGCCTACGTCTAGTGTGACGTTTTCGAAGTGATTGTTTAGAATTTAGGTTGAAAAAATATATACATTTTTTATTTAAAAAAATTATGACAGATCGTTTTGCTAGATAAGACCCTATTCCTCATCTGGGATTGGGCAGAGCCTCTGAAACCCGTTCAAAGCGCTTTGAAACTGCATTGATCTGGACCTCCAACATTTTGGCTGCCATGGAAGTCAATGGTGTGGAGAAAAATCTTTTTTGAGGAATGTTTTCCTCAAAAAACGTAATTTCTTTTCGACTGAAGAATGAAAGACATAAACATCTTGGATGAGATGAGTGTGAGACAAATATCAGGAAATGTTTTATTTTGAAGTGAACTAATCCTTTAAGTCCATTAGACCATAGGGTGTCCCATTTGTCATTTTAGGATTTAGAAGGGTGCTCACTATTAGGGTCGATATGTTCCCTCGATGCACACTTTTGAGGAGCAGACACTGTTGTGAGCGCAGCAGCAGACTTCTTACCGACTGTCAAAGCACAGAATATATCACAAAAGTGCAGACCTGTAGGAAGACCGGCAGTGTTTAGGGTGCCCTTTAGTACAGGGCCTTAGTGGCACCAGTGCTGCTGCCCTTAAATGTTAGTCTGGAGCCCTGAATTAGGGGAGGGTGTCCAAGTAAAATGTGATTAATTCTAAAGTGTAATGTCCTAAGGTGGACCTCCAATAGCATCAGCTATAACCTTGGTGTAAATTGCAGTTGGAAACAGTGTCAAGAAATGACAGTTAATCACATGGACTCTGATAAACTCTGTGCATAAGCATGCTAAATTAAGCTTGACTAGAGTGCACTGTAGATCAGGCAACATGTCACAACTATGACATATACTGTATGTAAGCTGTTCCTGTGTATATTAAGCAGGCTTGATGAAATCAGGTGTGAAAGCATTTGACTATAAATAATACACTGCACACACCATAATAGTGTTAAAATACTACATGTGTTATGTACTATCATTCAAAAGTTTTGGTGTCAGTATTACTTTTAAGAATATTAAAGAATGTTAAATATTAAAGAATAATATTTAAGAATGTTAAAAATATATATATTCTTCACATAAATACTGTTCTTTTGAACGCTCTATTCAAAAAGTCCTGGAATTGTCTACTCCATTTTCTACACAAATATTAAACAGCACAGAATTTTTCAACAAGATAATATCAAAATAAAAGTCCTGAAACATAAAACATTTCGGGGTTACGACTGAACCATCGCCATGGTCAATGACGCTTTGGGAGCGCCTCTGTATGATTGCATTGAATCGATTGCAGTGATTGCTTCTGAAGCATGTGTGTGAAATCAGTCCAATGGCATGACGGAAAGTTACAGGCAGGGTGACGTCAGAACCAGGAAGCTACTTAAGACCAAGCACTCAGACCAAACATTGTCAGCTTCTAATAGGCCAAAGCAAGTCGATTACAGGGATGCATGGATTATAGCAGGGAGACACGTCGTCTCATTCCCTTCTCATGGAACAAAGGTTACAGTTGTAACTCATTGGCGATTTGGAAATGAGGATACGACTTCCAAATACCTGCCTGTGTCAATCATAGCGAGCACAAAAGCACATGAGAACCTGTTGTAGATTGTAAAATCCTACAAATGTGAGCGGAGATGACCAGCCTGTCGCATACCACATCCTGTAGGGATACCCCTTATATAATAAGGCTTTTTAAGCTGCAGTTGAAAGATCGGAGTCTAGGACCAAACCCACAGCCTCCATAACTCTGGACAGGGGTGAATGATTGTGTCCCCTACCTGAGACAGAAGGTACCCACAATATTGTATCCCCTCCACAATATCCATTTGCGAGCCCCATGGTCTCACTTGCCGGCAGGTGCAGGGCCGAGACGTGCACCTGATCACCCTCCTCGAAGAATGACAGGCGGGAGCGTAGCGTGCAAAACAGTAATCTCTAGCAATGCATGCAGTCAGCCCCCTCAAGAGCTGACTGTGCATTCTCAGCTCCCAAACAAACCACTCACAAATTTTGCGTATCAGGAATGGAGCAAGGGGCAGGAATGAACACCTGATTTAAATGCTTGTTTGATCACCACTATTGCCTTGTGCTTTTCTAACTTGGACAAACAACACTAAAGACAATTCACACATGTGGTTCAGACGCAATCACGCAGAGGCGTTCCCAGCGTGAGTTCTCTCGAAAGGGGAAGGGGGAATAATGACAGGAATCTCCCACAAAACCATTTTATGGTTTTAATGTACTATGTAATTGTATTTAAATGATGGTTTACTATAAAAAATAAAAATAAAAACACTGAAACTACCTATAACAATAATAATAGTAATGCAATAATAAGTGGGGGGTCTTTCAGGAAATTATTTGGTCCATCGTCGTTTAAATTAACAAAATGTTAAAAGATGGATTATGCTTCATGTCACTCTTAAAGTCTGTCTATACATCTGTTGACAGAACAAACTGAATAATTAAACAGCAGGGTTTAATGCATATTTAGGTGGTTTGCTTTGGCTGAGATTCATGAAATGTGCCTGAGCCTTGTGTATGCATTTCATTAAAACCATTTGCTGAAATCGGCAGTGCTAAAGCTAAAGACTTTACAAGTCCCTGCTAAATGATAAGGACAATGTGCATATCACTACTTTTTTTCCATTGAGGGTTTCAAGCTATTTAAGCTTTTTAGTTGACATTTCCAAGATACATTATCACTTCAATAGTCCATTCTTTAAAGGTTTCCGGTGCCATTCTCATTCAGAGGTCATATTTAAATGTATCTTAAGAGACAAAACAGAAGTCTAAAATTGCTGTCTGACTCTCTGTGTTTAAAGGAGCACTGACCTGGACAATGTCAAGTCGTGAGTGGCAAGACTTTGGACTTTGAAAAAATAATAATTCAAATGAATAGCATATGATCGAAATTCCATGCATGCCGTTTATTACATTTGAAAGGTGACTCGTCCCCTGAATCGTGGCTCGCAGCTTATTCTGACAAACTCAAGGCCTCACTGAATAGCCCCTTGTAATCTGGCCGATTTAATGAAAGCGGCGAAGTAAGTGACGGGATAAAAAAATGTTAGCACCAGCTCAAAAGCCATTCTTTACACTATATATTGAACTCTAAAAGTCACAACTCTAATTGCCTGCAGGGTTGAAGAGGGCAGAAATGTCATGCTGATTGGCTTTCTGCTTCATAGTGGGACAAAGGGAGAAAAGTTAACTGTGGCAAAACACTGATTGAATTGCCATTTCCCATCGCTACATCAAGATTATCCTTTTGTTTAGCAGCAGCAGGCCATTCCCCATGGCTCGTTTCAAGAATATATTACACATGAAAGAGTGTACGAGGACCAAGGGAGGGCTGTTTGGGTGGGAGACGATTGACAAGGCTATTGCCATTTGCTAACATTTCATCCCCTTCTCGTTCTCTCTCTCTCTCCTATTTGTAGTCATGTTATATTCACATCTACTTTCGAAAAACACTCCTCGCTTCCTCTTTGACCTCTGGCGTTAGGATTTCTGAACACCAAAGCCTTAGCAACATAAACATACTCTATGTCCCCTCAATCTGAATCATTTGAATCATTTTTCACTAAGTGCTGTATTGACTCATTTTACTCTACAGGCTAAGTGCTACACAGCTCCCAGGATGCTTTGCAAGCCCAACTCAGATAATTAGGCCCGGCTGTGCCGATCAATAATGCCAGCTGGAAATAGGGTGGACAACAGATCACACCCCGGGCTGAGAGTGGTAGCACCAGAGGGAAGGATAGAGAGAGCAGAGGGGGAAAGAAGAGAGATCAGCAGGTGAGGCGCTTGGGAAGTGCTGAGTGATTTGTTCAGATATACTGCAAGGTACCGCGGACATGAGGAGAGGGCTGGGGGAAACAGAAGGCCTGCAGAGAGACTGTGGAGAAACATACACTGCCTACATCCGTCAAACATTATTTTTTTTCTACAATGATGGGGACTTTCCATTTACTTCTCTTGTAGTTATGCAGAGCTAATTAGATTTTCTGTTCTCTATCCCTAAAACTAACTCTCACAGAATATCAGAAAAACATCTCCTTCCCAGTAAAACATTACTTATGATGTGCGTCAAGCTGTCCTTGAGGGAGCTGATTTACACCAGTGTTGTTACTGTTATCTAAAAATAAATCTAAAACTAATAAAATAATTTATGTTAACTAAAATAAAGCTAAACTTAAAATAAAGTGTTAGATGAAAAACTCAATGTTTCTAGGCTGGCAGACCTCTGATGTTCTAGCATGGGGGGCTTTGTGTTCCCTATTCACTGAGTAATTATAGTGAATCCCTGCAAATGAGTGTCTGAAATAAGTGTGTTACTGTTGCAGTGGGCTGGATTTAAAATCAATTAGCCGAATCACATGTAGAAATCAACAGAAAAGGTTAATGCAACTCCACAAAGTGGTTACTCAGTACTGAATATTTAAGACTATATACACGTAATATGCACTATATTGCCAAAAGCTCTGGGACGCCTGCATTCACATGCACATGAACTTTAATGACATCCCTTAATCATTCTTAATATGTTGGGTTTAATATAGAGTTGCCCAATATATAGTTGTGATCAATTCTGTCAAGGAATATGTCCCAGTGGTTTGATATTATGCCTCTTCACTCCATACTTATTCAACAAATCTCAATTTAAGAAGCATACAGAATGTAATAAAATTCAAGAGTAAATCTGGCCCTGAAAAACCTGTACACCTTTGCAAACATGTCAACTGTGACTGACGGAAATGTGAGAGATACATTGACAACACACTGTTCTGGCAAAAATAACCTAGCAAAATAAATAAGCAGACACAGAAAAACATGGCTGCCACTTGAAAAATAAGTTGTGCAAACGCAGCAAAATCGAGACAGAGTTGCATTTCCTCACTGAGTGTATTCTGTGAAATACAATGAATTGGGTAAAAAGTTATTCAACAAAATAAAACAGATAAACACCAAATTCATTTCTGTTTGTCTATCTGTCGCTCCAGCCGTTCGTCTGTCTGTCTATCTGTGAATATGAACTAGCTTTTTACGAAGTGCTATTTGTAACATTTAAAGAGAGGGAGAGAGAAGGAAAGTGAGAAAGAAATAAGAAGAGCCAGATATCTTAATAATCATTATTTAAAAACAAAACAAAACAAAATCTTTAAAACTTAATCCCAAGACTAATCCCCAAGATTGACCTTTAATGCCGGGTCCATATTCACCAAACATTTTAAGGCTCAAAGTACCTCCTAACTTGCCAATTTAGGAGAAACTCATCAGCGTGTCAGTCCTAATTTTAGGACTCCTAAATTGTTGATCTAAAAGTATTTCAAAAAGCATTTTAGCACTAAAACTAGCTCCTAAATCCATGAAACGCTAGGAGTCAAGAGGACTCCTAAATCACTAAGACCAAATCACTAAACAATCCTAATGGGACATTGAGGCGATAGTGATGATAATGAATGTATCTTTAATGAAAATAATAATGTCAGATTACCTGTGGTAGTTGTTTTTACAAGTTCACACTTACAAATGATTGAATAAAGTAAAACAATATAAGCATATTTGACGTGCTGTCCGAAGGGATCGAGGAATTTAGCTCAAACCCACAGTTCTGCCCCATGGCACAGTCCGAGTGTGAGGAACAGGGTGGCGGAGGGATGCAGAAAACTGTGGAGGTAACTAGATGAGTCGGCTCTCAGGTGTGTATACTTCCTCTCGCGCTGATTAGATAAACAGTTTGAATGTGCTCCTCTCGAACTTTCTTAATAAAACTTATTTTCCGCTTGAATTCTGCAAGCTCTCGAGATGAAGACATGTTAGTGTCTGACAATTTAATTAGTGACACTTAGCCTACTTTTAAAAATCTTTATTTGAATATGGCAACATCCTTATTTTAAACATTTTATTTGAATATAGCAACATGAATGAACCTCATTCATCAAAAATTTCTATAATTTTATAATCACTGACAGAGACCCCTTCCCCTATCAGCTAATCACTGTGGTCATAGTTAGCAAGCATTTTGACATCATTCATAGCAACGAGGTCAACCCCGCCCTCACTCTTAGCTTAAGACTTCTCTTAGTAAAAGTTACTCTCAGGAGCTTTGTGAATAGGTTTTAAGAGAAAACTCTTAACTAAGAACTTTTACTGCCATTTAGGAGAACTCTTAGTGCTAAGATAAAATGTTTCGTGAATACGGCCCCAGATGATTAGGTTGCCCTGTAACAGATTGTGTCTGTAAAACATGTAACTCTGGAAAATCTATTCCTTACCAGATATCTGTATGTGTTTCTGCTATTAGACAAGCAGCTCAGCTTCTGATTTGGAATGCATCTTTGTAGTTGAATTAACATAGGGAAGAGTTCTCCATTATATGTTCCTCACAATGCAAGATTGAACTGATTGTCGTTGGTCTTTGGAAATATAAGCATTGTGCAAATGGATTTCTATTGATCATAACTGGTCAAAAATAATCGCAAGGGAAGTTTCACATATAGTGCTATTTTAGATATGTATATTTAAGTTTGTTTTTCTAAAATAAACTATATATTGAAGAGGGTGTTTTTTTTTTTTACTTATATAGTTATACAGTCATTGTTTAACAGTCTGTCTATTGACATGAAAATTGTTAGCCGGGGTCAAAAGAGGTCATGCAGATGTCACAGGTTTGTTACGTTTGTCTCATCACCATGTCACACAAAGCTTGTTTTGATCATAAATTTTAGACATCTGCACATCATACTTATCTGTACAGTATATATATCTAGTCTGGTCCTATGAGACTCCTGTACATTTCATTTGTACAGGGAGTCTGGCCACTCTCCATCGTCAAGCGTTAACTTCCTTGAAGGCGGGTACTCTGCTGAAGTTTAAAACTATTGGATCTGCCAGGAGCCACTCTGGATCTGCCATAACCAATCGTTAACGTTTGGTCGTGACGTATGTCATCTCAATCTAGCGTACGACATCAATCTGTTCTCTGATTGGACCGGTTAAAATTTGACTGGAGAAAACCAGAGCAATCCTCAACCACCACCAATGTGCAACATCCAACTGGATGATGCGACGGCAGCCATATTGCACCAGAATGCCCACCGCACCAGCTTGTGAGGGAGAGGAGACAGAGTGATGAAGCCAATCAGGATATGGGGATTATTAAGAGGCCATGATGGACAGAGGCCAATGGGCACATATGGCCAGGATGCTGGGGTTAAAACCCTACTCTTATTCCGAAGGACATACTGGGATTTTTAATGACCACAGAGAGTCAGGACCTCGGTTTAACGCATCATCCGAAGGATGGTGCTCTTTGACAGTATATTGTCCCCATCACTATACTGGGGCATTAGGACCCACACATAGACCACAGGGTGAGCACCTCCTGCTGGCCTCACTAACACCTCTACCAGCAGCAACCTGGTTTTCCCAGAAGGTCTCCCATTCAGGTACTGACCAGGCTCAGCCCTGCTTAGTTTCAGTGGGAAACCAGTCTTGGATTACAGGGTAATATTGCTGCTGGCTATAAAAAATATAAAAATTTAAAAATTAAAAAAAGAGTCAAAAAATACTTAAATAAATAAATTATATGTCTCACACAGGAAAGAATTGTGTTAATGTTTGATGAATATTTTATGTGAACAATTTGCTAAATGCAGGTTAGGCCTGTAGTTCGAAGTGTTCATGAACTGCAAACATTTAATTTAGAAAAAATAAATAAATAATAATAATTTAGACATTTTTGCAAAGAATACAGAAGCTCATAAGTTCATTATCAATGCCAGTTCTGAATTCTTTGGTTCTTAATCTTAAAGATGGTGGCATGTGTATTTGGAGAAGTTCCATGTCTATGTTAACACAAGGGATAATGAGGTGTGTGATAAGTAACCATAGAGACTAACAAGGGTAACTATAGAAACAAGGTAAAATCAAAATAAAAGTCCTAGAACAAAGACACAGGGGAGATGTTGCTGCTGGGGAAGTATGTGCAGCCCAAACACACAATATGGCGACCACCATCACCAGAAGCACAGCCAAAGCCGGTAGGACCTCCGGAGCACCAGACTCAGAATCACCAAACTGGGAACCGCAGCCTGTTCTATGCATGGGCAGGGGTGAGCTGAGCCTACCCAAACTTCTGCCTTGCCGACCCATTCAGAATTTTGGAACATATATTGTTAATCTGTTTTTATGATTGGTGTGTTGATTAAAAACAATCTGAGGTGGGCTCTGTGTTGAAAGGTTTGATGAAGGGCTGTAGAATGTGCCAAAAAATCACCCAAAATAACACCAGAAATGTGTAGTATTTTTTCCTTTATTAAATGAAAGTAACAGCGCTTCATGTTACAAACTCGTGCACTTCAGTCTGTAAAAGAAAAGGAGATGCTGGCAATCTTACAAGCAAAATGGGCAGAAATTAAGTGCTATTAAATTATGAGGAGTTGTATGCATCTTGTATTGACACATTTATACTCAAAAACGATCCACCGAATGTTACCGTCATTTTGTATTGTGTGCCAAGTATTGAGGTCTCTGTGTTCAGATACATTTATGTGCAAATTTTCTTTCAACTGACCACTTGGGACCACTAGACTGGGAAGCGTTGGGACCACTGTACACTGAATCACTGGCCCTAATCACTGCTCATACCAACCTTAGAGGTGGATCTATCACATTGGCTGTCAGTCTCTTTCATCCCAAGACTGATTCGGTGATTCGAGAAGATTTGTGGTGGCCGTTGGAGCTTGGAACGTATGGAATCCCCCCGGAAAAATCTTGAGCGGCCATGATGTGAGGAGACTCTAGCGCTGTGTTCCTGACGTGACTCTGGCACGACAGCCATGACGTGACAAGACTCTGGCGTGATGTTTATTGTAGGAGAATTGAGTTCCTCATCAGCCACTTCTACAGTAAACGATGAACCACTCAGCATTAGTGCAAAGTCAATATACCGAGCAAGAGTACAGTGAGGGGTGTGTTGAGGCATGAAACAAGATATATGTTACTTTAAGCCAAAGTGCTATTAATCCACACAAAAACAGATACATTTTAGATAAACAGTTCTTCCAAGGCATGAGAGTATTGGGACAGACGTGATTCATACTGCTGTCTATTATAAACCATTATGAGAACATATTTTAAATCTGATCTCAAAACATGAATTCAATTAACAAAAGGAGCAAGCATCTTAATGTTTTACATAAATCACTGGCATAAATCCACTGGTAGTGTACACAGTTAACTTCAATTAAAAGGTTTATTACAAAGGAACCTAGTATAATTAAAGTACATAACAATATATAAATGATAAACTATACTTTAAATAGGATGTTAAGTTCAACTTAAACTAGTGGTTTACTGAAACCTAAACTAACCTAGCAGTACTTAAAATTGTACTTAAATAAATTAAAAAGAGCTCCAGAAGTATTATAGTTAGGGAACTATGATAAGTTTGCTTGTTGTTCACAGTATAGTTGCAAAACGAAAGATGAATTTAGATGTAAACCAGTTGTTAACTCAGCTACACTTCACTACATAAAGCATGCTTGGAAAATACACTTGCACTGTATTATATGACAAATACAAATATTTAGGTCCCACTTTATATTAGGTGGCCTTAACTACTATGTATTTGCATCAAAAACTAAATGCACTTGTCGTGTTCATATTGTATTGCAGAACACTTTTGCTAATATTTAGGTGGGATGTTTAAGTTAGGGTCAGGTGTGGTGGTATGGGTAAGTTTAAGGGTAGGGTTAGGTGTAAGGGAAGGGTCAACAGTGTCATTACAAATGTAACTACAGAAATGAATTACAGATGTAATTACATGCAGGTATTTTTTGTATTTTTATATATATAAGTACAATGTAAAAACATGTATGTACACAATATGTGCATTGTATAATTAATTCAAACGTTAGTACATAGTAGTTAAGGCCACCTAATATAAAGTGGGTCCAATATTTACATTTGAATTGACAGGGCATTTTCTCTTAATGGAATTTCAATGTGACTGTCAGTTTGAGCCCTGTAAATTACAAACGTCTTTACTGAAAAGTGGTTTGTGAGTTTCATCCATTTTTCCATCCATCTTCCCAGACAAATGCTCTTAAACTCCCAATTGCCAGTGATTTAAAATGCATCTGCCAAGAAGGTTCTAATTTATTATGTTAATTAAAAGAGATAATTAGTGTTTGTTTGAAACATTATATGCATCACAGTTTAATTTAATTAGGTACTTACATGGCTATAATATAGAACATCTCCTATGTTATTTGAAAAGCTTGAGTCTTTAGAGAGAGTTGTCAATCGACAGTATGTGTAAGAGACTGACAGGGAGCTAAAAAAGAAGACACGAGAGGGTCAGTGAGAAGGTCTGCAATCTCAGCCCCCTCAGCCAGTGTGTGTTTGTGTGTGAGAGTGTGAATTTGAGAAAGAGAGAGAGAGAGACAAAGAGAAAGCTGGCATAAGGAGGTGTGTGTATGTGTGTGTGTGTGTGCCCTTGCACTCTTGTGTGCTAAAGGGGTTAGAGTGTGTCTTCCCCATGCCATGTTGGAAAGTATGTGGAAGAGAGGGGAAGGGAAAGATATGAAGTAGTATTTTACACCTTACGACATTTTGACAGGGCGAGTGCTCACTCTATGGAGTGGGTTGTGAGGAGTGGGTCCTTTTTTGAAGTTTCACACCTGTGATGGGAGAGAGAGAGAGAGAGAGAAAGGAGGTGGGGGGAATAGAATCATCTCTAGGCCTTTCTCAACATCTTTGCACATTCTCCTCGCTCTCTCTCCTTCGATTTCTGACAGTTGACTCAGACAGAGAGAGAAATCTCCCCCCTGTGGTTCTCCACAAAAATACAAAGATGTACTGTCACACACCACACACTTTTTTTTTCTTTTTTTTTCACACTCAGGATTTTTCACGCACAGATACTTTCTTTTCAATATATGCTCTCTTTTCTATCGTTTTCTCTCAAACACCCTTTCCCTCCTTGTTTCTCAGCTTCACACAAATATTTACCCTCCAGCACACACAAACAACAGTTTTTCACTTTTGTAGAAGTTGTAAGTGACAGTTTGATGTCACACCACAGCACACGGGTGAAGTGAGAAAATGACCAAATGGAGAGATACAGAGAAAGAGTGATGCAGGTATTAACTCCGATGTTATGTCTGAGTCGCCCGATTGTGCCCTGCGAAAGGAATGTCATAGTGTATTCAGTCATTTTAACCACGAATAACTGATATTTATATGCATATATGATATTTATTGTGTCATATTCAATACTAACATTTTAAAGTTTTTTTTTTTTCATTTTTTTTAATTGAAAATGTTGTGTTTATCTTAAAATACTACTAACAATTTAAAAGTTGGTATTACGTTTACTTTATAAAAATCAGTAAAGATTTCACAGCAAAACAATTTTTTTACAATTGTGCTAAAGGACTTTGTGCAAAAATATTATGTAGAAGACTGTTTTTTCAGCAAAGTTTTGATCTTATTGATTTATTTAAAAGCCTCAAATATGATCAAATATCAAATATGTCTACCAAATATGATACAGTGTAGGCTGTATTCTGAGATAATGGAATATGTGATACAGTTTTTTTCTATATTATTTTGATGAAAAGAGACGTTTAAAGAACAGTTTATATTTGATCACACACACACACACACACACACACACACACACACACACACACACACACACACACACACACATATATGTATATATATATATATATATATATATATATATGTATGTGTGTGTGTGTGTGTGTGTGTGTGTGTGTGTGTGTGTGTGTGTGTGTGTGTGTGGACAAATCCTTACGTCCCCACAAAGATGGCAATATCCAAATTTTTGTCCTTGTGGGGACATTTTTTTGGTCCCCATGAGGAAAACATCTTATAAATCACACTAAGTGATGTTTTTTGAAAAAGTAAAAATGCAGCATGTCTCCTGTGATGGGTAGGTTTAGGGGCAGGGGCAGTGTAGGGGGATAGAAAATACGGTTTGTACAGTATAAAATGCATTACGCCTATGGAATGTCCCCATAAAACATGGAAACACAACATGTGTGTGTGTGTGTGTGTGTGTGTGTGTGTGTGTGTGTGTGTGTGTGTGTGTGTGTGTGTGTGTGTGTGTGTGTGTGTGTGTGTGTGTGTGTGTGTGTGTGTGTGTGTGTGTGATCAAATATAAACTGTTCTTTAAACGTCTCTTTTCATCAAAATAATATAGAAAAAAAATGTATCACATATTCCATTATTAAATACTATTTTCAGCTTTGATCATTTTTAAAAAGTTTAATGAGAACCAAATTAGCAGATTAGAAGAGTTTCTGAAGATTGTTTGACAAAGAATTCGGTATGCTGCTGAAATTATAATATTAAATTACTGTACATTTGCTCAAATAAATGTATATCATATTTCATTGTTAACACTTCACAATAAGGTCGCATGTGTTAGCTTATCCATTATCTAACATGAACTAACAATGAGCAACATATTGTATATTTTACAGCATGTATTAACCTTTGTTAATGTTACTTAAAAATCTAAAAATATTGATGTTCATTTTAGTTCACGGTGCATTAACGAATACAATTTCGATCCTACACATGTATTAGTAAATGTTGAGATTAGAATTAACATAGCAAAGATGAATACATGCTGTATAAGTATTGTTCATCTTATTCTAAATTGTTACCATGTCATCACTGGAAATTCCAAAGGAATGAATTTCTCCAGATTATGGGTGTGTAGAGAGCAGTGAGCACTGCATAATAGGGATCTCTGAATCGGAACATGGCTCGTGATAATGAAGAAAAGGAAGAATGAAGAGAAAACGGGAGATCAGTCACAATCTGTCCTGTCATACGGATACGTCCCCAAACATTATGTCTCTCATTCTCTCCTCATTGACAGGGCAGATTAAGGAACACTGGGGGTGAGGAGCATAATGCATGCTGCCATGCTGCCTGGGCTTCGATAATAACACCAGTGCCAACCTCAACACCTGCATATTATGGGTGGATGGAGGGGGGTTAGAACATTGTGTTAGCTTTTATCAACCACTTCTGCTCAGGCTTACAGTGGGAGGGTAAGACGGATAGGTGGGAGGAGAGAATGTGTACTATTGAGTTATAAAGGAAAAGAACATGAGAGAGAAGATCCAGAACTGATCGAAGAGAGAAAGGATTGCACAAAATCACAAGAGAAGAAGAAGAAGAAGACGATTCTTGCCCATCATGTCTTAGATGTATTATTAATGTGGGGGATGAGTGAGAACTGTGAGTCACGAACAGAGCTCAATGTGTTCAGTGACATCAGATGGGATGAGGAGATGATGCTTATTTAACAAGAGAATACATATACATGGAAGTCCTTAAGGGTTACTGACAACCAACAATAGATGTGGCTAAAAGTCTACGATTGGCAGGCCTCTCTTGTTTATCTGTGGCTTGTAACTGTATTGACAGAGTAGCTTCTTGACCCGTCTGTCTGTTGGTTTCTGTATTTATTGGACGTGAAGTGAGAACTGGCATTCCTTGTGTTCCCTCTGGATAGATGCTGGAGTTCTAACAGGAATGCTGATAATTCCTGCTTGAAGATTGAACTGTTATGAGAGACCTAGAACTGATCTGCGGGCTGGTAAACCAACCCGATCTCACGGCAATTCGTACATATTTTACGAGGTGGCTAATTAAATGCAATTTGTATGCGACCTCACTCGTCACAATTCATCGATTTTTACTAAATCGTACATATTTGACGAGTTGGCAAATTCGTATGAATTCGCATTTAATGACCTACCTCAACCCGCCCTAAACCTACCCATCACTGGGGTTTAGGCAAAACGCATTTAATTTTATGCAGTGAGGTCGTACAAATTTGTACGAAATAGCCACCTCGTAAAATATGTACGAATTGGTCGTGAGATAGCGTTGGGTAAACACATCCTAAACTTGAATTATTTTTAACAGCATTAGTACTCAATGGGAATTCAAAGAGCTGCTGAACGTAAAGGATTGATTTTAGTCAAGAAGATGAAGAAAAATACACTTTTTTAATATTACTGGAGCTCTGGAATATTGTGATAAAAGTGCTTGTCTCTCTGCTGTCTTTTGAAAAAAATTACCAAAGGACAACGGAAAATAAGAGCATGTTGTAAGATGTTGATAATTAAATCCTTTCAAGGACTAGCTGAATACCCAGGAATAACTCTTAATATATTAACATCTGAAATTGGCAGATTTTGTTACCCTGAATTGTCTTTGCACTATCCTTATGACTATGGACTTTGCCTAAAGGGAGGAATTACAGTGTTTCAAACCTTAGAAAAAAAGAGTTTAGTTTAGTTAAATGGTATATAAGTTTAAATAAATTTAGTGTTTTAAAATACTCTAGATTTTTCAATATTATTTTTAATCAATTGAAACATTTAACAATTTATTTGCAATACTTCAAACACCAGTTTTTGGATCCATAAGTCCTATGGGTCTAATATGACAATGTAAGGAATATGGTTATATGTGACCGACGGCTTAGAAATGGTTCATGAACTCTTCTGGTTCAATCATTTCTCTTCTCTTTCTCTTATTTTTTTCTTTTTACCAATATACCCCTGATCCTCCCTATGAGCAGAACATATCAAAGTAAGCCCTGACATATAGGAGGTTGGATTTCACAATAGCACACTACCAAAGTACTCGTATTATTTCTGCGGTATACTATATGTACATAGTATGCAAATTGTATGCAGAAAATAGCTTGATAACTGATTTAATAAATGAAAATGTCTGATGTTGTATACTACAAGGAATACTACATCCCACAATGCAATGTATCTATTTTCAGTGACATGCAAACCAGTATATGAAAACTATGTGAGTTTTTGCTTAACACAACATGTTTATTGTATTTTATTTTGTTTAAAGCATACACTCACTATATTTTTGTTATTTTTCCCCCCAGAAAATAAGGAGTATTTTTGCTTGTCAGTTAAATTGAGCTTGATTTAATAATGTTTATTTATTTGTACTGGGATACAGGGTAAATATATTAAGTAGAAATATATATATATATATATATATATATATATATATATATTTTTTTTTTTGCAGAGCATGGATAATATCAAGTGATAATTGAAGACCAGCAGATAAAACCAGCTCCCTGATCCCAACTGTAAAACACCCTCTCAGATGACATCAAGATGACGTTCAGAACAGATGAATATGTTTGGCTCATTATCAAGCACGTCAAGATTACCAGCGCAGATTGAGTGGTGAGTAACATCAAGAAAGCAGTTGTCAAGAGTGGTGACAAGTACTAAAGAGTATGACAACATCATCAGCAGAATCTGACAGATTAGGTCGCAAAGACCGACGAAATACAGAAAACACAGACACGGGAGAAAGTTATGAGGTTATTTTAGGGTATGTCATGCATTATTGTACTGTTGTATGGTGGTATGTTAGGAAAATTTGTTAGGGAAATATCAAAGAATCAGATATTTAATTTAAATGTTATTAAATCAATAACAAATATGGTTATGGACTTTTATGTAAGGGTGGCTTCTTGCTCCTTGGCTCTGCCCCCACAGCTAACTTCATGCAGCTCCTCGCCTTTGCTTCGGGCTTCCTGATCACCAAGAAGAAATGGATTAACCTAAAGCCTCCAGGCCCATGTCTGCACCTCGGCCTATGACCCTGGCTCTGTGCTTCCTCGGCTCCACTGTGGTCCATCAGCTCTAGGAGTCCTCCAACCACCTTCATCCCTCCAGCTCAGCCTCAGTCAATCGTTGCTATGCTTCAGCCACAGACATCCGGGTCTCCGGCTGCGCCTCAACCCCCCACCTGGCTTTTCCTTCCCGTCGTCCTCACTCCCTCCATCGTCGCCTCGGTCCAGCAAGCCAGTAGCTCTACCTTGGGCTTCCAGGCCGCGGATGTTCTTATTTTCTAACTTAAAGTCGGTCTAACTTCTGAATTCAGTACTACATAGTTCACAGTCTTTGTAATGTGTTTCAACAATACATTTCTAACATTTCTAATGTGTTTAAAAACAAATCTCAGAATTGCCTTTACAGGGACTTTAAGAAAAAATATAAGAACATTTTGTATTCCCAAAAATGTTCTTATCTTTTTTTCTTATGATAAAATGTAAGAACTATTCATATTCACGAAAATAATGTAAATAACTTCTTAAAGTTAGGATAACCTCCAACCTATCTTAAATACCCAAATGTAAGATGTTTAACAAATTTATTGGGTTGTTACAAATATTAAGCATTACAACATAACAGTAGCTAAATATAATATATATAACTAATAGTACCATATGGACGAGTATGACAACAGCGGACGAGAAACTCCACTTCATTTAAAAACACTACTGTGATTGTTTCACAAATAGTAGTTTTAAGTCTTTTTCAGGCGAGAATGTACTTGTTTAAAGATTAAATATGTGGTTTATTTATAAAGTAAACACCTATTTGACAATTTGATCTGGCGTTTTCGGAGTTGTGAGATCCAGGCGATCAGCGGGTGTTCAGCGCTCGTTAACCCCGCAGAGAGCAGCCTGTCCTGGGCCAGTCCTCCTGACGTCTGCCACGGGCTTGGATGTCTCTGAGATATGATTCGCCTTCTGTAGATCTAACGGCCGATCTTTGGTACCCGAGCAGCGTTCTTGATAAAATACAGATTTTACCGACACGGCACGTTAAAACACTACATTGATTGATTTACTCCCGTCAAGCCAGTCACGACAAAAATAGTCAGCACACTTATTATGATATCTAAGGTAATCTGCAGGAAGCGCAAAAAGAGGTGTTTTCCATTCAGTGAGTCTTCAGTATAATACCGTTCAATAAAATAACACCAAATAACACCATTTTCTTTTTAAGTAAAAAATTAAGATGTTCTTAAGAAAAAATATTTGACAACTTATTAAGAATTTTTCAACAATTGCACTTAGGAACATTCTTACGAACTTATTAATCCTAAGAATTTTATTAACTTCTTTCTTAAGAACATTTTCGTGAATCCGGCCCCAGACTGTTACCAAAACTGTTCAAAAGTTTGGAGTCAAGATTTTTAAATATTTTAAAAGTCACATCAAGTCTGCATTTAGTTGATCAATAATTCAGTATTATTGTGAAATATTTTTACAATTTAAAATAACTGTTTTCTATTTAAACATATTTTAAAATATAATGTATTCCTGTGATGGCAGAGCTGAATTTTCAGCAGTCATTACTTCAGTCCTCAGTGTCACATAATCCCTCAGAAAACATTCTAATTATACTTTACATTCATATGTTCTGCTTTTGCGCTCAAGAGACATTTATTCTTTTTAAAATCTATGTTAAAAACAGTTGTGCTACTTAATATTTCTGTGGTAATCATAATATATAATTTTCAGGATTTTTTGATGAATAGGAAGATCAAAAGAATAGCATTTATCTGAAATGTAAATCTTTTGAAATCTTATGAAAGTAGAAAAAACTTACTGGCCCCAAACTTTTGAACAATAGTGTATATTAGGCTAAATTTGAAGTCTCTCACACCTCTTAAAAAGAAGCAGGATGGATGAAACTAAAGTGAAGGTTATTGACTCAAATGTCTACCTCTGATAATAATTGTTTATCTATATAGGAGGCAAGGAGGCTGCTGGTGTTGTGTAACTATTAAACTAATAACTTACTGATAACTGAACAAAGCATGTGTCACATCTTTCTTTCTTATCGTTCTGCTGAGAGCATTGCAAATAAGCTGGTAACTAGTCTTTGTCGATTTCATGTGGTCCTGCAGATTGTGACTTTGACACATTGATGTTCTTTAAGCCGCCCTCTCGTTCATGCACACTTTCTCTCTCTCGCTATCTCTTTCGTTCTTTCTCACATGCTCTTTCTGTCTATTTTTCACCCTCTCGTTCATATTTGTTCTCACCTACTCCCTCTACATCACACGTTGTGATGATGATCTGCTGCCTGTTATTATGAATAAGCTTCTTGGTTTTAGATTCATATCTTTGGCATATTTAAGAGTGAAACATCAACTCATTCATAGCTATAATTAATACAGTTTTTCTAACGTAACCCAAAACACACTCACCCACAATTAGCAGCCATACTTTTAGAAGTGAAAGAAAAGTGCACTTCAAGTCAAGGGTGATTTTAGAAGGAACGGGGAGAGGGATTTTTTATACGTCGCTCTCTGTGACTAAAGCATGGCATATCAACTGACATGACACAAATTACTCCAATGGCTGAATCATTCAAATGAGCAATGTGTTTTACAAATCACTGAACAAAGCCATCAAATGAGTCAGTGTCAAAGAACAAATCATACACACCATTTGCATACGGCCATGTTAAGATCTACAGCACAAATGCTGTCGACTGGATTAATGAATATTTCCACAAAGCCATCCTCTCAAACATTTCACTCTGTCTCTTCCATCGTTTGTATCATGAAAGAGCTGCGTCAGTGTATGGTTGGCATATAAAGGTCTATGTTTCTCCAACGGGACTAACTTGATGGCCAGGCAAACTGAGAGGAACATTTGTAGTTATAAATAGTCAAAGCTTGGGGGGGGGGTTGTTGGAGAGGGAATCCAGAAATCTGGATTGCTTCTCAGTGCCTTCTCCAGTCATGGAAAGGGCACATATTCTGTGGCTTTCTTTCCTCTCAGTGTCACAGTAATGAGTAATAAAACTAATTTATTGGACTCTGTTAGTGAGGCTTTATTTAGAGCACACTTAAGCTCCAAAGCACAGCGCATGTATATATTTAAAAGCACAATTCCATGATTTATTTGAGAGACCTAAGAGTCTATGGAAACATGACACGAAATGCCTAGAACCCCCAAAAAAAACCCGGACTGGGACTCTGTTTGTCTGATGCCAGTCAAAATGACAGTTGACAGATGTGAATGCGATAACTTCCTGTTACGACGAACAGACTGCAGAGAAGAAGTTACAAAATGTAAAAAAAAAATATGTTTAAATGTTACCAAATTCAAATTGATGCATAAAAATGCACATTACCTAAGTATATATATATATATATATATATATATATATATATATATATATATATATATATATATATATATATATATATGCAGATAAATAGTAATGAGTGTGCAATCTCGTAGAATGTATAAGCCAAAATGAGTTTTGGCGTGCAAATGGTACGCTGCTTTTGGCGTGCATATGATACGCACTTTATGGCGTGTATATGACACGCTTTTGGGTAGGGTGAGGGTGGGGGTGTGGGGGTTCAGACGTATAATACGCCTTAAAGTGCGATCATATGCACGCCTAAAAACGGCGTACATGTGCACGCCAAAACTCATTTTGGCTTATACATTCTACGAGATTGCACACTGACTATTGAGATATATATATATATATATATATATATATATATATATATATATATATATATATATATATATATATATATATATATATACCGTTCAGGCATAACATTGTGTTGGTCCCAATTTTGCTGCCAAAACAGCCCTGACCCGTCGAGGCATGGAAGCCACTAGACCTATGAAGGTGTGCTGTGGTATCTGGCATCAATATGTTAGCAGCAGATCCTTTAAGTCCTGTAAGTTGCGAGATGGGACCTCCATGGATCGGACTTGTTTGTTCAGCACATCCCACAGATGCCCGATTGGATTGAGATCTGGGGAATTTGGAGGCCAAGTCAACATCAAACTCATTGTTGTGTGGTCCTCAAACATTCTTGAACCATTTTTGCTTTGTGGGCACATTATCCTGCTGAAAGAGGCCACAGCCACCAGGGAATACCATGTCCATGAAAGGGTGTACATGGTCTGCAACAATGCTTAGGTAGGTGGTACATGCAGCCCCACACACACACACACACAAAAAAAAAATCTGAGATGCACTGTGTAATCTGCCACCTTTCTATCAGAACCAGCATTAACTTCTTGAGCAATCTGAGATACAGTAGCTCGTCTTTGATCGGACCACACGGGCCAGCCTTCGCTTCGCTAATACATCAACTTTGAGGACAAAATCACTCACTAACAGGTGCCGTGATGGTGAGCTATTCAGTGTTATTCACTTCACCTGTCGGTGGTCATAATGCCTGATCGGTGTATATTATGGTCACACAGCATACATTTTTTTTTGGCCAAGAACAGGGTAACCTGGTAAACAAGCTTTTTATTTTAAAGTTTCAATGACACACACACACACACACACACACACACACACACACACACACACACACTCACACGCCTCTTTTTTGACTTTTTTTTTGTCATTAACCAATTATCTATGAATTAGCTGCACACATCACCGATCTGAAAACAGCATTGTTTTTGCACATGTTATTGTGTTTTTCTTTTGTCTTTCAAACAGATAAAAAGTTATCCAGCTGTTTCATAAATATAGAAAGTCTACTTCAATACATCTGAGAGCAAGTCCACTTGTACTTCACAGAGGTGGTCAACAGCATTATCGTTTAACTCAACAGAAGCACCATACAGGTTGTAGTGGTTTCGTTTTGCTGGCCTGCAGGGATTAAGACTAGTGCTGCTGTTCTACAAAGTCCAAACAATCAGCAGGTGTAAGTTACTGCCTACATACCTTATCTAACAAAACTGCAGTAAACAAAAGGGGAAAGACACAGAGGAGTGTGGGCGTTGCTGGGAGGATTGTTATGGTTGTTTGGCGAAGCACATGACAGATCCAAGATAAAAATGAAGCTTTTGCTCAACGCTCGGCAAATTATTTTCTAATCTGCCGGTTGATGATCCCATTTGAAATGACCACAAGATATCGTATCTGTTCCATCAAAGCCATAATGTTGAAACAAATGCTTTGCCAGCTTTTATTTGAAGTTAAACTTTTAACTGTGCAGATGAAGTGATTGACTAATTACCACAAAGAAGTGGCTGAGCAGGTATGAAATTATGTTAACTTTGCATGCATTTAAACTACTGCAATGCACAGTCCAGAATACACCTGTGTCACTCTAGATTAGCTGTAGCCTTTACAATGAGCGCATAATCCTCTCCGGAACAGTTTCCATCACATTTGTAAAAGTTGCAGTGACACCTTTCAATGGCACCTCTGCAATGTAATGTGTGGAAGCTGAGTTATTCTTGACACAGGTTCTCACTACCACGCTCACTCTGAGATTTGGCACTTTATTATCAATCATACACAGATGATTCTGTTTTTCACTGCATATATATTAGATCCATATCTACATATGTATGTGTCTAAACCTCTGCTTATACCTTTAATATCACAAAAATGTGGCATAAAAAAAGTTTATTATTGTACCTGGCCATGTTAAATGACCTCGCATATTCATTAGCTATCATAATAAAACAAACAATCGTAGATAAGCCCACCACATTTTTTTAGACTTGCTTACAGAGGTGCTGATTCAATTCGGTCGTGATTTCCGAGGGTGTATTTCTGTAATATTTAATTATGGATGACTATCCAGTAAAACTGTCTATGCTTGTCAGATTGTTTGCAATTGCAACCACTGTTCATGTTTGCTGATGCGATTTCCCCATGTTTGGCAGGTATTTTTTTTCTGGACTTTCTGGACACATTCAATAATTTAGCAATTTTTTTCCCTCTTACTGATACAGTATACCTGCATATACTTGTTAGACCTCTATTAGTTGTCTGACAACTACTTTATTTTGTTTAGAAAAAATAACGTATCGCAAATTTGAATTATCAGACCTTTTATTGTTAAAATGCAGGGTCGAAATTATCTTAAAATACAATTACTCAGACCTCTCCTCCAGTAGTGTCAATCACTGGCTCCGATGGTAGACCTCATTCCATCAGAGTATCACTTCTATGTGCTTGCAAATGCTATTAAAAGTCCACTTTACATGTTTTAGGTGCTTTAGTCATTATAAACAATGCGTGTAGGTGAACTGGAACCTACAAACAAAAGAATATTGAAAAATCTATTTCAACCTGAACCATCCACCTGAGAGGAGCCAAGAAATTAGTGACTCTATATTAAAAAAGTTGACCTCTTAACTTCCGTGCTCTCCACACTAAAAAGGGTAACACCCTCTAGTGGCTTTTGAAAGCACTCATTTCAAATGTCATTAACGTCCTAATGAGTGACAGTACTTTTAAATGAGAAACGGACTGCAGGGAATAGGAGTAAAAATGGTGATCGAATGTGACTCAGAAATTGAAAGAGAGTGGATAGACGACAGTCTATGCAGATAAATCATGAAACCCCGCTTTGCACATACTACAACTCGAGCTCAACATACAGTATATGCAGTAATGACTAATTTGCTCAGTATAATTTTAAGAGGACAACAGAGGGCGCTGTGTAGTGACATTTGGCGCACTGTTCGCAGTATGGATAGCGGGGCTTCCTTCTGCAGGCGGCTGCTCTGGTCCAGTCACAGCTCAGCCCTCTTAGCTGGGCAAACCCGCACACATATCCCCGAAACCCTCCCCTCCACAGTTTTGCAAAGTGCACAAAAATAAATGAATAAATGTACAGTTGGCAGGAATACCTGCCTCGAACAAGTGTTTACGGATTAATGTGATAAATGTGATAAATGTGCTACAGCACAAAACGGGAAAGCGAATGGTACGACCTAAACGACAGGCTATATAAAACCGTAGCTCTGCGCTCTGCATTTGATGGTCTCCATCAGAGTTCTGGTCACGAAGAGTCACCACACTCGCTCTCTCACTCCTTTGCACCGGTGAGTCAATCGAGCGTCGCTGTCCGTGGTGCCTTTTCTGCGCAAAAAGCCCATAACAGATGGAGAAGCATGAGTGTGAAGTAGTAGAAGAGCTCCCCGCATACTTGTGCCGAAGAAAACATCTCGACACAAACGACCACACACATATACTATATTCTAACAGACCGGGAAGCCACAAGAGGCACCGAAACCGAGATGATCTGGGACGCACGGAGTGGGATAATGAATTGGGATGCACGGAGCAAGAATGGGTGTAAACAAAAACAGATTTCACTTCTTGTGAATGTATAATACCGAATAATTAAATATGCTGACACGTTACTATTTGTTCATCAAACTAAACCAGCTACTACTAAGATATTCCAATTAAAATATGACTGTGTAAAACAGACTACTTAAAAAGTCCGCATTTTAGATTCAAGAATAGGTGCTTCCCCAAAGTTAGATTAGATACAAAATAGTCACAATGTGCTAAATTGTCTTGTTTGAATAAGGATGTAACCATAGCAACAGTTCCGTTGCGCGTAAGGCGCACCGCATCGACAAAGCATAAGTACTGTTATTATTTATCAATTTGTTATAGATTTGCACATCGTAAAAACCTTTTAAACATCTTATAGATAGTTTAAGGTTGGCTAAGCAGATTTGGTCCGGGCACCACCAACCTCAGCAGAAATGCAATTCCTTTAAAAAACACTTTTGGAAGGCGTTTAATATTTCGCACAGTGCACATCCAATAGTCTCCAAATGCTCATTTCTACTATTTTCCAATGAGATGCTCTTGCGAACAAAAAAGAAGACATACTCCAACAGTAGAACTAAGCGATCGAGTTGAGCTTTGTTTGTCGCACAGGGGGTGGAGAGAGAGAGAGAGAGAGAGAGAGAGAGAGAGAGAGAGAGAGAGAGAGAGAGAGAGAGAGAGAGAGAGAGAGAGAGAGAGAGAAGGGGGGGACTCGCTCGCAGAGTGCGGCAGATACACACGCGCTTCTGCTGCAGGTGAGAGGCGCGCGCTGGACAGAAGGACCGTCCTCGCGCTGGAATATTAATACCATATTCCTAGCATCTCTGCCAGGATTATAACTCCGGTGTTGCTCAGTTTTGCATTTTGGCTTAAGGCTGAACGGCACAGTGGCACTGCGGAGATTTTTTTCCTTGTTTTTTTTTCCATTCTCTGGTGCAAGTGAGAGAACTATTAGACGTTGAGTGGACTGGAGAAATCAGTGCGCGCGAACACGGCACACGGAGAGGACAGATCATTTGCGGCTTATATCCGTAGCACAAGAAGTTCTGATATTTTAGTTTCTATTCCGTATGGTGGGATATCATCTGGAGTGGAGAATTGGCATCTGGGAAAGCTGGATTTAAAACCTCATGAATTGAATGCGCAATGGATTGAATATCTGGCTTCGCTGCCTTTAATGAAAAGACTCGGCGATGTCAAGTCATGGCAAAGACGGAGTAGTCTCAGCAAGTAATTTTTGGCATGTTTATTTCAAGCTTAATATTGAATGAATTTGTGAAAACTTTCTGTCAGTGTTGTGTATATTTTTGAGCGACAAATCAATGAAAAAAAGGAATAGCGCGAGCCTAGTTTGAGAGGTGGGCAAACATTAACAGATATGCGCTATTCTGTCTGAGTTTGGTAACCACAGAGAGGTATCCGGTCGCGAAAACGCATGCAGTGAGGAAAAGACGCTTTAACAAAAGCGAGAAGAAAGAGAAGAAGCTGTTTAACTAAATTATCGTTCAGTTTTGCTGAAAAATCTGCGAGGAACAATGAGGACTACAGGCATTGTGGACTATTTAAGCTACTGCTTTCTTATTCTGCAGCTGCTGAGTCAGCCCGCAGCCAAGCAAGTGCTCCGGTACCGCTTGGCTGAAGAGGGTCCTGCCGATGTCCGGGTAGGTAATGTAGCCGCGGACCTTGGCATCACGGCTGGCATGGATGTGACTTTTACCTTAGAATCCGGCTCCGAGTACTTCAAAATCGATAACATGACCGGAGACCTGAGCACGAACGAGCGGCGGATAGACCGCGAAAAGCTGCCGCAGTGTCAAATGATTTTTGATGAGAACGAATGTTTTATAGATTTCGAAGTATCCGTGATAGGACCCGCGCAGAGCTGGGTTGATCTTTTGAGGGCAAAGTAATTATTTTAGACATAAACGACAACACACCGTCTTTCCCCTCACCTGTTCTCACTCTCTCCGTTGAGGAGAACAGACCCATTGGCACACTTTATCTCCTGCCCACGGCCACCGACAGAGATTTCGGTCGGAATGGAATAGAGCGATATGAGTTAATTCAGGACAACGGCGAGAGCTCTGTCAGACGGATCGGCACTTCAAGCTCCGGCAGTGTTGACACTCACACGGGCAAGCGGAGGTTCGATGAGGGGGCTAGCCGAAGCAGCGTCTTTGAACTTCAAGTTGCTGACACCACAGACGGCGAGAAGCAGCCGCAGCTAATTATCAAAGGGGCACTGGATAGAGAGCAGCGCGACTCCTATGAGCTGACTCTTCGCGTTAGAGATGGGGGCGACCCCCCACGCTCCTCCCAAGCCATTCTTAGGGTCATGATTACAGATGTGAATGATAACAACCCACGCTTTGAGAAGAGCATTTATGAGGCAGATCTGCCAGAAAACAGCTCCCCAGGTGCCCCCATACTCCAGCTAAAAGCGGGCGACACTGATGTTGGTGTGAATGGACAGATTGAGTATGTTTTCGGAGCAGCCACAGAGTCAGTGCGACGACTGCTGCGGCTAGATGAGAGCACTGGCTGGCTCAGTGTTTTGCACCGAATTGACAGAGAAGATGTGAGCCAGCTTCGCTTCACTGTCATGGCACGTGACCGCGGTCAGCCACCTAAGACTGACAAGGCGACAGTGATCATCAATATCAAAGACGAAAATGACAATGTCCCCAATATCGACATCAGAAAAATCGGACGCATATTTCTCAAAGACGGAGTGGCTAATGTGGCGGAGGATGTGATTGTCGATACACCCATCGCTCTAGTCCAAGTGTCAGACCGAGATAAAGGACCAAATGGTATAGTGACGTGCACCGTAGTGGGCGATGTTCCATTTCAGCTTAAACCTGCTAGTGAGGTTGAGGGTGAAATGAATAAAAAGAAGTACTTTCTCCATACGTCAGCACTACTTGATTATGAAGCAGTCCAGGAGTATAATGTGGTCATTGTTGCTGTTGACTCAGGGAGCCCTAGTCTTTCTAGTAACAATTCATTAATAGTGAAAGTGGGGGACATGAATGACAATCCACCAGTTTTTACCAAAAACACAGTGGAAGTTTCATTTCCTGAAAACAATGCTCCCGGTGAGCGTGTCGTCACAGTAGTGGCTTTAGATGCAGACAGCGGCAAAAATGCAGAAATCTCTTACTCCCTTGACTCCTCTGTGAACGGAATATTTTCCATTGATGCAGACACCGGTGACATCCGTGTCAACACCATACTTGACAGGGAGCAGATGGAACGATATGAGTTCAAAGTTATCGCCAAAGACAAAGGCATGCCTGTCCTGCAGGGCTCAGCCACTGTGGTAGTCCTGGTGGCGGATAAAAATGACAACGAGCCAAAGTTCATGCAGGATGTGTTCACTTTCTACATACAGGAAAACCTGCAACCCAACAGCCCCGTTGGCATGATAACGGTCATGGATGCTGACAAAGGACAAAATGCAGACACAAGTCTATACATTGAGGAAGAAGAGGACATTTTCTCTATTGACAACAACACAGGGACCATCTTCTCAAACATGGCTTTTGACCGTGAGCAGAAAACCACATATTCATTCCGTGTCAAAGCTGTTGATGGAGGTGATCCACCCCGGTCTGCTACAGCCACGGTGTCTCTCTCTGTAGTGGATGTAAATGATAATCCTCCCACTGTTACTTTTCCAATGAATAACTCATACACACTGCTTCCTCCTTCTAGCAATATAAGGACGGTGGTCAGGACTGTCTCGGCTACTGATACCGACACAGGGGTTAATGCTAACCTCAGCTACAGAATAGTTGGTGGAAATCCGTTTAAGCTGTTTGAAATTGATGCGTGGACTGGTGTAATCTCATTGGTTGGCAAACTAGAGCAAAAACACTTTGGCCTTCATCGCCTGGTTGTGCAAGTGAATGACAGTGGGGTTCCGTCGCAAAGCACCACCACACTAGTCCACATCTACGTCAATGAAACGCTCTCTAACTCCACTATTGTAGAGGCACAAGTTGCCAAAAGTCTTGGTACACCGCTCAATGCTGACATTGCAGGAGACCCCAATTATGACTTGGGAAAGCAACGGCTGAGCATTGCCATAGGGGTTGTGTCAGGCATCATGACGGTCATTCTTATCATCCTGGTGGTCGTCATGGCCCGCTATTGCCGTCCCAAGAACAAGAACGGCTATGAGGCTGGAAAGAAAGACCATGAGGACTTCTTCACACCTCAGCAACATGATAAAGGCAAGAAACCTAAAAAGGACAAGAATAAGAAAAAGTCTAAACAGCCTTTATATAGCAGCATCGTCACCGTGGAAGCATCCAAGCCAAATGGGCAGCGCTACGACGGCGTTAATGAAAAACTGTCAGACAGTCCGGGAATGGGCCGCTATCGGTCCGTCAACGGTGGCCCAGGAAGCCCAGATCTTGCCCGCCATTACAAATCCAGCTCACCATTGCCCACCGTTCAGCTGCACCCTCAGTCGCCCACGGCGGGGAAAAAGCACCAGGCTGTTCAGGACCTGCCGCCGGCCAACACATTTGTCGGCACTGGAGATAACATATCCCTCGGATCAGACCACTGTTCCGAGTACAGTAGCCAAACCATCAACAAGTACAACAAACAGGTAAGAACCATATCTTTTTATCATTTTCAATCTATGATACCAATCACATGTTTTATATTTGAATCTTCAAGCTTTTATCTGAGTGTCTATAAACACCAACACTATTCAGCAGACACTGTAATACTATCATGCTGGATATATGTATTTTTAGCCGATGCTTCTGTTTCCCTCTATCGACCTGCTTCGCCTCATAGTGCCATTTAGATGTAATGCTAAAAGCGACATGAAGGCATTCTTCAGTCAGGGATATCATTTCCGCTGGGCCACCTGGGGTGCCGAGGCCACGCTGTGGACACAATGGCACATCTTTTAGTGTAGTTGTAGGGCAGATGCGGGTGTCAACGTTGATGACCTTTGTCTGTGTGTGTGTCAGAAGAACGAATGGGATCACATATGGCTCTGGTTCACAGCTATTCCGACTCAGCGGTAGGCTTGTGGCTGGAGCACGACCCAACCTCTTTTATCAAAACATGGTTAGTTCTTTCTCTCCCTTGTAGAGGAGCTTGATAGAGGAGGTGTGAGTGAGATGAAGTAGAAGGAGAAAAGATTGAAAGAGGAGGAATGTTAGTTGTGGTGTCATGTTTAAACGTGCTTATCCGAACAGACTGGGAACATCTGGGCGGGAGGTCACAGTTAACATTCCTGTGCATTTGTGTGTCTGGGCAAATTCATTGACCTAGCAGTAAGATCTGCCCGCTCTCTCTCTTTCTTATCTCACGTTCTCCAATCGTTATTTTTACCCGATACCTCTTGTGCTCTCCATGTCATTTATGCCATTATTTAAAGCATAACATGCCCTTTGTTGCAGCAGCCATAAATGGCTTTGTAAATTCTAAGGCACATGTGTGAAATAATCAATTTACATCATTATTGTCCCCTGTCCTGTGGAGCGCTTCACTGCTAGGTGAGGTTAATTTAAAATGAAGTCAGCCCTTTCATTGTCCAGATTTGCCAGGGAAATAACACTTGCCCTGTCGTTTCATGTGTTTTCTAAGGTGGTTAATGCATTATTGATTCCTATCTAACATGCTGTATATAGTGACCTCACTTGCATTCCAGAAAAATGTCCTTACTAAACTCAAGCCACACGCTTCTCTCTCTTACACACTCTCACTCGTTTAATAGGATTTTCTTCTTTACATATCTTCCCTGATTCATGCTTTTTAATCACATACTCTCCATTTGAATGTTTGCTTCCTCCTTCCAATATCCCACTTGTTTCTCTTTTCTCATTATGTTTTTTTTGTCTTTCTTTCTCACAAATTGTGGCTCCTTTTTTGTTCTTTTGACAACTCTGTCCTGTATTTCTTTTATCGCTCCCTTTTCTCCTACCCCCTTGAACAGCCTTCTGATGTGCTGTGTTTAGGCGTCTGCACTTCGCCACGAAAGGAGTACTGTTGCCTATGTTTCTTTCGGACATCTCATACATATTTAAGCAGAGCCTCCATTTGCTGCCCCGGCCCATGTATTGTGTGTCCGAGTACTCCGCTTAGATAATTATTTATTTGCTTTTTATTTGAAAGCTACGATGCTTTGTATGATCCGTCCATTTGTTTGTCCATTTAAATGCACCAGACTTCCACAGGGTGCTGAGCAAAATAGTTCTACACTATTACCAGTTTGCAATTACAGCGTCCTTGGCAAGAAGCAAGATCAAGTCCAGCGTCATTACGTACATCCCTGCTGACAATTTAAGGGCTCTTTAGATGTTTTATTGAGTGTTATCAGGAGTAGCCAACATGCCCTCACAAAATCCCATTAAGATAGCATAATAGTCTATATCAAATACTTTATATAGAGGAGTTATTAGAATTTCATTTCTGAGCCTAATATATTCCCAGCTTGGATTTGTCGAAAGAACAATTCTTTTTTTTAAACTTTTATGATGACCTTCTAACCCCACCTCTTTAATTCTTTTCATCCGTATTTACCTTCCTTCCCAATCTCTTTTTGCCTCTGTCACTCATCATGAAGGGAAAATGTGCCAGGCACACTCATAATGGACTCATTTTGATGAGTGTCATTATGCTGTAAGACTTAAGTACAGCTGTGTGATAGGGCTGCATGAAGCATAAGCACAAAAAACATAATTGGCGATTGTCCTGTATTTAAATGCCGATTGTTTCCCTTAAGAGGTCATGTGTCTTTATGTAGATTACAAATCCAAACTGGTCCAAGGAGTACGCTGTTTAAAAGCAGTAACATTGCCAAACACAGTGTGTCTTTGGTCAATAGTATTATTTTTGTCAAAAATAGCAAACACCGAATGGATTAAAACGTCGCATCATGCTTCTTCACAGTCACAAGACGCCAAAATGTTGCTATGGTTATCCCTATGTCAGTCATCCGTTTTGCATCAGTGACTCACACACTGAACTATAATTTAGCATATTCACTCCTGCATTTAAATGCATTTGCCACTCTCGAAATCTTGCAGCGTGTGTACATGGCCAATAGTTAGCTGCATGAAAAATACAACTTTATCCAAATTGTGAATAGTACAGTATATACACATGAAGTGAGGAAAGAACACTTTCCAAGCTGTCAATCACTTCAGTTTTGTGCTCTAGTGAAAACTACCATTACAATCAATAAAGCTGACCACTGCACTATGTAGATCATGTTTGATAATGAAAGAATTTGCGGAAGCATAAAACTCAATCAGTGAGCTAGCGCTGTACAAAAACTGCGTTTGAGTGGATTTCTTCTACGTAATAACCTCTGATTGGTTATTTAATGTATGTGCTCTATTACATTGCTCAACGCTGCAGATACTTTTAGCAAGTTATATTTAGGATAAGGACAGGTTCATTTAAGTCAGATGCTTGGTACTTTTAGGTAGCATTTAACTTTCTGTTGGATGGTAAAATTAAATAAATAAGATATAATGACACAATTGCGTCAGAACAGGTCTCATGACCTCATCATTATCTGAACTAGATGTGCAGACGCATGTGTAGCTTTTAAATTAATGATGAGGAACATACAGTGGTATTAATAATGATGTCTTGTAACAGACTTGAAATACCTAGTTTTCTGGACAAGATTAATTTTCTCTTCACAGTACAATTCCCTCTGGTGAAGTCATCCATGAAACTACCTGTGTTTTTCTCCTTGTGAAAAGGCCCAGCTCTTTTTGATCGTGTTTGATTTCAGTTCTTGTGGTCTGACATCTGAGATGCTCTCTCTTTTCCCCTTCCTCTCTCCTTTTTCTGTAGAGTGGAGGAAAGGGTAAAAGAGACAGGAACTAGAAAGAGGGCCCTGTTAACAGGCTAGAGAAAGGTCTCTACTGTTCTCTCTCTCTCTCTCTCTCTCTCTCTCTCTCTCTCTCTCTCTCTCTCTCTCTCTCTCTCTCTCTCTCTCTCTCTCTCTCTCTCTCTCTCTCTCTCTCTCTCTCTCTCTCTCTCTCTGTGTGTGTGTGTGTGTGTTTGTGAGTGTTGAGAGGGATCGAGTGCAGTGGCCTCATAAATGTGTGGTCTGGTTTCACGTTACCTACATCCCCTAATCTCCTTACACACAGACTCATGCACACACACACATGCACACCATCTTCCGCCTTGATAGCAGAAACTACACCGTGACGGTCGCCCCAGACAGGTAACCGGACAACACAAGTGTTTCCATGTCCCGTTGCACATGAGACATTCAAGCTGTCGTTAATTTAACCTAATGCAGGTGGGAGACGACTCCTTTCTTTTAGCCAGGAAGGTAATATATCAAGGTGTTTCACAGTGATCAACACTTCATGATTTTCTCCGCCATTCCTCGCTAAAAACCAGGGATGTAACCACCATAGACATTGAGGGGGACAAGTCCCTTCCAATAATTAGTAATTGTCAAATTGGTTTAAAGGATCAAGACATGGTTACGGCCTTGCTAAAAACATATCTGGTTGTTTGGCCTTAGTAAGACTAAGTTTATGCCTTTCATGCATTATATAGTCAGTTATTTTGAGCACAGATAATGTCTCTGATGGGATAGGAGAGTGTTTTGTTTCTCTCCTTAGTGTCTGCAACTTTTACAGAGTTTAGCTTTATGATTCAGAGCTCTATAGACGCAGCGGTGATGGTTTAAAGGTTCATGGTTAAACCAACAAACACAGATAGAGTCTTTAATCATTCCCCATGCTTCCACAACTCTCTAGATCAGAGGTGACAGAATAAATACATTCGAACAGCATGAGTGTCAATCACAGATCTTGGCCTATTTTGTACAAATAGTGCTGGGGTTATAACAGCCTCTTTTTTGAGTCAAGATCAACATTTGAATCAAGTATCTGCCAATCACTGGCAAAATGGTTTGTACTAATCCATCTCCATATATAGTCTTGTCTGAGGATTTTGCTCAGATTTGTTTTTGAGGTCAGCGTGGCACGTCTGTTGTGGTTTCAGCCTTTACGATGCTTTACATCTCGCATTTGTTTTACATGCATGTTCCTTGGCGGACCAAAGCATCACTCATTTCGAACGTGTGCAAGCAATACAAAAACACGGCCATGCAAATGCCAATCACTTCTGCTGCATATTTATTTGTGCGCTTTTGCAATTCAGCTTGTATTGCTGTTGGCAAAACATCCAAGCAAATCACATAAGCTTATTTTCATTAAATGCAAGGTGCATTGAAAGTGAGTTAAAAAATGCAGGAAAGTGTGTACATGCATATGACCTTTAAATAATAAATACTTGATTGTCTAGCAAATAAACGTTAAATATCGTATAATAATTATTTACAGTTCTTTTCAAAAATGTTTGCCAAGTAACCTCAGAGTTGAGAATTAGCCTTCAATCAATGAAGCAATCAAGCTGCATTTACAAGCAGACATACGTTATAATATTCTATTCATCACAATACAGAAGCGTAAAATTAACTACACGCCATCATCGTCACGTCACATTAAATAACATGCCATGCGATGACACAGAATTGCTGGGTAATGGAGACCCAGGACAGAATTAGATCAGCTGCAGGCTTGATTGCTGTGTTATTAGGGAGAGCTTGTCAGCTCAACGCCAGAATTGAATGGCCAATGCTGACCAAATCTGTCACAGGTACAGATGCGACTCAAGACACACTTCCTTTGGGAGAGAAAGACAGAGACTTTTGAAATTGATGCCTATGCAAATAATACTTACTATGTGCATATAATAATAATAATGGACTTCACAACTGGTTCCTTAAACGAAAGCTGAACGCCACAGTTCGTCTTGGAAAAGATATGCCAACTCTTAATTTGCATGCACAGGTCAATGTTTAATTTGTGCTTCCACTGCCCAGTGTTGACACGGGCGTATGTAAAACAGTAAATGTAAATGACCTGTGAAACTTAAACCAGAAATATGAAAGCTGTTTTTGATACAGCACAGAGCCAAGTTAACAGAGAAAACAGTTCAAATTACAGTTGCATTTTTTATTTTAGTCTTTTTCTTTTTGGAGCAGAGTTGCAGTGATTTCACTTGACCTTTTAGAAGTTGTGCTGCGACGTCTCTTTGATTTCTTTTTCCCTCCTTCTGTTACTGTAAGTAATCCATCCTTTCAGCTGCCCGTTGACAACATGATGTAGCTCGAGCGTGCCTGCAGTCTCTCTCATTCTCTTTCATTCTTCGCCTCTCTTTCTTTTTCTCAGTCCCTCTGTCGCCTTCCTCCTCTCTTTATTCTCTATTATATTCTCTCTCATAGTCTCTTGTTCCTCAATCTTCATGTGAATAGTCTTGATTGAAGCTACGGAGATGCACTTGTAACATTTATCATGCTAAAATGATGAAAGTGACAGTTGCGGGCGGAATAGAAGTGACGGGGCCGAAGCGGAGGGAAAAAGTGAGATCATTTTTTGATTGGTTGCTGCTGCGCTGATTGTAAGTGTCGGTGTCATCGCCATGTGTGCTTAACCCCCATATGTACTTCAATTCTGACATTGTCCAAACTCACAGGGTGCACTAGATTACAACTCGCACACTCACACACCACATTTTGCCTGTCATGTGCGTGCTTGTGTGCCTGTCAGTATAAGGATTTATCAAAGCAATAAGCCATGAGAGGCTGTGTATTGTAATGATTTTTTACCACAGTTAAGTAGTGGGTTTTAGGCAGAATCCGAAGCAGAAAGCCCCTTAAGCATGGTAAAATCACTGTAATGCACATCCCCGAATGGCTCATTGCTTTCATAAAGGGAAAACAACTGCAAAACTAATAGACAATAGTTAACTATTTATTTAGGCTATTTACAGTTACCAAGCAACACAGCAACTTGGTGCAATAATAAACTATTCAAATGATTTGTGTAGACAGTTGTGTGTATATTTCAGCATATTCATTAGAACTGGATTTATATGTTTTATAAGTCATTAATGGTTCTGCAATGCAAGCTCACCTCTATTTCCCCTCTGGCCATTTTCAGGTCAGAGGAAGTGAACATATACATTGGTGTACATCTGTCGTTTAGTGTATATTTGTGTATTTTTTTTTTTTTTTTTCACAGCCACTGCCCTGTCTGTGTTTAAGTGGTACTTGTAAGAAAAAGCACAACCACTTAGCATTGTTGTATACTAACACAGGGGAATATTTCACTGTCTACACAAAGAATACAAACAGGGATCAGATGGTCGAAAATGGGTCTTTTGCTTGTTTTAATAGTGCCGTGTTCATACTCATGTCCTGTTGTGGTTTGTGGTGCATCTTGGCACATTTGCAACCCATTTTACTTTAAAGGTACCTGGCCCTTTTGACAAGATGTAATATGTCTGTGAAATGTCAGCTCAAACCCCGCAGGTCATTTATTATAGCTTGCCTAATTTGCCTCTATATTTGGGTGTGAAACACAACAATTTTCGTGTGGGTCTCTTTAAATGCAAATGAGCTGCTGCTCCCCGCCCCCTTTCCAGAAGAGGACATGGCCTTTACAGCTTGTGCCAATCCTATGGCGGCAATAACAAATAAGGAGAAGCAATACGCCTGCAAATATGAATACAGGTGTTAACTGTTCGGCCCTATTTGTATGAACCTGAGTCGGGCAGACTGAGAGAAGGATAGTTGTGTACCATGTATCAATGTGCTGGTTTGTGCAAAAAACATAACGTTTTTAGTCTCTTATCTAAACAGAAAACATACACAGTTTTTAAAATGACTTACTGTATAGTCCATAATAAATGTGCAGTTTAGGAATTAGACAATAAGTGTTTTTCGGTTTTAAAATGTAAATGACGACACAATGTCTCTGTGAATATAATCACAGACAATAGGCAAGGCAAGTTTATTTAAATAGCACATTTCATACACAATGGCAATTCAAAGTGCTTTACATAGAAAATGAAATTAAAACAGTGATAAGAAATAAGAATAACACGTGTAAGAATTAAAAATAAAAACAGGATAATTAAAACAGTTGTTGACATTTGGCCAAAAACAGGTGTTTCATATTTGATCTTGCTCTGGGACTTCCCCATCCTGACAGTCTGTCTCTGTGGATCTTCCTAGCGCTAGGTTTTTTAGTCTGTCGGACGTCTCCGTTCAGACCCTATCTTTCACCCAAGATGGACGGGCGGACTACCCTCCTCTGTAATCTTTTTAAGACCGGCTCTCAGCACGGTCCGACCTGGCCTCGCCTGGTCAAAAGTGGTAACTTTAGTCGTAGAAATTGCTAACAAGCAATTTTCAATAGTTTAAAAATAAAAAGTTTACAATAGTTTAAAAAAACCTGGTTCGTATTGACCTTAAAAAAAAGGATTGGATGTATTTTTACCATTATAGGTTGGTTGTGTACACACACTGCTAGCACACATTTATGTTTAACACCATGTAATAGGGAATGTTGCATAATAGGTCCCCTTTAAGCAATGTGATGAATTTCCAATGGGCAGATTTATCAGGATCATGAAATGTGTTCTTTATATGACAGGTGGTTGGAGTAGATTGGCTGAGGGATTTGTGACATCATGGGTTTGTCAATAAAAGATCAGGAACATTTAATAAGAAAGCTAATTTTAATTTTAATAAATGATTAGGATATTTCATTATGTTGCCTATGATTGGTGGTTCTCAACCAGGGGCCTCAAGATGATTTAAAATTGTTTTAAAAAGAAAGAAATAAGCTTTAAAATAAATATCAGGATAGTTTCTTTATTAATCCCCATAAAGCATAGTCAGTGTCTCAGAACAAGCTGTTTGCAGATGTTACTATTTGTGATGTCGCAAAACGCCTAGGCTGCCCCCACACACACACACACACACACATATATATCTGTTTTCCACAGTCTTGGAAAACTGTATGAGTAAGCCTTATTTTAAAAGTGTGATTTATATACCTGAGAAAGTCATGTAAATGAATAAAATCTTAAAACACTATGGCAATTTTTGTGAAGAAATTATTCGTTAAACCACAATGACTGTAAAAGTCACGTGTATTCATAGATAAAACAAAGTACATTTAAAAAAAGAGTAAGATCACTGAAGAACATTCAGCACTTCTGGCATCTTGAAATGTAATAATTTTCATTTATTAATGTACATAAATGAGGAATGTCCATGTATTAAAATATGTTTTCAAAGCAAAACTAGGGCTGGAATAGTGTTGGGGACAAATATGTTTAGAACCACTGGCTTATGGTGTCTATATCTGTGCAGGGGTGACGTTTGTGTTTCTCTGTGTGAAAGAGATAGAAACAACATCAAAGTCTTCAGGCGAATCAAGCCAAGTGTTTGTGTTTGAGCATGTGCCTGTTGAGCAAGTCTCAAGTCCGTTGAGAAACTCAAATGAAATTGGCATACTAGTCCTTCATGAAAGAGAAAGGATACACAGTAAAAAAAAAGTGTCATTTCTAGGTGACACCGCAACGTACTCTCTCATCACATGCCGTCGCTGTCGTCCAATCAAAATGTGCTTTGGCTGAATGGATAGATGTTTATGGGCTAAAATAATACACATCAAGGATGACTGCCAACTTCATTCCGCAATGAAACATCTGCTTGTGTTGACATCTAAAAACGGGTAATATCATTTTCCAAATCCAGATGGTTTTAAGAGACGTAACCCATATCTGTCACCACAGGCACAAAATCAGCTGCGTATACCTACATGCACTCACACGATTCGTCTCCCGCCGTTTATTTGTCTTTTTAACATTTGCTCTTCTCCAGTGTAAAGCACACGAGCGTGAGGGCCTGAAATATTAAGTGAGTTGTGATCTCTTGACTGCATAAGTGGAGATTAAACACTGGGGCCAGTATAAATAATGCACAAAGTCTTACATATTTGTGTAAAGGAGACGGCTCCTCATCACCGAGACCTCATTGGTATGGAGAAGAGATGCAGCTGAAGTTAAATGGATTCAAACGGAATGAAATAAGACGTGGAAAGGACTGACGGGAATCTACCAGTCCTCCATTTCTTTTGCCACAGTGTCATTCCGCAAGCGGCAAAAAGAGATTACTACTGTGTGTGTGTGTGTCCAGACTGTTCCCAAATGAGATTATGTGTGTGTGTGTGTGAGGCAGGAGAGGGAAGGTTCAGCGGCCATCAATCAAGTTGTTGGAAAGCTGTGTGGCATTGCATCTCAGGAGCAAGAGCAAGGCCAAGGTGCTCTGTGTGTGTGTACTCGTGTTTGCGCGTTCTTGTGCGAGAGAGAGAAAATGCGCTGCAACAGGGGCCTCTACGGTTCAGCCATTCCATCACAAGAACACTGTCACTTAGCTACATGCGAGGAAAGGTGTCTGCTCGCCTGTGTGTGTGTGTGTGTGTGAGATTTTCGATAGATCTCAGGAAATAAGAAAGCTGCAGACACAAACCGTAAGAAATAAGAAAACTGAAATTGTCTTGGTGGCTATGAATATCAAAGAAAATTTTTGTCATCTTTGTGTTTTTAGCAGCGTGCCTGCGTTTTTAATGCTATTTTTTGCTTGAGCGTGCATTCCTATCACAAAACATAATCCAGAACGCTCGCAAGCTGCAAAAATATTCATTATCTCATGCCACCTCACCCGGCTAGCCAGGAAGCGTTATATCGATGAGAGGCCACCAAAGAGAGACCAGGCTATTAGTGCTGGCCAATAAATCTTGTCAGTGCACGGAATGCAGGGCGGCCTTTGAAAAATGAAGGTCACGCTCAGGAGTTTATGAGAGGCTGTTATAAAATCAGCTGAATTATGGAGTCCCCTGGGCCTTTTCAGTCATGTTAATTCCAGACGCTGTGATCTGGCGTCCTCCCTTGCTTGCCATAGTATGGAATAAGACGGGTGATTAGGTGTATTATATTGTGATTTAAGGTGGGTTATGCCATGAAAGTGTGCTTGTTCACTCTGTGAATAATGATCGGGGTGTCAAAGTGTGAGCGTGCGTGTAATATTAAGGCCATATTAGACTTTAAGTTCCAAAACATTCAATCTATTCAACTTTAAGAAGTCAAATTTGGATTGTCAAGAAGATTCAAATACAAAACGTTGCTTTGAACAAAAAGAAAAGAAAAATGATAGTGACATTAACAGAGCATGTTTTAAAGTGTGGCGCCACCAACTGGCTGCTTAGATCGTAAATATACATTTTTGCACTGTCCATTCTAGTAACCAAATTAATATTCATGAGGAAAGTTGTTCTCCATAGTAGAACTGGTCAATTCAATCCTTACAGAGATACTGTTATGTCTCAAGCATAAAGGTATTCTGGATGTAAATCACACTAAAATTAAGATTCAATATAATACTAGCTTCAAGTATTTTGCATTTTACTGTTTTTAATAATGTAAACACATATTTTCATTTCCAACATGTAGGCCTATTGATTTGAGCATTTATTTATTTATAATCTCTAATGTCCATAATTTACCAATGAATTATGAATATAAATAATAAGTACAAACTGTTTAAATAGTTAATTGTCAAAATTGATTGGAACTATTCAAAGTTAAATGCAATCTTCTTGGCACAGTTCCCCGCAGAATCATTACATTTGCTCAATTACAGTGAACAAATGAACATGTCATATTTCATGTACTTCATCCTTACACCTGTCAGAGCACGCTTACCCGAGTGTGCAGCGTGCCTTGGCATGTTAGATGCATGTTGTGCACTCGCGTTTACAGTAATTCATTTTGTCTGTGTTTCTCTGAAGATTTGGTGGATCTGAATTCGGAGAGTAAATGTTTAAATAAAGTGCTATTTGATGCATTTTTAACCAGATGAGAAAATGGAGAGACATTTTAATGCTGAATGTTTTGTTGGTATTTAAGTTTATGCTAATAACAATTAAAGTTGTTTTAATAATAAAAACAACTACTTTAGGTGTGCCATGGATGTAACGAAATCATCTAATAGCCAATGATCTCTTGTAAAAGGTTTTGTAAATGTTGGAAAAATAGTATTTCACTAAATACAAATAATCAGTTGAAATGGATTACTTGTTTTGGGTTTTTTATATTTATTTTAGAATAATTAAACTTAATAGTTTTGGACAAAATTTAGAATGTTAACCTGATCTAACTAAATGGCATTGAATTAACCGCATAAAAAAAAAAAAAAAAAAAAAAAAATAAGTTTAGTGAAATAAACAATGTTAATTAAATCCAACATAACCAAATTTCATGGAACCTGTTGACATGAAAAAAATAAGTAAATCCAATGTATCATTTTTTTTTTTTTTTGAGTGAAGACTGCATTTATTTGACCAAATTTGAGTAAATTTGAGTAAAAACGGGTATATTGCAAAAAAAATATTCCAATTTAACTATTTTATAAGTTTTCTATTTAAATATATTTTTAAATGTAGTTTATTCCTGTGATGGCAAAGCTGGATTTTCAGCATCATTGCTCCAGTCTTCAGTGTCACATGATCATTAAGAAACCACTTGATTTGGTTCTCAAGTAAAACATGTTTTATTATTATTAAAGTTGAAAACAGTTGTGCTGCTTAATATTTTAGTTTTAACCATGATATATATTTTTTCAGGATTAACATAAGTATGTGGTTAGTAAGTCAATACCTGGAATGTATTTTGAAAAGAGTTGATGCAGGCAAAACAAAAACCGGTCCCCCTGGTTCTGATGCCCCTGAACAGAGACACAGAGAAACATGGGAGAGGCAGGCAAACACCTCGCTAATAAAGTCTTTTATGGGCAGAAAACAATTCCTCTGCAAGGATTGGGTCTATGGCCATTTAATTTTCACCAGCTAGATTTATAGAGTCTACCTGAGCTCTCCACAGAGATACTATCCTGAATTAAAACCTGGAAAAGAGGACTGAGATATAAAGAGAGAGAGAGAGAGAGAGAGAGAGAGAGAGAGAGAGAGAGAGAGAGAGAGAGAGAGAGAGAGAGAGAGAGAGAGATCGTTCTGTCTTTCCTCTTCCCAGTCCTCCCATATTTTCTCAAAGCAGCTCCTGTAATCACTAGGTTGTGTATGTCCGGTCATTCGACCCCTGTGATCTCGAATTTCCAGACCGACTCAACAGCAGCAGCCCCGCCAATATAATAACAGGTCAGAAGTGCCCGTGTCTTGAGTTCCCCTTATTTTTACTGAGGGACGTGGGGAAATAATCAAAGCTTCCTCTGCAACTCGTCTCCAATCCATTTACTCCTGAGGTGGGGGTCACAGCAACACTTGGACACTTAAGCCCATTGAAAATTACAGGCTAGGCCTTGGACGGTGGGAATGCCTGCAGGGGAAAAGACAAGACCTCGGCTTCACATATGCCGGAGAATGTCATCCCACCCTCGGCTCATGTTTGGTATCGGCCTATTAGCCAGTTGCTAAATGAAATCCGTCACGGACAACAACAACAAAATCCATCAGAATAACACGTACATTAAAAACATTCGGCTATATTGGCACAAGAAAGAAAGATTAGTTAATTCCTGAAGAAACTGCAGCATTCTTTTCTTCCCGAGCAATTCGTTTTTAATCAGCAATTATTAAATTCCTTTTAGATGTATTACAGAGCTATAAAAAGAAATTAGGACTATTAAAAGAAAGGTACATGATTTCTATTATAAAATAGGAGCTACCATACGGTACCTCTCCAACTACACGCACATTTTATAATAGATGACATTGTAATGGGCTATTCCCAAAAAAACTCCTGCTAGTTATTAAACCCTAAGTCCTTCTGCACTAGTATGGAGAACACTTAAAAAGAATTGGAGCAGTTTTAAGAGAGCTCAATACAGACCCTCATTTTCATGCGTCACATGGTGTGTGTGTGTGTGTGTGTGTGTGTGTGTGTGTGTGTGAGTCCATGCTGCTACACAAGAGGAACTCCTCATACCTTTAGCGTGTACCTGAAAAATGTGCAGTGTGCCGTTTTAATATTTTCCAGAATCCTTTTGAAAGACTCGTCTCTCTCGTCTTTCCTTTCCCTGTTGAACTAAGGACATCCACCATAAGCAACCTTTTTTGTGCCAAGTTATCTACACTTACTGGTTTGGTGAGAAAGGCTTTGGACTGAAGTATGTATGCAAATTAAGAGTATATGGGTTTTAAACAAGCTCTGGTTTCTATGGCAAAGGGATTCCTCTATTCCAGAATGTCTGCGACCCTCCTGAAAGACCACCAACAGTGTTATATTGAGAGAGACTTGATAAGACTTGATAAGATAAAATTATATAAAGAAATGTGTAGCCTGCAAAGATTAATATTAAGGCTAAAAGTTTCCAATAAGATTTGATTTGTTGACATTAGTTCATGTTATATGCAGGGGTGCACATATGTTTTTAAATCTGGTTCTCATGAGAGCACATGGAGACTGTTTGGTGCTCACGCTGCACATAGCGCGACCCATTAAACATAACTATAAAACATAAAATAATTATTAATAGCAATATTGCACTTTATTTAGTTAGTTTTTTGTATAAATAATAATGAAAAAATAAGAAATAAAAGTGTGATAATACTAATATATTTTAAAATAAAAATGAGTATTAAATAAAAATCTAATTATGTTATAGCACACTTAAAAATACAATGCTAATATTTATTTGAATTTTTATATGAATTGTCAACATTTTCAAACCGAAAAAAATCATCAAGCTTTTATTTTGGCGGGTTGCCAGTTGTCAGTTAATTGATTAGTTAACTTGAACTTACAATGAAACAGCTATTTTTATATATTTGCATTTATATACAAAAATAAGAACTTTACATTGTCAAACATTGTCCTTTTGCAGTGAGAGAAAATCATGTTGGTCTTGTTCTCCACCTGCCCTCAGCAGCGGTGGCCAAAGTCATGGGAGGGCCAGTGGCTGATGCTTGTGACAAATCTTTTCAGTGTCCCACACAGTGTGTTTTCTATTTAAGAGGCCCTCCTCAGGAGTGCTTTTCAAGACTACTGATAATTTGTGTCTTTTGCTTTGGAGATCACTCAATTCAGAGGATTCAATTAGCCGTGAGCGAGGGGTACGCTAGCTTTTACAACGCCGGCACATAACTCAGCAAAGCACTTGCAGAACTGGCTAGCTTTGTAGCTCTTGGCACACAACACCAACTTTGCTAGCCAGCATTGTTTTTTCTTTCTTTCACATTGTTATCTCAGAGAGACAGAACAAGAGAGAAGAGAAAGAGAGTTTCAAGGGCTATACATCTCAAAGGTGTCCTGGATATGCTTCAAACGTAGCATTAAACAAGCCTGTGAAACATGAAATACCGACTATATTCTTATACCCTGACCACCGTTATTGATTGTAATGAAAATTTGTGGCTTCAAAGGGGCCTCGGTACCAAAGCATTAAATGACTCTAAATTATGTTGTATTAACGTAGTTCAGGATGAGCACGTTCAGATAATCTAGCCAATAAGCATGAGAGGAGCTGACTTACCTCTGTTCCACGACAGTTTTCCACCATCCCTCCTCCACCCCAACTCCTTACTCTCGATTCCTGTCCCAGCCAGTGATGGTTGTCAATGCTCTGAGTATAATCTGAATCCCCCTCTCTTTAGTAAATATCCAATCCATACATCCATCTATCAGAAATAGCACTGTGAACTAACACGAACAATCAATGAACGACTGTCATTTTATTAACTAACATTAACAAAGATGAATACATACTGTAACATAAATATTGCTCATTGCTAGTTAATGCATTAGCTAATGTTAACGAATGAGATCTTATTGTAAAGTGTTACAGAGATTTGAAATATGTTATTAAAATTCGATTTCGGTCTTTCTCCATTCAAGTACATAGAATCGCACATGCATCTCTATACACTGCAGTAAAAATAGGACACAGTGTACTGTATAAATATAAAGGAATTTTCCTTTTGGTTTTTTACAGTTTTTTACAGAGTGTATTATGCATTGCCTGTTGTTGTGCTTTAGTGGAAACTTCAGTACAATTACTGGATAATGTCCTGAAAATAATAGTACATTTTTTTTTTTTTTTTTTTTTACAGTGTAGACAGAAAATAGCTGCCCGCGGACTTGCCAAAATTGCTGCCAAGCGGACTGAATTTCCTTAAAAATGGGAAGTTAGTTAGGTAAACATGATATTGTTTAGCTCTCATTTTGCTGCTGGGTAAATAAAAGTTCAAGCAGATGTAAGTTATGCATGTTTGTTCAGGTGATTTGGTGGAGTTGATTGAAATATTTATCCTAACATCAAGCAGGCTACATGAAAGCAAGTGAAAAGCATTGGATATCTATAATTGCACTCTCTCCCCCCTAAATGAACATACACACATACTCACAAACACGCTGTGTGCCTGTAAACACTTAGAAACAGACTAATGGGAGGCCTTTTCTTTTCTGTAAAAATCTGTCGATGCAACTGTTGAACACAAACACCCTCCATATGCTTCCATCAAGTGTGCATCATTAAAAAAAAAAAATCTTCTCAACTTGTTCTCTCTTTTTGTCTTTCCTTGGAGCCAAGTCTTTCCCTTGTTTCTTTCTCTCCTCTGTCAAAAAGTTTGGTGAATGTGCTGGAGTTTGGTTAGTGGATATAGATGGAGCCAGAGGGAGATGAAGGCATGGGAAAAGAATGAATCTGAACACAAGCACTGCGGGTTTGGAAAGACAAGGCAAAACGATCCAGGCGACTGAAGGGCAGTTCAGTGGTGCTGTTTTCAGGGTCTGGATCTGAACTGCTGCTGCTCATGCAAATGGGAAAAGATAGAAAATAGATGCTATTTACTAAAAGATGACCAGAATTCTGAAATGGAAGAATTTCCTATTTGAGTGGTCAAAATATCACTGAAATCTGGTATTATCTATTAATGAAAAAAAATTATCAAGAGGACTCAGTGTGCCTCGCAGGTCTCACTCGCTCCTCCCACATCTCTCATTTGTACATCTCACCACAGTTACGTTCTCGTGCAGTAGTAAACTGTAAAAAAAAATATTGTTGGTTTAACTTAAAAAAGCAAGTTAGTTCATTTACATTAAAATTTGAGTTAATGCAATGAAGGAAATTGGTTTAATAAATATTTTTGTATCTATACCACATAAATTAATTTTGTTTGTGATAAATCATGAAAATAGCACAATTTGGTATGTGTTACTGCATTATAACAAATAAAACACACAATTATACAATATTTTTACAAAATATTTGAATTATATTTGAATAAAGGCTGATGTTGATTCTGAAATATGTCCATTGTATCAACTCAAAATTTTAATTTCAATGAACTAATTTTAACCAGGTAACTTACTTTTAAAATATATTTTTTTGCAGTGTTCGGCGCCGCGCAACCAGGTAGATTCAGCGTAGCTCGTAGCATCATCTGTTGGTGAAAATAATCACTGCACGGTTGCTTCTTTAACCAGAAAGCTGCTGTATGTTGATTGGGCTTTTTGCGATGTATCTGTGGGTTGCTTTGAATGTGCTGTAAAATTGGGATATTTCCGGAGGAAGCTCCAGTCGGGGACAATACACCAAAAAAATGTGACTTTCCCCGGAAAAATGGGGACATCTGGTCACCTTAATTTACTAGAGCTGTCAATTTAACACCATTGACAACAAAGACGTTAACTATAGAAATGATGATGATAACTATATTTGTGTCCACTTAAACACACAATAACTTTCTGTTTATTTTAAGTGTGAACTGCAGTTATTTCATCTTTTGCTTCAGATGCTTGAGCTTCTTAAAGCAGGATATATTCGTATTGGCTGATTGTCAAAGTTTTTGTCATTCATCAGCTATAAAAATACAATAAAAATCAGAAACGGATTCCAATGAGATCATTCCTCTGTGTCTTTATTGTTATAGTTATCGTCCTTGGTGTGAACGGGCCATAATTTACTGTGATTAATTGATAAAAAATAATGTGATATGTACATAGACCAAAACCAAACAAACACATAAATTACATTTGAGTACAGGAACTCTACATTCAAGTTGGCTCAACTGAGTGTATGTGTGTGCGATTCTGGGGAAATCTGCATGAGGCATCACATGTCGAGACAGACCATGTTATTCACTGCAATCTCATGTCAACAGCAATAGCAGCATCAACCAAAATAACACTGACAACGGCATGCAACAACCGTGAATGCGTATGTGTGAGCATGTGTGTGTCTCCGTGTCTGTCTTAGGCAGATGTACTAAAAGAACTGACAGATCTGAAAAATAGGCTGCTGGGAGCTTCCTCAAGGCCTTCGCGTTTTCAGTCCGGGTGTTAATACAAGAGGTAGAAGTGTGAAACTATAAAATAAATAAAAATAAAAACGTGGGAGAATTGTTCCAACTTTTTATCTCACCCTTCCACGTTCTTTATCAGCATCTCTCTATTGCTTTCTTTCTTTGACTCAGTTCTTCTTTTTCTGTATTTCTCTCTCTATCTCTATCTCTCTCTGTCTGGGCTTATTGGAAGTTTAATTCAACTTTGGTCCAATGCGATTTTAATAAAGGATGTCAACATAGACAGTGTGCCATTGTATAAAAACATAATAGGGGTAACTTTCAGTTTGTAACTGAAACCTTGTTATGGTTTTAGAATATATGCAGATTCAATAAATGGTCATTTTTACAGATTTACAGTAAAGTTACTTTAGACCCTTTCAGACGGTAACATTAAACATTACGAAGTCACCGATGTATTGGGGCGTAACGTCTCCGTTCCCTCCTTCAGGGAACGAAGGTTACATATACGTAACTGAGACGTTTCATATATCCAGCAACACACTGAATTTAATGTGATATCATATTGATGTGATATCATTATATTTATATTGTCGAACAAGACTTACATTTCAGGGTAATGTTTCTGGTCTACTTTGGATTCTTATATAGGGAGAGCTTACCCTTAAACTAGCGCTTTTTGACTTTCTCAGTTTGTGTAAATTCACTTGTGGTTCAGAGTATTTAATTTTTTCCACATTCATTTGACACGTCTAGTACTATTATGTGGTTTAAATTCATTAATACATACATTTCCCCCAAAAGAATGGAAGTGAAATGTGACAATGTGGTACACATTTTAACATGAGCATATGACAGCTTAAAATGTTATCTGATCCAATCAAAAAAATATACAAGACAAACTAAAATATTTTGTCAATAAAATACAATAATTCTTTATTTCATATAAAATAATACATTTTTTTATTTAATTCAAATGAATTTAACTTAATTATTATTTTTGAGTTTGACAACAAACACGCCACAAAACACAGCTATCCAGCATAACAAAATAATAATGAATAATTTCTGAACTGACTTTAATAGAGTTCATAAAAGTATAGAATAGAATTGCATAATTCGAATAGGGATTCATTGTAACGCTGTGTTACAACGGAATTAACGTTAAATAAATGTTGAGTGATATCTTCCAAATATATATATTTTTAATTTATTTTGGTGCATTTTTTTCTCTATTTAGTGTTGATATGACATCTAGTAAATAAACTGTTTCATAATGCTTTCATGTGTGGAAAGTTTTAAACCATGCGTGTTACAACTAACCCCGCTCACCCCTACATTAAGTGTTCAATGCACCTTTTTGACCATTTATATTGTTATACAATTATTCATTATCCATGAGAAACTTTAAATAACTACTGCATAATATCACCTTACCTTAGCCAGCCTATAGCAAATAGTGAATTATATAGTGTCTCGGTACAGGTTTGAGTTCAGCCTGCAACATCATCTGATCACATTCCCTCTATTTCTTTGTAAATCCCTGTGTTTGTGTCTAAGTCCATGTCCTTTCCCTTCCATCCATAACTAGTTAAATTATATGGTTCATCCAACCCAGGCTCATTGGAAATACGTGACTCTGCCTACATTTTTGCAAACCCTGAAATATGTACCTCCAGGTACGCTTTCCTGCACTTTTCGGGTGAAACGTCCACTAGAGGCGCTAAGTGGTATCAGCTAAGTGGTATCAGCATCAAGAAAGACGTGATGTAATCACGAATTTTAATTCCTATTGAAATACATTTAATTATTTGCATTTGTAAAAGTAGACATGATTTTATGAATATTTAAAGGCTACTTTAATATTTGGGAGCAACTAACCCCACTCCTACCCTAAACCTACCCACTTCTCAACAATAAAACACATAACAGACAAATAAAAGTACAGTCACAGGTATTTATTGCAAAAACTGACCAAAAACAGTGTAAAAGTATTAACTCATGTTGCATTCCAAGTCTTCTGAAGTCATACGATATCTTCATGTGAAGAACAGAGTTGATCTTAAAGTTTTAATCGCTGAAATGATGATCCAATCTGCCGCTCCGTGTGAACACCCTCCACTCGTTCATATTTCATTCAAATAATACTCTTAACTCTTGAGCGTGACGCGGTCAGTCACGAGACACACAAGAGCCAATGGCATTTTACAATCAAAGCTGACGTAATGACGCAATTGGTCACGAGACATCGACAGCCAATGCTGTCAAAGCTGATGTAACGCGCAATTTTCAAATATGATCTTCGGCGGTGGACTCAACACTGATCGCTTTTGGGGATTTTCTTCACAAAAATCAATCGTTTGGCCTCGAAACACTTGGAATATTTGTACTTTTTAAATAAATTGTGCCTGCAGTCGTATCTGCCTGTTATATCCTGTTTTTTTATAATACACAAATGGTTAGGTTTAGAGAAGGGGTTGAGAAAAACTGATACCACTTAGCGCCTCAAGTGGACGTTTCACCCGAAAAGTGCAGGAAACGTACCTGGAGGTACATATTTCAGGGTTTGCAAAAATGTAGGCAGAGTCACGTATTTCCAATGAGCCTGGGTTGGGTTCATCCCATTAAACAGACCCTTTGGGGAGAACTCATCTCAGTCATAGACTGCAGTAAAAACACAGTTACGCTTGTAGGAAGTACTTTTTAAGAAGAAATATCACTAATGATATCACAGTTTCCCCCCCTAGACGGAGGTTGAGAAATGGAAATGCAAATGGAAACTTTTGCTCTCCAAAGGAATTTTAGGAGGACTATCTTAGACAAAGTTTATACTTAAGTGTAATTCTCCTGAACTATGAGAGAAACCTCTGAGCAATATTGTCCTCAGGTTCTAAGCACAGTTAATACGGTGTATTTGTACTAAACAAATATCAAATCAGGGTTGACATATAAGCAGAGACGGCGCGAGAGAGGCCAGACGCATATTTTCAGTCATGGGTTTTTAATGTTGACTCGGCTCTTTCTTAATTAAAACTCATGCATCGGAATATACTTCAGAGCCGTATTAGCGAGACTGTTCATAATGCATAATCTCCCGTGAAGTGTCTCCGAGATGTTTTGAGAGCAGCAGGGTTTTGAGCAGAGCTCTCTTTGAAAGCAAAGCAGATAACTAGCAGAGGAAGGCCTGCTGGGGTTGCATAAGTGTCCCTTGGACCTTAGGGAGATTAAGATTTTCAGCGTGTGTGCATGTGTGTGTTTGTCAGGGGTTTGATCATGGCAAATGTGACTTCTGAAACTTAGAGGGGAATAATGACCCCGGGAGAATGTGTAAAATTGTGCAAGAAATTCATCTAAAAGATACATGGCTGCTAATGAGACAAACCCACACACAGATATATGGCATCTGTACCATACACAAAAAGCCTGCTGTCAAAAAAACCCTTAAGCCTATCACACGATCACACACACGTGCTCATCTTCAAATTAATTAGTGGCAGGTGAAAAATGAGTGAGCTGTTTCTATCCTGAGCCCGATATCTCCCAGAAGACTTGCCATCGGGTCTATATCTGGCTGCTAGGTCGCTGGTTCGGCCCTGCTAGAATGAACAGAGCCCCCAAGAGTCCTGTGAAACTGGCCTCCAGATGGATATATGTACATTTCCATTTAGGCCCGGCCCAATTCCCCTCTCCTCCTCTCTCAATCTCTCACATAAAAAGTCTGACGAGGGCGAGGTAAATGACAGTGACATTTGCTCGGAATCCCTGGTGTTTCCGCTTTGTTGTCTTTCCACCCCGCACTCTTTATATCCCATTTTTCATTTTTTCATGTTCTCATTTTTCTTGGGCTGATTTAGGCACTTTTTCCACCTCTCCCCGTCCTTCTTTCTTTCAGTTTCACTCCACTCTCTATACATTCTTTCCTATACTCTTTGTTTTCTCTCCCTGCTCTTCTTTAATTCCCTGTTGAGTAAGAGGCTAGGTGTGTGTACCAAGTGCTATAAATGGGAGCTTATATTATCCAGCTCGGAAATTTTCCTCAAATGGGTCTCCCTTGTGCTTTCAACCTCTCACAAATGCACATCCCCTACTAGTTTATGTATATAGTGTATGTGTTAGGGTATCTCTGTGTATGATGTAAAACATTGATTTCTGACGCAGTGTCGAGGGAAATTTCTAGCTTTTACATATACATATTTATATTCAGAACAGAGAGTGAGGTCTTGTGTTGGCTGTCTGAGAGTATGTGTAAATGCGTACATTTAATTCAGTATATGCATGACTAATTGAGGTCAAGATATAGTAAGTACAATGCAATAAATGTGAAAATATTGGAAGTGGTTAGATATATTACAGTGAGGTCTGAGATCACTAATGAAAATGCTTATTTTTGTCCTCCGCTTGTTTTTATGGCAACAGCTGCATACACATTTTTTCTGCTGTTTTCAAATGGTTATATGTTTAATTATTTTAATAATTTATTACTCATTGTCATGGATCACAAACTGATACAGGCCATAACAATATACATTTTTTTTTCTACAAAAACTGTCTTATATAGCTGAAAATCATATCATCATGTATCATTGTGTAATCAAAATATTTTTTTACTTTTCTTTTGGTAATATTTTATTTATTGTATTTATAAAAGCCCTAAACAGTAATTGTCCAAATTCTACAACATTAAAGTATCATATATATATATATATATATATATATATATATATATATATATATATATATATATATATATATATATATATATATATATATATATATACACATTACATTATTTTTATACGTGATCTTATAAAAATGTGTGTAAATCTTATGTAAATTATTTTACCTTACCATACTTTACCTTTAAATTGGTGGAATTATCTCTCACAAAGATACTGGAAATCATGTCACTTTCCCTCACTAGTAAGATCTGATGCAATGAAAGGTGTGTGTGCTCTCTCTGAGACAATATTTTGATCTAAAAAGTTCTTACACCAAGTGTTACTTTTTAAAACGTTAAAATTGTCATTAAAAGAAACAGATTGTATCACTCATCACACAGTGGGTTGTTTAAAAGTCTTTTATTCATGATTTCATCAATGCTATGTGCTCTTAGTATTCATGCATCTGTTTTTTGGCTAAAAAATGGTCAATTCTGTTACTGCCAAGCTATGTTACCAAGATAGATGTTGACAGCATGTAACAGAATTGACAGTAAAAAAAAAAATTGTAAATTAGGCTTTTAGTGTAAACTACCATGACTTGGCCCCACTAAAGTGTGTTTACTGTAGTTACTGTATGTCAGGGGTTCTCAACCCTGGTCCTTGAGGTCCACTGTCCTGCAGAGTTTAGCTCCAACCTTGATCAAACTCATCTGCCTGTAATCCTGAAGAGTTTAATTAGCTGGTTTTGCAGGACAGTGGACCTTGAGGACCAGGGTCGAGAATGCCTGGTATATCTGTTCCCTCACAACCCCTCATTCATTCCCCTGTGCTATCTACCAAGTTCTGTGAACAAAGTGTCCCAGAAGAGGCGTCCTCATAATGGCCAGTGGCTTATGGATTCCTGTTAATTGTCTGAACCACCCCTCATCATCAGAGCTCTCTTAATGACCACGGAGATCAATTTTTAAACAGCGGCCATCATATTTTACGCACTTGAAAACAAACTGATGCGTTGATCTCAGAGGGACGCTTACATAAAACACCTGGCGGTCGCAACCTTCCCTCTCCACCCGTCTCCCTCGACAGATGGATTCACGTTCGCTTTCTTAGGCGCGCGGATAGACGTTCGCAAATCTCAGGGGACATTACATTCAGGTATTTGATGATAGAGGCAATCAAAAAATATTACAGCACATGCTTAAAAAGTAACACGTCTTTGGAAGTGTTCTGCTTTATTGTGTAGAGCGAAACTGCGGCACTCGTTCGGCCCATCCCTTTCACGGCGATTGTTATTTTTGGTTCCTGTGTTGTGAGATAATGCCAGATGTGTCAGGCCGTTTGATGCAGATGTGTGAACCGACTGTAAGCAATCTCCCTCCGCCACCACCCTCCCACTCTCACAGCAACTTTGTCCTCAGCATCTCATTTATTCGCTTCTCTTTCTTCCCCCCCTCTCTATTATTTTCTCTTCCCATAAGCTGCTTGTCAGATTTATCAGGAAGAAAGCGAGCATGCATCTGTTCGTTTTTCCCTTTTCCAGATATAGAACACTTGTTAAACAAAATCGCGGAAAACCGGGTTCAGTTTGAGACCAGATGTGTGAACTTAGGCAAGATCTGACCCGAGCAAATCGCTATAAAAGGAGAGCAGGAGGAGACGGATGAGGGATGTGGTGCTCTCAGGCAGGAATGGAGAGATTGAAGAAACGATAAAAGACTGTCGGCCTGGGGAGCAGTCGCGTACATCGGATAACCGCACATCTCCAGGATGCCAAATATACTTTTTTTCCCATGCATTTTTTCACATCGGTATCATTTCACACTCACTTTCCGCAGGTAAACATAATCAAAACCTCCTGGAATACGGCTCACAACTTTACTGGTTTAGTTTTTATGATGGATAAATAAAAAACCATTTAGGGTAAACTTGCAATGTTGGCATTTTGGGAATTTAATAGGGGAAAGTGTTTTGTTCTCCTTTTGTTATGGGTTGTTTAATATGCATTACATCCACTTGGAAGATCACATTTTTTTCTTGACACATCACCCTGCGGTATGAGATATTTTAATGTTCGCGTAGACAGTTTAAAGTGATGATCTTATGTTTTTAAACGCAGACCAGAATGAATTCCATATGGGAGAACAGGGTTGTTTTCCTTCCCCATTCATTTTCATTTGGTTAACCTCTATTTGACCTATTTGTCTGAACCACAGACATTTGTGTATTTGTAACAAACTAAATTTATGTATCTGTGTGCAGGCCTTTATTTATTTGCATTTTGTAACTCTGCAAGGTCAGTAGACCCCCTACAAAACGATTAATCTGCGCAAAACGAAAAATAAGGAAGAGGCCGAGAACATTTTAAAAAGACGTTCATACAAATACATAAATCCTCCCGCCTGCAGCGGAAATATCAGCACCTATTCCCGTCAAAGCTCGTCTGAAGTCTTAGCACCAATGATGACGGAGAGTACAGGCTTGTAAGAGCTCTAAATATTCATTCTTCTCATTCCTGTAACTGCTTTCTCAGCATTTACTAATTACATTCTTCAACCAGGGTCTGATAAGACAGACAAACACATGCAATACAATCAAATAGCAATTCTAATGAATGTATTTCTAAATAAAAACAAAGCAAACATTTACATTAATCCCCTCGGGGATTTATAAAAGCCATGGAATTAGAGTCAGGACTTTTCTGTGATTTTGTAGATGAAAGGGAAGCTTTTTTTTAATAACTAGTAATGCAAACATTCAGAATGAAAAAAATAAAAAATAATTAAATAAAAGAGTGAAGCAAATGAAAGAGGAGAGCTAAGTATAATATTAGTTCCAAGTTTGCATTTGTCATATAAATATAGACTGTAAGTATAAATTATTTTTAAAGCCTTGACACAGGGATACTTTCACATATCCGTTGCCTTGAAAACAAGTCAACACACTCTAGACAACATCAGTTCTAATAGCCATCTACTTCTGATCTCAATAAATGTTTCCCTTTATATATATATATATATATATATATATATATATATATATATATATATATATATATATATATATATATATATATATATATATATATATATATAACATAATATATTATTCTGCTTTTAGTAACTCTCTGTAGTAACAATTTAGTGTTAGACCAGTGACACAGCAGAGAGAAAGTCGCAACTGCTGTCATGACACAAGAGCTTGCCTGCAACAGAAAATATTACTCTTGACATTAGCGTACAGGGTTTGAAAGTAACTTTTTCACTCACTGGCCAATTTGTCTACTACATTTTTAAGTTACCGGCCATTCAGGACATACGCTGTATTTAATATATCATGAAGACTCACGAGTTGAGTTTTTGCGCAGATTTGGCTTACACAAACTTCCCCAGCAGAGTGAGTGAACACAATAAGTAACCCGCCAAATTGGCTAGAGATTTGACAGTGTTACCTGCCACAGCTGAATTCCTGCGTATACATATGAAAGACATACTCTGAGGTTTTGTGCTCTCTTTGTATAAAGAAATGGTTTGTTTTTCAGTTAGTATTCCCATGTTATCCATTTCCCACACATCCCACTCTGATCGGTGTTTGTGAAAAATAAAGTTTTATAATTTTCTTTTATAAACTTCAAAAAGTTGCTTTAGAAAACAACATATAACATAGTGAGTCCATGTTGTTTTCCAAATCTGTTCCTGGCATGGTAAACTGTGTTTGGCTGACATCCTTTTCAATCCCTCTCAGTGTGGGAAAGCCATTTTTCTCTGTTTCTTTAACTCACACACCCACCTGTACATTTGACCACAGAGGGCTTTATTAGAGTAATGAGTAGAGTATAACACATGTGTGTTTGTTCATTTTTGTTGAAGAATCTAAAATGTAAGTAATGTAAATTAAATAGGCTATCACTGAGGCATAGCCTTCAAAGGACTTTGTACCTCATCTACCTCTAAAAGTGTGAATATTAGTACCTTAGAGTTGTAATAGGTGCTACTGTGAACCTTCTAAGGGTAAATATATCTCTGTGAGGTACTTAAGGTACAAATTTAGCCTTTTTTATTGTTTGAGAAGCCCTTTCACTCGTATATATCACAAAAGGGAAGAAAAGACTATGGCAATGTTCAAGTTTAATGCAGAATTTTTGTTATTCTACTAAATTGAATAATTTGCAGTAATTTAGAATTCCTTATGGTAAGGTTGTTTTCTGAGTTGATTTGAAACCTGAAGAGAGCAAATTATAATAAAACCCAGAGGCTTAGCGTGGATAAATGACATGGAGGTGTCATGGGACTGTCCTACCTGTTTTAGCCCGCAGCTCATACACAGAGCTGGGCCTGATCTCTAATCTAGCCTGGGGATCAAATCTGGGCCTCCCTGGATGTTGATAGAGGGAAGAACAGATGCTCTCGGAGCCTGAGGCTCCTCTGTTCCCCTTTCTTTGATCAGTCTGTATAATGCTACCTGTTGTAGACAGGTAACATGCAGGAACACACAAGCATATGGCACTGATGAATGAACAACACACAGGTAGCAACCCCCTACACCCACTGTCCTCTGCAAAAGAGTATCCTAAAAAATCTGTAAATACATAGCGGTCTTATCTAATGTCCAGCTTATTAACAGAGCAAATTAACAAATTACTGTATGTTGCTTTCATATGCAAAAAAAAGAAAAGAAAAAAAGGTGGACAGCTCAGCACTGTTCTCCCTATGTTCTCTCTTTTAACAAGAAACTTATATTATAATGCATTATTCAGTTAGGTAGGAGGGGAGTTTATGGTGATAGCCTTCTGAGGGAAAAATCTCACCATGTGGTCTGGAGCTGTGGCCCAGCTTTCTGCTGGTTAAACTTCAAAGGAAGGGCAAAAATTCACACCAGGTTCTCTCGCTGAGAGGATTTATGTAAGCTGGAAAGAATAACAGAGAGGGGGATATTCTCTGTCCTGTGGCCTCAGATATGCATCCCAGAAAAATCTTTGTTCACATGGAGCTCTCAGCTCGGCTTGTTTGGCAGGTAACTGTCATTTACCAAGTGCTAGGGTGAAGTTCAGGTTTAGCATTAATAGGTGGGATTAAAGACTGACAGTGACAGAGAACCCTGGAACAAAGCACGTGTAAGGTCCGCAAAGCTTCAGTCGTGTTGATGCTGCTGGAAATGTTGCTGAAATGTCACATGAGAACATTCCGTGTTAACATTTAGAGCAGGCTGCCATGTCCCACCTAGCCATATGGAAAAGAAGTGTGCTTAATCATACTGAATGTGCAATTGCTGTATACTTATAATATAATTATAAGTATATTGAACAAAACATTTTACATAATACTAATGAAATAATGAAACAATCGTGACACTTTCAAGAAATGCACTTTGTAATAATGTCAAATAAAAAGTTGTACTTTAATGCTACACATTAAATATTAATACTGTTTTAATGTACATATTAAATATTAATAATGCTTTTCAGATGTGCACGTTTTAATGTGTTGACTATACACATGTAGCACATGTAAAGTACTTGATAATTTTGTTGTTATTCAATATCACATTTCAAGTAAAATATATTTAAAATACACTGAAATGCAACATCTTTATTACATATTTGTAATTGCAAATATTTTTAAATTTGTGAAAGACTAGTTTCAATAGGAAAAAAACATTACACTTTAGTTTATAATCAACCATATCTCAAAGACAAAATAAGTAGTGAAAAATATGTCATAAAGCTCTGCGCAGTGAAGCTACTTACATTTAATAATATAAATGTAAACTATAATAAATGTAAATTAAAACGCAAATAACATGCATTCAAGTGTCTGAAAATATTACATACAGTTAGAACGTAAATATTCTTTTAACGTATATTATTTCCATAATAAGTACTATTTTTAAAAGTATGCTAAGTTGTACTTCTTTGTCACAAGGGTAGATTATCATCGTAGTTTAATGATTCTTTTAGCTTTATGAATTTGACTGTATTTACTTTAGACAGATTAGCATGTTGTGTTTTGTAAAAAGATAATAATGATATCTTTTTCAGTATTTTTTTTCAATGTTCTTCCCATATCACCCCTATTTCTGAAGCTCAGCGTCCCAATGGTTTCATAATGTCTCCCGAAGAAATTACAGTTAATTACAGTCATTCCCACCATCTTCCTCAGTTTGACATACACGGCTGGACTGAAATATTCCCCATCAATCACGCGCACACACATACTCTCACTAGATGGTAAACAGATGCACACATTAGCTGCAATTGTTCTCTCAAGAACACACAGACACCGAACTATCCATAAGAAGGAGTTTGAAAAATCCATAGTAAATGATAAAAGAATCATGTATGTGCCTGGAACACTTGAGGCTTCTCTGCAACCCTCTCCAACATGCTTTGTGTGTGTCTTTTGGGAGTAGAATGTTAAAACAAAGAATTCCATCAGCGCTACACTTTAGTCTCACTCCTCGATTTCTTAAGGATGTTAAGAAAGACTCAGCTTGAGGAGGTAACAGGTCTTATTGATACTGAAAAAGAACAAAATATGAAAAAGAATGAAACAAGCACACTAATACATACAGAGCATGTTTTAAACCTTCACCATGGAGACAGCAATCCATCTGTAAAATGGTGTTTTTGGAAATCACTAAATCTGCAAGTGCACATATCCATGGAAAATGACTATATACGCTGATGCACACATCAAAAACATGTCATAGTGACAGGGTTTTTTTCTTCTTTTCTTTTAGCATTGATGTGGATTACATTGTGTGTGTAATTCTTTATGTAGTTTGTCTCTTTACAAAATTACAATACTCAACACAGAAGACTCTCATTTCTTTTTACCTCCAGTCCTTTGAAGTAAAATTGAAACGATGGAAGGGGAAACAAGCACAGTACATTTCTGCATATTAAATACACAATTGCGGGTTTCTCTCACTCTCTTAACATTCCACTAATGATGAAACACTGTATTTTATGTCCCATATCAAAGGCATTCCATATCATATCAAAGTATCTCATATCAAAAGCTTTGGTTTGAGTTTTTTTTTCTTTTTTTTTACGTATGATGCGTGAAAATATGACATATTAACAGATGGTACACTTTCAAAAGCAGAGTATTTGACATACACGACGTTTCAAAATTGTACCTGAGTAAGCATTTATCTTTCACCTCTCTTAGTTTACGGGATGAAATATTCATAGCATTATGAGATATTTCGTTTGGCAGAGGTTCAGAGATGTGGTTGGCGGGGCAGACGAAACTTCTTAAACTCGACCATGTTGCTAATGGAAGTTTAATTGTAAATGAGGCGCTGAATCATCCGCAAGGAATTCCATTGTTTGGACGCCGTGCGCTGTTTTTAAACAGATCTTGGAAGTGAGAAAGACTTATGTGGCAACGGCTGCCAAAGATTCCAGCTCGAGCAGAAAGCCGACATCCTTTAGGGAGTGTGTGTCTGGGTTACAGATCACATTTTTCGATAACGTCTCAGCGATGTGTAATGACTGCTGAAAACATTGTAGCCAACATCTACAGGTGTTTTAACAAGGAACATGTGGTTTAGACGCTTCTTTAAACAACGCGGACTTATTCAAGCCATCTATCAACGTCTGGAAACTTGGCGCCTGAACAGAAAACACACATCGAGCTGAACATCGGGATTATTGCATTGCAAAAAAGGTCACTGAAAAATAAGACGAATGATCAACTTCTGAAGTATCAATTTCTTGATTAATATGTTTGTAGCAAGTATCCATGCAAAACGGCTCTCTCACATTACTACTTTTGTTTATATACAGTAATTTCATTCCCCTTCTTTCCCCTTTTTGCTTCCTCTGTTCCCTGTGTCTCAAAGGCAAACTGACCGCTCAGTTCCTTTCCACCCCTGTTTGCAGCAAAGGTAAATCGAGGTCTCGCTTCATTCGCACAGATGCAAGGCGCACACTTTGATGTGGAGGCTTGGCCTGGGCTTTGATCCACCTCAGCTTGGCTTAAATTAAACTACCTGAGCGCCTCTGGCAGGACACAGAAGATGCTCGGGGCTAAAGCACAGGCTGGAGGAAAGACCTTGACCTGGAGACACACATCAGCCAGAACAGGCTGAATAACTCATACTTTGGACACTTGGGGCCAAAATGCATTTTATCGACATCTAGAATCCTCTTAGCTGGAGTGTAGAGATAGGTTGTTTTCTTTCTAGAATGTAAAAATGAGTGGAAATCTTTATAATTTCCCCATTTGCAAAGCTCCAGGTTGCCTCAGCTCTTCCGAATCCCCATTTCTCTCTTTTATCACTACTCAGCTAAACTGTCAGCTCAGCAAAGGCCGCTTGCAATTACCCGTCATAACAGAAAGCAACAACTCTCTTTCCGTGACTGATGTGGTTGAACGACACAATGCAAGCATATTCGCTGCTAATGGTAAACAGTCACTTTTAAGCGAATAAAACGCAAATGAGTGAAGATTCCTCCACTGCAGGATAATAAAACCTGTTTCCAGAGATAGGCATGTAAAACACTGCAAATGAGCGGTTGAGCATTTTACACCTGCAAAAGAAATGCTAGCACTGTTCACAATCACTTATCCTCAGCAATTTGGCAACATCTTAGCTGACAATCGAACACCTGCAAGGCAAACTGTGGCATTGCAATTTGTTTCTTAATACATCTTCAGAGTGCCGGGCAATGGAATACTAAAGTGATATCAAGCTGGAAAATCCCTCATCCAAGTTTGAATGAGACGCAGCAGATATACTGATATAAGACTTTAAACATTATAAATTATCCCTGCAATGGCTATGGGCAACAGGATTTATTTATTTATTTATTTATTTATTTATTTATTTATTTATTTATTTATTTATTTATTTAAAATAACTCAAAAGTTTGGGGTCGGTAAGATTCTTCGTTATTTTTTTGAAAGAGGTCTCGTATGCTCACTAAGGCTGCATTTATGTGATCAAAAATACTGTAAAAACAGCAATATTTTGAAATATAATTTCATTGAAATGTATTTTTGTGATGGCAAAGCTGATTTTCTAGCATCATAACCTTAGTATTCAGTTTCACGTTATACTTAATTCAGATTTGTTGCTCAGATATTATTGTTTTATTATTAACAGTGGTTAAACGGTTATGCCGCATAGTATTATTATGCAAACCATGGTACATTTTCTTCAGGATTTTATGATAATACCAGTTTAAAAGTTTAAAAGAACCAAATGTATTCTTTTGTTGAATTGATTGTATCCTTGCTGAATAAAAGTATTTTATATATATATATATATATATATATATATATATATATATATATATATATATATATATATATATATATATATATATATATATATATATATATAAAAGTTGAGGTCCCACTGTATACTGTATTTAAGGTGGCCTTAACTCTTTCCGCCAAACACTTCTCACTGTAAGACGCTAGGGGTGCTATTACGCATCTTCTGAATGAGTACAGAATCTCCTGATGAAAACACAGGCGAAGAAGATGCAAAAAAAACAAGCGATCGTATATGTAAGCATGCAGATGTAAAATAACATGATCATCAACATTAAACATCATATTAATCAAAACTGTCTAATGTTACTGAATGAAATGTCGACCCAGGACAAGCTACAGGACTGTCCAAGCATTAGGGGCGTTGATCGACTCCCTTCTACTCCATCTGTGTTTTTATCATGGTTCGGAATCAGACCTGGAAATAGAATGTGACAAAAATGTGATTTTCTCAGCTTTTTGTTCAGAATGTTGTTTTTTTTTATGCACAATAAGTGCATTGTATCAAATGATTAATTTAAGTGTTAGTAAATAGTTAAGGACACCTGATATAAAGTTGGACCAAAGTTTCACCCCCACACCCAAAAAAAAAAAAAACTGACCCAAAATGTAACATTATTGTATTAAAAATATATTTATTAAATCCCTTTACTTTATTAAAAATATATTCAGCAATAATATTCATATTAAATTATACAATCTAGAATACCACTACGGTTCTCATTTTGGTTTGTGATGCTTAGACCTTCTTTGATCAAACATCTTTTCTCTTTACAAATATACAGGTCAGAGAATTTGCTCCACATTTGCATGGGTATGAATGACAGTGAATGGAGCACAAAGTCTAGTATCTAGTAGGCCGTGTGCACCTTTATACGCTATCTGTCAGTGTGCCACACCTGTGCTATTTTAGGACCAAATCCAAGTCTAACCTCAACCCAAATGAGCAAAGCAACCACAAGCACACCACAATGCCTGGCATACCACAGCATATCATCACAATGACTGCATCATGCATGTATGAACACCCTCGAGTAAAGTCTCCCTCCCTCTCTTCTTCTCTTTCTTTTTATAGTTCAGCTCTAAATATCATTAACAGTTCAGACACAATGACACTGTTTTATGGCAGTCTCTTTTGTTGTTATTGTTATCTTCTTCCTCTCTTTCTCTTGTGTCTCTAATCCTCACTAAGAGTCAGGTAAGATCTTATGAGGTCATAAGCAGTGTGAGAAACAGAAGGTTTTCAACAAAGTCCCCTAAGACTTCCCCCCTCAACATTAGGTCGATGTTGTTGCAGAACACTGATAAAACAGCGTGTGACGCATGCATTTGGATGTGTGTGTTCTGATGACTAGTCCGTATGATCAAGATGAGGCGGTGAAGAAGGACTCAACAGACTCAATCTCAAACTGATTCTTACTTCTTGAAATGTAAAAAGAAGAAAAAAAAGAAGGCATTTCTGAGGATTTGACCTATTTAGCTATGCTTGCACTGCCTGAACATGTCCTTGGTTTAAGCATATGGATATTTGGACCAAACTGAGACAGGACAGGATTTTCAGGATAATCACATCTAATGTGGCATAACATGCAATATGTTTAAAAGAGATTATATTCAATACGGATGGGATAAAATGAAGAAAAAAACAAAAACAAAAAAACAATTTGAGCAAAGTTTGGCCAGTACATTTGTAATTATTAATTATTTATTAATTATTTTGCTTATTTATTCTTGTTAATTTAGAAGCTTATTTATGTTTTAAAAATATTCTTTCTCTCACTGAAAAAAAAATAATAAAAAAATGGGGTAAACAAATATAATCTTGATCCCAAACTCTTGCACGTCTGACCACACACAAACACACACACACACACACACACACACACACACACACACACACACACACACACACACACACACACACACACACACACACACACACACACACACACACACACACACACACACACACACACACACACACACACACACACATACACATGTTTGTTTTTGTGAAATGTGGGACATTCCATAGGCGTAATGCATTTTATACCATACAAACCGTATTTTCTATCCCCTACTCTGCCCCTGCCCCTAAACCTACCCATCACAGGAGACTGCACAGTTTACTTTCTGTGAAAAAAAACCTCATCCTGTGTGATTTAGAAGCATTTTGAAAAGTGAGGACATGGGGAACGTCCTCATATGTCACCCTCTTTTGTAATACCTATGTCATACCCATGTCATTATACACATTTGTGTCCTGATATTTCACAAAACTTGGCCACACACACACACACACACACACACACACACACACACACATGCACACACACACACACACACACACACACACACACACACACACACACACACAAACACACACACAAACACAAACACAAACACACACACACACACACACACACACACACACACACACACACACACACACACACACACACACACACACACACACACACACACACACACACACACACACACACACACACACACACAAACACCACGCTGTTTTCCTCATGGGGGCCCAAAATTTTCCCTTAAAAATATTGCCATTTTTGTGGGGACATTTAGCAATAACGTAGGGTTTACCAGGACCACATACACACAAAACACGCACGCACGCATCACGCATCGCACGCACGCACGCATCGCATGCACACACACCATGTTTTAAAGTGACTTTCCATAGACATAAAGATCTTTATACTGTATGAACTGTATTCTATCCCTAAACATACCGATCACAGAAACATAAGAACACATAATAATTCATGTTTATACTGATATTGCTGTTCTTGTGAGGGCACTTTTTTTTACCACAAACTTACCCTGTACACACACATACGCATTAAACATGCTGAAACACACTCCTGTCGTGTTACACTGAGTATTTCAGTTCAGTTTCTCTCTCCACAGCATTGTGATGAATCTAGTTTGGGTTCGACTTTCTCAGAAGGCGTGTTCAGGAGAGGGCTCTCATGACTATACGTTTTATTTAGGCACAATCAGGCCATGAGTTGGGTGTGGTGCGTTTTGGGCTGTTAAATATTAACATAATTGAGTTAAAGACTGTCTTTAATAAATACTACTTTCCTATGTCTTGATGAAATATCACTTAGAAACTGAGTCTGATGACTTAAGGAGAAAGATGGAGAGAGAGAGAGAGAGAGAGAGAGCTCTGCAGCACAAAGCTCCAGTGTCTAGAGACTCCAGGCAAGCGTTTATGTGTGTGTTTCCAACTGTGTGTGTGTGTGTGTGTGTGTGTGTGTGTGTGTGTGTGTGTGTGTGTGTGCGCGTGTCTGCAGCATACTGATGTGCCGAGCGGAGCGCAGGATGAGGGAGGAGGAGAGAAAGAGAAAATGTGTTGCCCGGGGCAGTGTCTCTCCGTCTATTCTTCTGTGCTCGTGAAGAGAGGACACAGCATGTTATTTTTTAAATTCTTCGTCAAATTATGAACAAGATTAACCTCTTCCTGTAAACCGAGAGGAGAGGTGGAGTTTCCAGCGTGCATGTGTGTGTATAACATGCGGACTTGCGTGCCAACGTTAACTGGGTGTGAAATTATTTGCTGAAAAGACATTTATAAGCGTATTTATGTTTTGAAGGAAACCATATTTCATCACAGGCTGTCTGAATGCTGAATGAACTCGTATCGATGTATGTGTGTGTGAACGCAGAAGAGTTTTTCTTTTTTCTTTTCTTTTTTTCACACTGCAGTACCACACAAACCTTCTCCAAACTCTCACTCTCTCTTCTACATTATTCAGTTTTGTTCTTGTCCTCCCCCACTGTTACGGCCCCCAAAAAAACAAAACAAAGATGGAACAAGACTGAAGTAGATTTGCATTGAAGAATCAGAAAGCCTGATATATTTTTGCTTCCTATTTCAAGCTTTTTATTGTGCTGCAGCTGTCTAGGGGATATAATAGCACGTCATTGATTCGTACTGTCTCCATCTCTCTGCATCGTTCTCTATATTGGAGCATCTATAGATAATCTTTACACAATCTGCACTCTTCACTTGCGTTCTCCCTCAAGGTTTATGACTCAAATGGCAATGCTATTCAACTGCGCCCATTGAGGAGTGTGAGAAATGAACGCTTTTTCGGGGCTTATTTTTGGCCGTGTGTGTGTGTAGTTTCAGAAGCCATTCCGCTACACAATTACGCTTGCCACAATTTGCCCATGCAATGTTTTCAAAATACAGAAAATGTATGTGGTATTTCTTGTTAAGGAGATCGAAAAAACAAGCTTATCTTCCTTAATCTGCGTATCGAGCTTCTGTTCCAAAGCTTGGCGATTGTTTTCAGATAAATTATGTCTGTTTCATCCGTTTATTTATTACATTTTTTCTGTGTACGGTATAATCCATCTGACCCATATTAGATATCCAAATTTGATATGATTCAAATTTGATTTGATTTGTTGCAAAATAATCAAAAGGGAACAGATGAGCTTGACCAGATTGGCTTGATGGAGATGACGAATCATGTTCCTTGGAAATTCCTGAGCGGATTTGCATTGGGTTTTAACCTTTATTTATGCTGCAATAAAAACGATAAAACAGAGGTAAATTAGAGACTAACAATCGTCTGTGGAAAACATAGGTCAGAGAATGAAAATGATTGATACGCCATTTGTATTGCGTCTCACTAAAAATGCTCTCTTTATGAATAAAAGTGGGCGTAATTAGTAAACAGCAACTGAGAGTTGCATGTCAAAATGTGACATTGTCAGATATTGAATAAAGAAAATACTATGTATAATCAGTAAAGGTCAGAATGTTTTCATCATGATATCACTAGCTTTGCTTCAAGCCCAATTTCAGCCATTATATTTTACCTCTTACATTATCAACATGATACCTGTACATCATATTTTATCCTTTGGAATTGTTCAGGTAACACTACTTTATTTTACAGTGTCTGTGTTACATATGTTACACTGTAATAACCATACCATAGTTATAACAGTAAATTATGCATAGTTACATGCGACTATCCCTCAACCTAATCCTACCCTAACTCTATAGTAAGTACATGTTATTAATTCATATTACTCAGTACTTAAATATATAATTGCACTGTAACAATGACACCTTAAAATAAAGTGTACCCCATTTATTTCACTGTGTCCTTGTTACATGTTACATCATGTACTTACACTCTAAAAAATGCTGTTTTACCCAATGTTGGGTCACATATGGACTAACCCAGCAATTGGGTAAAATATTTGCTTAAGACAACCCAATCGCTGGGTTAAAACAACCCAATTGCAGTATTTTTTTAGAGTGTACTATACTAGCAATACCAGTAAAATAAGTATACCTATAATTACAAGCAACTAACTCTAAACCCAACCATAACCCTATAAGTAAATGTTGTTAATTAATATCACTCGGTACTTAGTTGTGTAATTATACTGTAACAAGGACACCTTAAACTAAAATTTGCACTCTAAAAATGCTGGAAAAAAACAATTGGGTTATTTTTAACCTAGCATTGGGTTGTTTTAACCCAGATATTGGGTTGTTTTAATCCAGCGATTGGGTTGTTTTAATCCAGTGATTGGATTGTCTTAAGAAAACATTTGTTAAAACAACCCAGCAATGTCAGAGCATGTCAAAACTTCTAAAGGGCCCCAAAACTGTGCAGACCTGTAAGAGTTAATGTCTTTTGCCATGGTCTGTCTGAATACTTGATTCTGATTGGCTGGAAGGTGTGCAATACAATTATTTAATGCACATGTAGTTTCTCTAAGTCAGTTAAATTACTGTTCTATATTAATGCACAGTTTTCATTGAAGCACACACACACTTAGGTCTACGTCACACGCACAGATCGCACTGCGCACACACGAACAAGCATAGAAACTTGTTATTAACGCCGCCCTGCGACTTTTAGTCATAAAATAGCTAAGCTGCTGGATCAGTACATCATTTTTCTCAGCAACGATGGGGTTACATAGCTATTTTTAAGTACCAACACGGGTACAAATCTCTCTCTCTCTCTCTCTCTCTCTCTCTCTCTCTCTCTCTCTCTCTCTCTCTCTCTCTCTCTCTCTATAATTACTTCAAATAAATGCTATAATTCATTCACTCAAATAAATGTAATCTTACAGACCACTTTATCTCTATGTCTGATTCAAAGCAGGTAGAATGCTAGATCTCACCAGCCGCAGTTGATAATGAAAATAACTGTCAATTTTTCCCTTCCCTTCCAATTGCTTGTATTTACAGTCTTCTTTTACCTTCTTTAATAAATTGGTTGTTGACAAAAAATGCTTTACTTGAAGTGATAAACACCACGTGCATGTTTTTCTTTCTAAAAATACCTAAATATATTGGAAATTTACTCATTAGGTAACTATGGTAACAAAATAAGTTTTCTGTTTTCCCCTAAGCCAAACCACGCCCCAGTATAATGCATTACCGACTGTATCCGTGCATCATATGACTCGCAGTCAATCAATGGAAAGCAGGGGTACGTAAGTTTGTACACCCAGTGTGGGTCACATTAAGAACTACAACAGGATCAACAAGGCAAAAAAGAAAAATCCAAATTCATTCATATCAGTGGTTTCATTTTGTACTTTTCACTTGATGCATCCCAAACTAAGCCATACTTTTCTCTAGCCTGTGGGTTTAATAACCCATGCACACCTGGTCTATCCTTTTCCGTTGTTCTTCTATTTAAATGTATCACATTTTCAGAAGTCAACATCACCCGTTTTTATGCGATTTCACAAAGCACACTTACGCAATAGAGGTGCTGAGTGTGCGCCGGTGATTTTGTGTGTGTGTGTGTGTGTGTGTTCGTTCTCTCTCACACAGCTCCCTTTCCCCTCGTTATTAATTCATTGTCCGAATCTGGATCCTCATGACAGTAATGGTGCTATTAACCAGGCCTTCTGCTGAGCTAGCACCTCTCCCTCCATCTCTCACCCCCTCTCTCTGTCTATATCCATTCGTTCATTCCCATACAGGGCCAGGTATTACAGGAAGAAATAGGATTTTGCAATTTGCTGCTTTTAAAAGAAGGGTGGGGAGAAAATGAGGAGAATTAGGTGGATGAACACACTCTCAACATAGGATATGGGAGCGCTTGAGTGCAGGTAAGGAGTGATTTGTTGCCTGTGGTCTGGGGAGGAGCCGTGTTCCCGGCTGTGAGCTATTAACACTTCCAGAACATTCTCTAGGGGAGATGCATTATGCCCTTAGGGATTAACATATTATACATACGCTATTCCATATATCCACATACTATATATCCAAGCTGACAGCAGTGTGTGTGTGTGTGAAACGGAGATAAATAGAGACAGAGCAAGGCAGATCTATCTATGTCATAAGTAGGTCTGTGTGTGTGTGTACATGCATGCAGACACATACTGTATGTCGTTGAGTGTTTTTACCACCAACAACCTACATGTTTAATCAAAATAAAACTGAAATCATGAGATGTCTCAGTGTGATTATCAAATCACAAAGGATGTGATTTAAATACATGAGCTGTGAGTTTCAGCATTAAGCACAGCACTGCGTTCTTTTACACGTGAGCAGCTCATGATCCAGTGTTTTCAGTGTCCAGGCATGGACCAGTCTGCATTAAATGCCGCTCCACATGAACTTATATCTGTATGTCCTCTGAATTTTGGTCGGTTATACTGTAACGTGAATTTAGGAACGCTGACCACCTCCATAACCTTTTAAGTAGAAACGCTGATAAACCGGCTGTTGTCAACAAAAGATAAGTTAGCGAAACTCCTAATAAATTTCACAATTAATTACAAAGAAACTGCAAGTATCACATTGCATTAAACAACATTTTGAAGTATAAAGACTGAAATAGTATTTTCTTGTAAAACGTACCCAAGTTTTATTTGCGAAAATAGCCCTATTGCAAACACTCCAGGTCTGAAGTTTCTTCATACTTTGAGTTCCCACTGATTCTGCCAGGAAGGAAAATTGGTTTTGTAATATCATCACATGATTTACAATCTGCTCCTCAATGTCAGGTACTGACAGCCGCAGTCATATTGTAGTTATACAATTTAGTCTTTTTCTGTTTGAATGCAGTTTGAGGGATTGAGAAAAAGAGAAAAGAGTTCATTTGAGGCACAGCGAGCTTATAACAGTGTGTTTTGGACTGTCATTTAAATGAAATGAGATGCATTGGGAATATCAGTCATTTCCTCTTTTATTCAGAAGCACCCCCCAAAAAAAAAATTTATTCAGTGGACCGCCATTTTCTCTTCACTCCAAGCTGGTCAACCCTGATCGACTCGTTGAAATAAACTGCCATTTTGTTCACTTTTATAAAGAAGAAGCTTTTGTTCTATGTTCTTTTTCCTCTCAGTGAAAAATACATAGAAATAGAAAGGCTTTTTTCGGTCCCAAGCTAGATGTGGGACGAATATTGCATCCATCAATTCTTTCCCTTTTCCCTTTGAACATAATTCTTGTCATCATTCATCAAATTTCTAACGGCTGTCTAATATTATGGTCAGTTTTCTACTGAAACTACTCCAGATGAACATCCAAAGTACATTTTCTGTGTGAGAGCGTGTTTGTGCCTTTGTATATGTGTGTGAGTGTTCTGAGCCTGGAAACCAGAGAAGCAGGTTATTTTCCTTTGGCAGAGGAGATGAATCATATTCCTACTGTCATCACAGCAGTCAAATATCAAAGTCCGCTTAACATCAATCACTTCCTGGAGTGGGCAGGAGAGCTGCCACATCTCAGCCAATCGGAGGGCTGTTTTCATGCAGCTATGGATTAACCTCCGCCTACTATATCTCAGTGGCTGAGGTAAATATATTTGAGTGTAAATCTAAATCTCAATGTGTGTGTTGTGTGAATGTGTTTTGCTGTGCTCCTTGCATGCACACGTGTTTGTGCAATCCCTAATAAAGCCCCCCATCCACCCCCACACACACCCACCCAGAGAAACACACACACATTGATTATTATTCTGTTCAACACCTGCATTGCCCCAGTGCGAATAGAAGGCTGTGGAGGAATGGAGTCTATGAAATGAGACCACATAACCGCGTGTTTATGTGAGGGAGTGTTTGTGCAACTAAAAGGAGCCCTTTAATATGTCTGATTTGTGCCAATGCATATATTTATTAGATTCATTTGAGAATAGAATATATTTGCACCCTGTATGATATACATTATGCTCTAATAGTGGAATAATTTTTGCTCACTATATCTTTTTGACATAAAATAGATATTTTGCCTGCAGCACAGAAAATTCTTCAAAACTACTGAATACAAAAATACAAATAATTTGCCTTTAATTAATTGATGTGATTACTGTATATACTAAAATATTGTTTTGCCTAAAATTGTTGTGTTATTGTTAGCTAAAATTAAAACTATTTTAAAAAATCAGTCATTTAAATTAAACTATCAGAAAATTAAATATTAATATTAATATTATATATAAGCTTTGTATCAGTAGAACCCTGATAATATATTCAAATGATCGTGCTTCCCCTCCTCATATCACCCTGAAACGAGAGATTTTTGTATTTTAAGTCTGGAAAAAAGCCTCCACTGACACACATATTTTGCATCATCGGAGGCTTTTTCGGTCAGAGGCTAGAGACTACAGCCAGTAGTAGGAGCTAGTTCTGCATGTTCTCAACCCGCCCATAGGGGGTGGGATCTCACTCACAGAATGTAAATGCGCACGGCCGCGGCTCTGGCATTCATAACGAGCAGTGTGGAGCAAAGCTTTTCAATGAATTCCTATGAAAGTTAAGCTTCCATAGGCATCATCTGAAAACATGCCAGACTGGACGTGCACCGTGAATGACAGTGAGGCCGTGAATGACTTCGCTCAGCTCTTCGCTCTCAGGATGAATGAAATCTGACTCCTGCTGCTGGTCTGTGCGGGCGACTCGCTTCAGTTCATGCTGTATTGAGCAGACACGCTCAGTTTTAAATTCTAGTGTCTGTTCTATAACTGAACTAAATTATTTTATTACTATAAAAAATGTAAATAACGGTGGGGGGCGGTACTGCGGTGGGCAAGTGATAACCGGTAGCCGTGGCTTGGGAGTGGCCTCGTAGGGCAGCAAGTGCATTCTGGGAGTTGTTGTCTTTCATCCATATGAGGCAAAAATACATTTTCTGGCTTTTCTCAGTCTAGAAGGCACCAACTTCTAAAATAATTTCACATTTCTACTTCATAAATGACCCAATTTAATTACACATACATCTTCTCAGCAGTGAAATACCCTTTTAAACATTTCTGTAACTAACTGAACTACTGAAATAAATAAACTGACTCACAAAAGACTTTAAATTACTCAAATTTAGATAAAAAGTAATTCAAAGCTAAATAAAAATGACAAACGCAAAAATTAAATAAAAATTGTGCATAAATAGTACTACTATTTTGATTTCCTTTCAAGAAACATCTGACATTAATACTTATATTAAACATAACTGAGAACTGTGGCAGAACAACCTCTGCCCAATGCTATTTACCTCTGAGATATTGAATGCAACTTTAACTTTTGTCACCCATTTGTACAATGTTATTATGGATGTTTACCCATGAGTGCCTTGTGGTTTACTATTTTATTTCTCTTATTCCTGATTTTTTTCACCTTTACACTTTCCTGTCATCCCTCACTTGTTTTTGTCTCCCTCTTGCCCTCTGTGTTTTTTAGTAGTCGATAATGAGAATTGCTCTGTTGGCTGAATGGATTAGTCCTCTCTCCCTTAGGGTGCAGGGTTGTTTGTTTGAAGGCACCGTGGCGTCGAGTGAAACAGCTATGCTACACACATACCGACATCCGTTTAGCCTACGTCTCACTTCATAACTCCTAATTCTCCTCAATAGGTTTTCGTTTCTTCCTCCCAAGATTTCGCAGCTGATTGTAGCATTAGCTCGTTGCAGAAGCTTTGAATAAAATGGTGCATGAAGATTGTTGTAGTGTTTGGGTCAAAGCAATCAATACCTACACACACATGCGCTGGCACAAACACACACACATCATTTCCCAATCAATAGCATTAAAAGGAGTATCTAGCCTCTCTGCCTCCTCCCAAAGAGGCTCGGCTTTCTCCAGCTCATGCTTTATTAAAGAGCTCTAATTATGCACCCCGTATTCTTTATGTTCCCTCTCTTGTTTGCGAGATTGTTTTCAGTCCCTTTTTTTCTCTTCGTCTGTTTGATTTTCTGTTTAGGGTCTGGCAACAACATGTAATGATCAAAGATTTAATAGGGACATCAGTGAGTGTCTACTTCATCAGTATATTGAAACACACATCACTCCAACCCGCACACATCCAATGTTCAGATACTGTAAGTCACAACAGAGGAGGAAAGAAGCAAACTATTAACACACCATGACACAAAACTGAAACAGTTTTCCCCACCTTTTCTCCATTATGGTACATTTGAGGAAGAATTGTTTCCTCGGAAATCACCAGAAACTCAATTATTTGCTTGTGTCCGGCATGCAACCTCAGGTTTAATAGTTTTTTTTTGGCTATATTAAGCCATATTTAGGAATAAAAAATTACTCTCTTAATACAAGTTATCCACTTCCCTTCATAATTTATGATTAAAATAGAATCATCTTGACTTTGAATTTCATTTTCAGTCTATATGTGACCCTGGACCAAAAACAGTCATAAGTCGCACTTATGCATGTTTGTGGCAGTAGCCAACAATACATTGTATAGGCCAAAATGATTGATTTTTCTTTTATGCCAAAAATCATTAGGATATTAAGTAAAGATCATGTTCCATGAAGATATTTTGTACATGTCCTACCGTAAGTATATAAAGAAATGTATTATTAGTACTAATTTGCGTTACTAAGGACTTCATTTGGACAACTTTAAAAGCGATTTTCTCAATATTTCGATTTGTTTGCAGATTTTCAAATAATTGTATCTCTACCAAATATTATCCTAACAAACCATACATCAATGGAAAGCTTATTTATTCAGCTTTCAGATTATGTATAAATCTCATTTTCAAAAGATTGTTTGACCCTCATGACTGGTTTTGTGGTCCAGTGTCACATATTGTAACTAGCATTTCAGTACTTTTTCCCGCTCATTTTAGTAAAAGTATAGCCTAGTGACATAAACCATGGCAGCCAGGTCTGGGGTTATTTTATGTTTGCTTTGATTTGTTTGTCGCCATGTAAATCTTATGCACCGTGTGCTCTGGGCTAGCATTCGCCGCGATTACATCTAATGTTTTTTTTTCTGCCTGCCATACACTGATAAACAGAGTGTCAAGGAGAGCCAGTGCAGAGAAACCCAATCCAAATACTTCTGACTGCACACACATACACAAAACCGCTGTAAGCGGTTCCATATAGAGCCGCTGTTTGACAATTACAGCTTTTGAACATTCGCATAATATGTGTGCATATGTGCCCCTTTCAACTGACATGTTTGCTTCTATTTTGTCTGTTGTTTATTATGCAGTGATTGTGTGTACATGCTTCGAATGTGTGTTTGGTCGTGTCAGTTTGCTGAGGCACAGCTTTTGTTTACTGTCGTTTCAATGGCAGTTGAACCGTTGATGCCGAAACACTGTTAACCCTAATAGCGTCATTAATTAAGCAATCTTAACTTAAAATGAGTTGCCACCATAACTCAAACAGGTATGTTTAATGACTTTCATTGGTAATATAAGTTAAGGCAACAATATATAAATTAGACAACTTGAGTTAAGTTTACTTGCTTTTTAAGTTACTATAAATATTGATATATATTTAGGCCCATTAAATGGGAGGACCACATTAGGTGAATTTGATAAAACAAGGTACAACATTATTCATTTGAACTGAGTGAATGAGTTTCCTTAAATAATTTGAGCAGACTTGCCTTGTTAGGGTTTCTGTGATGTTTTGTGATAAAATGGTTAATTAGTGTAGGTGATTTGAAATCTGCCAAGTATACCGGAGAAAGCCATGTGATTCTGATGACATCATGGTATTGCTGGTTATGATCAGCTGTAATACCAAAAGCAGCAAAAAGAGACAAATATAACACACTTTCATGTATATGGATATGATTTTTAAAATATATATAACAATAAAATAAACAATAACTTATGTATGGTTTTATTATTATTATTATTATTATTATTATTATTATTATTATTATTATTATTATATGCGACCACAAAACCATCATATGGGTTTTTTTTTTTTTAATTGAGATTTATACATCATCTGAAAGCTGAATAAATTAACTATGGTTTGTATGGTTTGTTAGGATAGGACAATAATACTTGGCCGAGATACAACTATTTGAATATCTGGAATCTGAGGGTGCAATACATTATAAATATTGAGAAAATTGCCATTAAAATTGTCCAAATTCAGTCAATGCATATTACTGCTAATAATAAATGTCTGATATATTTGCGGTTGGAAATTTACTTAATATCTTCATGTAACATGATCTTTATCTAATATCCTAATGATTTTTGGCATAAAAGAAAAATCGATAAATTTGACTCATACTATGTATTGTTGGCTATTGCCACACATATACCCGTTCGACTTATGGCTGGTTTTGTGGTCCAGTTTCACATATTAAGTGCCTCTGAAAATGAACTTGGCACCGGCAAACATCTACTATAGGATAATGAAATATATGAATATTTAAATAAAATAAAATAAAAATTACATGAAGAAGAAGAAACAGAAGAAAAAAAAAGAAGAAAGACTTTTTGAGTGTTGAGTTTATAGTTACAACATCAGCAAAGGCTAACTGGGTCACACTAACCAGCCAAACCTTGACCTCTTGGTATGGATATGGGAAATATGTAATTTGTGTGTGCATAGCCTTGTTTTGTTCTTGTATCAGTACACAATGTCAGCTAAACGTATATGATGAAACGAGAGCGAGAGAGAGAGAGAGAACTGATGAGAAACAAAGGAGAATGAGATAATGAAAAAGGACAGATTATAACTCACAAAATAGATCCAAAACAGCAGCCACCATATAGGAAAATGAAATTGAAATGAGAGAGAACAGTGAGAAGAATGAGCCGTATTTGTTTGCAAAAGGAGGGGTTTCAGAGTCTCTGCAGGGCTTTCAGACAATCCTCTGCTGACCCAGCTTTGGGTGCTGCGTAATGAAGGATAGGAATGGAAAGGATTTATATGTTAAATGCTGGTTCCAGATCAGTCAAAATGTTTTGTGTGAAGGCTAAATAAAATGTGATGTTTAATGTAGAGTATATGAAGATATTACAGTGGGGAGAACATTCTGATCACATTTACGAGCTGATTGCTAGCTCAACACAAGATAAGCAAATGCTTCCTTTTCATTTTTTTTTTTTCTTATGCTAATTTTAATTCTGCTCAAAGGAAGTGATGAGAGGGCAACGAAAGGTCCTCATATCCAATTAAACTTGGCTAATCCAACAGATCTAACTGAGCGCTGGCAGACACACTCACATACACTACGCATACACACATATGTTACTACAGATACTCCAGATCAGGTGGTTTCTGCGATGCTTGACATCAGCCCTGCTGTACAGTGGGAGTGTGCGTATGCATGTGTGTGTGTGTGTGTGTGTGTGAGAGAGGTTAACAGGGGGATTTGTCTTGGAAGAGAGGGAATCTCTCTTCGAGATGAACATTTTCTTCGTCTGTCGTTCTTTTAGTTATGAAAAATCATACAGCTGGTCTATTACTTATTCATGGGGATTCTGCTGAGGATTTTCTCTCTCCTCATTTCCTCTATCCCTTCACCCCCACTCTTTTCCCAGCTCATGCTCAAGCAGAGTCACTGAACTCAAATTAATAGTAGCTTGTTAATTCTCTTTGAAACAGGAGGGTGAGTATGTGTGTGGTGCAGCAGGACCAAAAGGAGGCTAAATGTAAAGGTACAATGAATGTAAAAAGAGAAGCGGCGAGTTTGCCCTTTTTGGTTTTTAATTGCTTCAGCACATAATATGACCTGCAGATGTAAGAGTTCCCCAGCCAATGGCACATCCAGTTGTGAGTGCGCTCAATGCAGATTAGCCAGTGACTCACTGCCCCGACACATCACCCTCAAACCAGTGTTATGGGTGATAGCGCTGCTCCTAACTGATTTTGCTTTAGGACCCAGATTTTATGTAGTGACTCAACACAGTACCAAAACTGGTTATTGTTTAAAAGTATAATCTGTCAGTGCCATTTTAATTCATGCAGATTGTATTTGATTTCCTTTGCTATCATCTAACACTCATATAAAGGTAATCCTTAAAAACATTGATCATTTAAATTGATTTGCAAATTGGAAAATGAATATAATTTTTTTTTTTCATTTTTTTGTGATGCCTAATGTCACTTAGTTTAAATAAATCATCATAGATTTAAGTGTTTTTTTCTCATTTATTAGACAATTTAATACAAAGGGTATACTATAAAGTGTTTCGGTCGGCACAGTGGCTCAGTGGCTCAGTGGGACGCACTGTCGCCTCACAGCAAGAAGGTCCCCGGTTTGAGTCTCGACTGAGTCAGGAGTCCTTACTGTGTGGAGTTTGCATATTCTCCCTGTGTCTGTGTGACTTTCCTCTGGGTTCTCCAGTTTCTCTCCAGAATTGGAGATGCTAAAGTGTGTGTGTGTGAGTCCCAAGCTATGCAAAAGGCCTGGGGACATACCCCAGAAAAAAAATCTTATCTTGCGTATGGGGAGAGATGGCCTATTGAATCACCAAGTGTCGGATATGACTGAAATGAAAAATGAAAGTGTTTGCTTAATGTCTGCTTACACTTATACTTTGATGTTCTGTCAACAGACATTTCACTGACTATAGATAACTTTACAGGTGTCAACTTATTCTATTAACCCGGACCCTAATACCTAAATTTGAAGGCACGATATGTACGTTTTTTGGATTAAAATATCCAAAAACCACTAGAACAATGTTATGTATTTTGTTGACTTGTGTACTTACATTATATCAAAGTAAAGTAAAATATCTAGTTTCCGCCAGCTTCCAAATGTAACTGGTGTGCAATGTAGTCAGACGTAGTGTAAGCATTTTGAACAGCGAGAGGCACTACACTTTTTCCGTAAATTGAATACGGAAGGTGATCTGGTGGAATTATCCGGCTAGAAAATGTATATAAAGTTTTAAATATGGTTATTTTTCTTATACAAATGCATCACTTCACTTCAGCAGGCCTTTATTAACCCCCTAGAGCCTTGTGAAGCAGTTATATGATGGATAGATGCACTTGTATGGACTTTATAATGGCAACAATTCACTGCCATTATAAAGCTTGGAAGAGCTAGGACATTTTTTTATATATAACTCTGATTATATTCATCTGAAATAAGAATGTCACATACACCTAGGATGACCTGAGAGTGAGTAAATCATGGGCTAATTTAGATTTTTGGGTGAACTATCCCTTTAAATCATGAACCATTAACAAGACAGGCTAAATATGACAATTGACAATGCATTAACCATTGACATCAATAACAAGTATATTTAAAACCTATTTATTTTGCATAAAATACTTTGGTGGATTAGTCTTATTTTATTTACCACATTCAGAACTGTTTCCCCCTCACCGTACAGGTGTATTGAACCACTGGTTTATAATGCATCATATATAAGCTGGTCTTGGAACCTGCAGTTGGTGTCTGGTTTGCATATGCAGTAGTGTCCAAACCAGCGAAGAAAACCTGCAACCTGGCAATGTTTTTGTCTGGACACAGCCAGTTGAGATCATTCAAATGCTCTTGGCTACTTTATAAACAGCAGCTTTATGCATATTTATACACACTTCTGTGATTTGAATGTGTTTGGGACCTCGAAAACCCGTTTGCACACGCATCTTTCTTTTTATTGATACAAGTAACCGCAATGAGCCTTAAGCATTTCTGCATAACTTCCTTACAACTGCGGCACATAAACTTTGCTGTCTCCTTCATCATGGGAACATAAAGCAGACGGCATTAGCCTGGTCCGGTTAAACATGTGCTGGTTGTGTCACTGTTCAGTCTTATACGCGATGTAGAACAGGTACTGTAAATGTGTCAGCAGATATTTACACATAAGCCAACAGGCTGATATTTGATCCGGTGATATTTTAAACAATTCTCAGTTTCATTTGATAAACAGTAATGTTTCAATGGGGCCGTTATGTTTAGATAAACCAGACTTGTGATCCTGAATGATATTCGTCACAGAATTCCAAATACGCTGGCACCAGTTGTGTTATTGTAGGTAAGATGTTGTGGCGTCTTGATATTGTGCAGGCAAAATATTGATAAAACCTGTTTAAACTTACACACATAAGTGTGTGTGCTAAGCCTAAGCCAAATAAATCATTATCCACCGCAATAGTTACTCTCTGTTATGATTGGCCCTTTTCACCCCTCAAGCATTAGGACTGCCGTCTACTTCTGGCGTATATCTCAAACCCATTTTCTTTCCAATGTCAGTACATGCCAAGCCAGATTCCTTGGACAAGCAATAACATCTGATTCTGATTCCAGTCACTAAACTCACATGAATCATGTTGCAAATTGAAATATATTTATAAAAAAAACATTGTTTTAATACAACTTGAAAGAGTGCCATTTAAATTTAATCCGTGTGGTTTCCAAAGAGAACATTTACGTGATTTGAGAGCGGTTTTCCTTTGATATTTAGGCGAGTCGTGACGCGTAGCATTAATGTAGCTGTGCTAATCCTCATTCTATGCCTCATTATAGTAATTTAAGAAGTTCAGCATGTTCTGTATTTGCTCTTAATGTGTGTTTGTCAAAGAAATTGAGGATACGTGTGTGCGAGTAAATGCCGGTCCGTTTGAACTGTTAAAGAAACCTGCTCGTCGAGTTCAAAGCGTGTTGCAACACACAAACTAGAAACAAGCCGCATATTTTTTAAACCACAATTCGTCAATTAACTGTTTTAGTTGCATTTTTCATGTCCAGACATTGGTTTGGGTAGTTCAATTTAATTCTCTCAAGGAACATGTGAAGGATAAACAAAATTAATGAATTTAAATATGCCATTTTTTAAGTCATTCATTTTACACTTCTTTTATAACATCAGGACCACATAGAGACCAATATTGTCTTCCTCAATCAATAAGTACTGTATATAACATAAGCATGATCGCCTATAGCCGGGCCCGTGCTTAACACTAACATAAACGTGTTTTTTGTGCACGCTGTGACGCTTGGTTTCTTCATCTCATGTTACAGAATTTATTGCGATTACCTGTAGCCTGTGAACAGGTGGAACAGTTAACCGTTCTCTCTTTGTCTATCTCTGTCCATATCTCGCTTCGGTCTACTTGGCCAGCCTTCTCTTGAGTCACTTGATCGACCTAGTTGTTCTCGTACATTTAGCCATTAACCTGTCAACCTGTTGGATCTCTCAGTGGCCTATAGAGCAGCTGGCTATGATCGGGTCTAACTGGTAGACTGAGATTGGGTTCAGGAAATGAATGAGCACTATCCAGCTTTGATTGTGTTTGTAGAGTGATATATTCAAGAGCAGGGGTTTTCAAAAAAAGTTTAAAGAGGAAAAGTTTAGAGAAAATAATTTTAAAAATGATTACAAATTACATTTTACACATTTTATTAGTATTATTGTTTTTCTCAATATAAATTAGGTAAAAAAACATGTAGTTGGCTATTAAATTTTAGGTTGGGGGCACTGCAGGATGTTCATAATGGGGTTGGGGGTCCGTCCGTAGCATCTAAAAAAACCCAGTCAAGAGCATTCTGGGTAAATTGACTGCATTTATACAGCGCTTTCAACAGACCCATGGCCATCCAAAGCTTTTTACATCTTTCCTCACATTCACCCATTCACTCACTCATGCATACACCGACGGTGGTGTCAGCCATGCAAGGCACCATTCAGCTTGTCAGGAGCAGCTGGGGTTAGGTGTCTTGCTCATGGACACCTCGACACTTGGTCAGGTGGAACCGGGGATCAAACCACCAACATTCCAGTTTGTAGACAACCTACATGAACCAATGAGCCACTGCCGCCCCGGTAAATGGTACGATACGCCCACCCACACCCCCCATCCTATCTATTAGAGCATTTAAAAAACATTAAATATGCTATTAGGGCTGTAACAACTAACTGATAAATTGATTATTATTGATAATGAAAAAAACATATTTATCTATTAGTCGTGTATGCATTCTGTGATAGAAAACCATCAGCCAGCCGCGTTTCTTTACAGTAGTAAAAAACCCATTTCTATGGACAAAACGCATACGGAGGACACAGAGTAGCTGCTGTTGGAAAGGTACATGATTCAAGTTGTCCGAAACATGAGAATACATATTTATAATACAAGCGCCTCAAACAAAAGCACAAGCGTTGACCGCGTCTTGCCCTTTCGTGCTTTGACAGATGGGTGTGCTGTTTACTGCCACTGACACGTGTTTTCCTCGGCGCATAACTCACATATTATGGGTATATCCTTATCAGTAAATGTTAGGAAGTCCCGCGAGCATTTCCATTTTGCTCATTCTGACAACCAGCGAGACTTGTTCAACTTCACAGAGTTCAACGAACGAGTGCCGGTGGGCGCATGCGTGTCAAACTGACGGAGCACTGTTGAATAGGAGCGCAATAATTCTGACTAAAATATTAAGATTTTTTTTTTTTTGTTAAAAATTAAGTGTAGGTTTAAAATTCTTCAGCATATTTATGAAAGCTGTAACAGTAAAGGCACTATTGTTGGAATAGCCCATATAATTGCTATGTTCATATGAGTGAATGTGTTATGTTCTTCAGTCATATTTAAGATTTTGTGCTTTTGTTATTGTTCATTATAATTATTAATTTGGCCATTTTAATTCTTGCTTTAAATATAGTAAGCGATCAGTTGTTTTAAGGTAGAATGTTATTATTTTAATTCTTGTTTATTTATAATGTACAGCATAGCCTACATAGATACTGTACATTGACTGTATTTTTCATAGGCTTTATTTTACACATTGTTTGGAGGACAGCATTGGGCAGGATGTAGAAAAACGCTGTTTAAAATAATGGATTAAAATACAATATTAATGTTTTTTTTTGTTTGTTTGTTTTTCATCCGATTAATTGGTAAAATAAATTATTGACAGATTAATAAATTATCAAAATATATATATTTTTTATTTTCTGAATTTAATTCATTTGAATATTTTTGGGAGGGATAAATGCATGATACAATTGACCTGATATCGTAATGAAGGAAAACCCCTAATTAAAATAATTAAATATTACAAATTATTCATCAAAATATGTTGAAATATATTTAGTGTAAATGGAATATTTTTCAATCATTTTACTTTATTTATTTTTAATAAAAAATGCCAACAAGAATACTAGAACATTTTTAGCAACCTGTTTTAAACTGTTAGAAATGTGCTTTTCTATATCGTAGGCGCAGCATTCTGTAATTTTATAGGGTTCTGAGAGTTCATCTAGAAATTCTCCCTTTCTGTCATTTGTCTTTCTCCCATCTTTCCAGGATCGCGTGTGTGTCTTATTTGTTTAGCTGGCCCCAGGGATGTTTTCACGCTGCTAATAATACGTTTGACTCTCCGCAGCCCTCAGGCAAGGAGCTATTGAGTCAACCCAACACAGTGACAACATGGAAGTCACACATTTACCACTCAAACAAATCCAGTCCCCCTGTATGACTTCCAGTTACCTGTTTTATCTTGTTTTACCTGGAGAGGAGGCTGATCCCAGATCGGTACAAAATGACAGCTTCCTCTAAGTAAAAATGACTCCAAACAACTCCAAAGCCACACAAATGTTCACTCCCAATATATCAATTAAAGAAAGTACGAACGAGAGTTCGCTAAGGTACATTCTAATCTTAGTGACTCAGATCTGGAATGGAAAGAGACAGAGAAGAGTGAGTAGAAAGTAGGGAGGGAGCCGGAAATGCGAAGTGTAGTCAAAGAAGTCCCACGGGCACTTCGGGAGGTTTTCATTTTTACATGGGGATTAGGATCGGTATCTCCTTCATTGCCATGGCGATGGCAGGGTCTGATAGCACCTCCCTTTGAAGCAGGCTGATGTGCGGAGCTGCTATCCTTCTATCTTTTGAGAAACTAAATCTCACCCAGCTCGTAGACGGCTGTTTGAAAGGAACGAAGACAGGCGAGCAGCGGAGATGAGATTTTTTGGGGGTCTTTATGGCCAGTTGAATTGTTGAAAGAAGCTCAAGCCGTCTGAAGCCTCACTTACACCCAGTATCTCAATGATGCATCTTCTTTGTTACCTGCCGGCCATGCAGTATATAAAAAAGGAAAAACTGTAGTGAATATAATACATAAAACATTAACAATGGTTACAAATAGGTTTCCTAAAAACATTATTAATTTCAATATTTTTGGGGACATAAAGTTAACTAATCTTATTAAAACATGGCATAGGAAATAAAACATTAATACAAATTTGGAATAACCATAATGCTTATATACATGAGCGGAACAAAATGCAATCTAATAATAATAATTATAATCATAAATTCAACAAAAATGTATATAAGAAAATAAAAATCTACTAAATTCTAAATTATAGAAAGAAAACCTTCATTATTAGCATTTTGGAATAATATATTTTAATACACTGCGTATATTGCCAAACACAATTCAGTATAAAACATATAATGGTAAAACTTTACAATAAGGCTCGTTAGTTAACATCAGTTAACTACATTTGTTAACATGAACTAATAACTAATAATAAAACTGCACTTATAAAGCATTTATTTATCTTTGTTAATGTTAATTTCAACATTTACTAATGCATTATTACAATCTTGTTAACATTAGTTAATGCACTGTGAACTAACATGAACAAACCATGAACAGCTTTATCTTTAATAACTAATGTTAACAAAGATGAACTAATGCTGATCAGAGGTGTTGTCCACGGTTAGTTCATGTTAACTAATGCATTAACTAATGTTAACTAATACAACCTTATTGTAAAGTGTTACCATATAATACAAAGTATTAAATGTTTCCAAATAGATCATTATCTGAGGGACATGGTCAACAAAGAATCTCATTAAAATAATATATATATATATATATATATATATATATATATATATATATATATATATATATATATATATATATATATATATATATATATATATATATATATATATATATATATACATATGTATGTATTTATTATTATTATTATTATTTTTATACTGCATAGAGCCGAACAAAATGCAATATAAAAGTAACAGCTATGTTTCTAAATAGGTCCCTTGAAATACTCCCGCCTTCCTTTTTTTGGCCAAACAGGTAGCCCCGCCCCCAAACCCATGCCATTGGTTGAGCTAGGAGCTGGCATGTTGAACCTCTCAAACTGGAAAGCACCACAGTGTTTACACAGTTTTTGCATTCAACCACTGAATGGGTTACTTATATTTGTTTCTGCGCATTCAACTGGGAAATGAGAACGCATCTTAAGAAGAAAAGAAGAAGAAAAACACACACACTTCACCTTTAATTTATCTGCACTGAGTGTGTGAAGTCTTTTGATTGTAGAAAGAGGCACTCTCTCGTTACTGATCATAGAGGAAATTGACCTTGTCCGTAAAAAGTCTTCACCACTAGCACTCAAATGATATTATTTTTTGTTATGTTCAATTTGTTCCATTTGCCTCAGGGCCAAAGGGGAACTCACGAGATTTGTCTGGACAAGAGCCAAACACAGATACATTTCCATGTTCGTTCACATGCACTTGTATGCAAAACGCCTGTTGATACTATAACCCTTTCATCGTTTATGTCATTTATTATTATTATTATTATTATTAAATTTCTTCTTGTTTTAACATTTACTGCACATGCTTTTCTCCCATTGCAGGTTCTACTTAAAAATCCAATAGATTTTTGTTCTTCTTTTTTATGTGACAATTAAAATGATCAACAAAGAAAGAATATAGCACCTTCGAGGTGTTTGTTATGAATACATGCATATTTTTGCGAAAAGGTAGCTGTGTGGGAACAGGCGCGTGTGTTGAGTCACGTTACTCGGAGGCTGTTTATATTTAAGCTTGAGCGTGAATTTGTGTGTGTATGTGTTAACATCAGTAGTTTGATCACTTCTTCGCCACCCCTGTATGTAATGACCATCACAGAGTGAACACTAGGCTAATCTCACATGGCCCTGGGCTCTTTCTTTCTTTCTCTCTCTCTCTCAGCTTCTGTTTGTTCAAACATTAGAGGATAATTACTTCTGTGGAATAATTGTTTTCTTAATCGCAGCTATCATAATTGTCTTCTGGACCTAGGCTGAGACTCACAAATGGCCCGCTCTATCTAACGGGAGTCAGTCTGTTGATGAAGGACGCCGCAATGACAACATGTGTGCGTATGTATGTGTGTATGCGTGTATGTTTTCAGGGTGACACGGCAGGGATGTTTTGAGTAATGTGTCCACAGCCCCCGGAAATGGAGTTTTGCTTTTCTGTCACATTGACATTGATTTATTCATGATAAACGCCTTATTTTGCTCCAGTCCACCCGAAAGGTCCTCTGTTACACAGGAAATGAAGTGAATGGAAAAAAAAAGGTAAAGGAAAGAAAATAAAACAGGTTAGAAAAACGTGAAACATATGTGTGGGAGTTCGTAACTATAGGGGACAGTGCTGGACTGAAATTATGCAGGACGCCTGTCAGGCAAACATGACATCACAGCAGCAAAACCACAATGATCCAATCAGTTCTCGATGGACGCAATTAAGTCCCGCCCTACTTTTTTATGTTTTTTTCTTGTCTTAAATGGATAGTAAATATGTTATGCCAAGCCTCCACTCGCTCACACTTTTTCTCACTCTGTCTTTACACATAATCATGTGTTCTTTTACAGAAGCCATGGCACAAAACACATTTGTGTGTTTGTTTGTGTAGCACCACCAGAATAAAAGAACAATACAAGAACACCCGGCAGAAGAGAAATATGTGCAGTAGACATTTGAAACCCAAATGAGCTCATTTGTATAGTCATCTTGTTAAGGACATTTACTGCTCGTTTAAGATGTCTAAATAATGAACAAACCACATTTGCAGAAAAAGAACATGAGGAGTGAGTATATGGCTGTGTCTCAATCAGCTCCTTATCTTCCCAGTAGTCAGGGCACTAATCAGGGAGTCGGCCACATTGATGTACACCATATAATGACTCACAACCCTGATTGAGATGCACCCTATGAAATATTGCATAATGAGAATAGTTGGATCTTAATCTGATTGTTTATGGATGATGACAATCATACTGTTATAAACTATTGAAATTAGTTTATATTGACTATTATAACTATTGACTATTATAAACTAAACTGGCAGTTGCAAGTGCTTTTCAGACAAGATTAGTTTTTTTCTTGAGTTGCAAACAGGATTGTGATCTCTTTAGATTTTACAAAGGGAAATCTGCATGAAATCCTATAAAATAAGCATATACACTAGATTTATTTTGTAATGTTTGTGAAATAAGTCTATTATGCTCACCAAGATTGCATGTATTTGATCAAAAATACAGTAAAAAAGGAAATATTATTAGAATTTAAAATGATTTCTATTTGAATATATTTTAAAATATAATTTATTCCTGAGATTGCAAAGTTACATTTTCTGCATCCTTGCTCCAGTGTCACATGATCTCAGAAATCATTCTACACTCTAAAAATGCTGGGTTGTTTTAACCCAATGTTGGGTCAAATATGGACTAACCCAGCAGTTGGGTTGTTTTAACCCTTAGGTGAATTGCTGGGTTAGTTCATATTTGACCCAACATTGGGTTGATTTTTTACCCAGCATTTTTTAGAGTGTAATATAATTATTTGCTGCTCAAGAAACATTTCTTATTACAGTTGAAGACATTTCTGCTGCCTAATACTTTAATGAGAACTGCAATACATCTGAGGATACATTCTTTGATAAACAGAAAGTTCTAAAGAACAGTTTAAAATATAAATATATTTAAAGTGACAATATTGCACTCTAAATAAATGCTTGGTTAATTAAAAAGAACCCACGTTGGGTTGAAAATGTACAAACCCAGCAATTGGGTTGTTTCAACCTAGCGATTGGGTTGTTTTAAGCAAACATTTAACCCAACCACTGGGTTAAAACAACCAATTAACTGGGTTCAAACAACCCAATTGTTGGGTTTGTCCATTTTCAACCCCTCTTGGGTTGTTTTTAACCCAGCATTTTTGAAAGTGTACCCATACTTAATATGATCTGCTCCAGTGGCCATTAAGTGCAGTCCGTGACTGACTCTTCTTATTAACTGAATTTTTATGAACAGCAGCCAATGCAAATCCAAAGAAATGCTCATTTATAACATTCAGCAAAGGTCAAAATAAATGAGCAGAAGTGTTGTAAAATACAATATTCACAATTGCAGATGTTTTTGTCCAGACAGGAACAGATTTCTCAAATGACACCACACTTAACCTAAATAAAAAAAAAAAAAAAAAGTTGGTATTAGCTTTGTAATTTTGAGAACAACACATACACGTTTGATTTAGACAGGATTCAAATTACAAAGAACGTCTGTGAAATAGATTTCCTCAAGAGGGTTATAAACATTTTCTCCTCAATTAAAGCCTTGTTCCTTTTCAATATTTTTCTCTTCAATAATGCTGTGGTCGTTCATGATATCTCTTTGTCTTTCTGCTCACATTTCCACTCCTCGGGTTAAATATGTTCTCTGTACGGCACATTTTTCACAATCCCTAAAACGCTAAAAGATGTATCAATGTAATGCATTATTTGCCTTCTTGACAGCTTCACTGTTTGCAGATGTATTTAATAGACTAGTGCTTATGATGTAGATAATGCGGCCTGCCAGGGAACAGAATTCTGTGCTTTGTTAGAGCAGTCATGTGTCAATCATAATCCAGCTGAGGTGTGAACACATACTCTGTTTTGTCATTTCTCTGCTCAGACTGTGTGGAATTTTTTAATACGCTGACAGATATTTGCTCAGGAAAGATGGCTCTCCCTCCACGGCATGAAACCACATGGTCCGAGTTACGATATCCCGTCCGCCCTCAGGTTGTTTACAGCCTGCGCTTTCGCTGACTCTACGGCCTCTGTCACCTTTGACTACCATAGCCGTGGCGATTACGCCTGTCACTTAGTGACATTAGTGGGTCAGTTGTCAGATTGACTGCACGTAGTCACAGTGAGTCCTGCACGCTTCTTGTAGCGCAGTGTCATTGGCCGATGATTGACGGATGCGGGGACACACAAGAAGGGTGAAGATAGTGTCCTTTGAGCTGAAGGAGATCGTCTGAAATTGTTTGTAACGTGATCACGCAAGTCAAAGCCAGACTGTCTGTAAGTTAGATGCGCGCTTGTTTGTTTGTGTGTGCGTTTCAAAGTTGAAATAGAGTTCAACTTTCCTACATTATCCTGTTAGGAAAGGCACCTGAAAGCATTTTTGTACGTTTGACGGATACCTGAGACCGTAATCCATTTCTCCTGGCGATGATAATGGATTTGCCCCGATGAGGTTAGATATTCGGCACCAGAACAGGAAACTGCATATCCCTTTCATTCTTTATTGGGGACGAGATTAAAAAAACATGATATAGAGAGAAACACATTTTGAATTTAAAGCCAAAACAAAGAGCACACGATGCTTCCAAAATCCATTATTTGGGTATAGCGTCATGAGAAAATGTGTCGGTGTAAAACGTCCATGGTGTTTATTTATCATTAAACTCTCTAAAAATAAACATGAGAGGAGCATATTTGGGATCTTCGGTGTGAAGCAGCACCCTGGAGGGATTGTTCCTTCTCATGAAGTGAGGGTCAGAGGTCGGCTAAGCCTTTGAAGCCGTCACATCATCCCTTCGGAATATGTTCTGGCTTAATCCACCGCTTAAAGAGCAATTAAAAGTTTAGCTAGGATTTTAAGAAAAGAGCATAGAGAAATGTTTTGAGGTTCCCATCTGTCTGTGCTTTTTTTCCCTTCATCTCTTCAGTTCTCGTCAGGAATGTTAATGCAAGTTCTGAAATGTTAATGAGGCACGTGTAAAGGTGGCGTATAGAAAGGTTGTTTTAACGGGAAGATCTATTGACAAAAACTTTTTTTCACTTTTCCAAGACTTCATGCAGAGTCTAACCCCCTCCTTTCTCCAAAACGAGGACAACAATAGGGTTAATATGACTTTTGGGAACAACATCAAAAGTTTTATAGAGTTTTAGGACACCACAATCATAAAACCAGGAATAAGATGTACCTGAGGAGGCTTAAAGATACCGATGCAGCACTGAGCCTCGGTTTTCGAATATAACAAGAGCAAAAATTTAATTTTTAAACAGATGCTCACTGCAACAGTGCTTTCTTTGCGGATATATAAGAGAAAAATTCGTGGATCAAGAGAAATTTTGATGAGCGGCCTCTTTGCTCCACGTATAAATGCTGCCTTCTTGATTAAGAATGTATGAACGCTGATAAACAAGGGCGGCTAATTTCACTACAGTGACTAACATCCTCAGTGTTTTGTTTGGCAAAGGCACGAACATCTGGAACACTTGGCATGCGGAAAGGCGAAGTTGGCCTGAGTGGAAATGGACTGGAACGGCAAGAAGTGATGCATCACTATGCTGTTGCCGAGAGTGTGAGGTGGAGTGGATGACAAGAAAAAACGGATAGATGAATGAATGAATGATCAGGCCAGGTGAGATATCCATGCCTCAGTGCCTTCGAAAAGGATTACATTCAAAGGCAGCCAACTGACATACACCAAGATGTACTCTGAAGGTTTTATCTGAAGAACTTCAGACGGGAAGGAAAAGAAAGGGGGAAAACAGAGTCTGAGAGCTTCATATTTCTTTGTGAAAGAATGCTCTTGAAGTGTTGATCAGTTGAGCTTGAGGCTTGTCCATGAAGAGGGCAGCTGATGGGTTAAAAGTGATTAAAGAGCCCTTCGTATAAAGCTGTAGACATGTGGACTGCAATCAAAGGAGGGCCTCAAAAGTGGCTAAACTGTTTAATGTTTGCTGTGGCTCAGTTTGGAAACGTTCAGGGGTGCCTTAGAGCAAGACCGGTTGACTGAAACACAACAGTCTTGGGTAAGATATCAAAAGTACACTCAGCCGAGGGAAGTGGTCCGGTGGTAAGATCTGCCCTGGAAGTTTTCAGCGCCTGCAGTGAGGTGTGTTGATATATGCCTTGCCAGAGAGACCTCAGACCTGGCTAAACTCCAGCAGGTCTCAGGAGGTCTAGAGCCCATCTGGAGGTCCTCATAGGCAGGAAGGCCGAAGAGAAATGAAGCTTGACCAGCGCCAGTCATCCCTTAAGACAAAGCAGACACCTGAGCCTCCCAAAGCTCCAGGATAAACAAAACTCCCTGACCTCCTCACCAGGGGCTCTGTTAGTATTTTAAACACAGAGACACATTCCTTTCTTAACGTGTTGCGCTCGCTTTTAGACTTGAGAGGTTTAGTGCTCAAGAGAATGTGCAGAACTTTTTTTTTATCTTATCAAGATTTTGAAACATCCTGAAAATTCAGAAAGTCCAGGTAGAAGCCGTAGGGGTTTGTACATGGATTAATACTCCAAAACTGGAGTAATAAAAACTAGTTTTTATTATTATTTATCACAATTATTTAATGCAGCATCCTTTTTAAATAATTAAAAATGTAATAATTAAAAAGTAGTAACCTGCTAAATAATATATTTCTACCAGATCCAAAAAATAAATAAAACAGTGTTAAAAAAAATATATATATATTTTATTCATGTGGTAGCATCTAATTTCATTGATTTGAAAAGAAGTAAAATTATTTTACAGCTAAATCAACTTAAAAACATTAGGTTACAACAACACACCTAAGGGGTAGAAAAAGCTGCTTGAGTTAACAACTGCAAGTTAACACTTTTTAATTGCTCTCTACATGTGACCCGATGTGGCGAAATGATTCGGAAGTCGCTCTATTTTAAGATAATGTGCAAAAAATATTTTTTCTTTTTTTTTAGCTAATTTCACAGAACAGACATTCAAAAACAATCTCCCAAAGTTTCGTAGTCCAGATAATTGAGTAAAGGTATTTAAATAACTATTAAAGTTTACAAAGTTTACTAAACTCGCTGGAAATTAACATTCTTAACTCCTCTCATCACTTCTGAGCATTTCGCTATATTCCAGGTAAACCCTTAAAGGGGTACTTCAGCACTGGGGAGATGAATCTGTATTTAAACTGGATCATTAATGTGGTAGAAAACACAGAAAATGTATTTTTGTCTCATGGGGATGAAAGACAACAATTCCCAGAATGCACTTCACTGCCCTACTCTAGGCACGTCTACTGGATTACTGGATCACTTGCCCACCCCGTTAATTTTCATAAAATCAGTTCAGTTAGAGACACTACAAACTGAGAAATTAAAAACTGAGCATGTCTGTTCAATAAAATGTGAGTGAGCCTGAGTGTCACGGACGTCACGGCACAAACGCAGCAGGAGTCGGATTACATTCATCACTAGAGCTGAGGTAATTGCGGAATTTCGCGCCGCATACATTGAAAGCGCGTGTTCAGTCTGGCGCATTTTCAGTTCATGTCTTTGGATGCTTATCTTTCATAGGAATTAATTTGAAAAGTTGAAACACTCACTTTGCTCTCCGCTGCTCGGTTTACATGAATCTCCGCAGATCCCTGAGAATACATAATTATCTCGTCTCAGGGTGATATGAGGGGGGAAAGTACGATAATTCGAATATACTCCCGGGTTTCTACTGATACAAAGCTTAATGCTAATTGCTGAAGTAACCCTTTAAACGTCAATATCTCTGCTCTCCAAATATGCTGTTAAACGTTATATAAAACCAACCAAAAAGCTTAGAAATGGACAGAAACTGTGACATAAACGATGACCGATTTTGTCAATGGGAAGCCGCATTTCGACTGAAAGCTCCTCTTTCCATTGATACCAAGATCTCAATTTTGAAATTTGGGTCACTGTGACTCATTTTGCTGGATCAGGTCACAAATATATTTATATATATATATAAAAAAAAGAAAAAAAAAAAAACTTTGACAGTTCACTAATTTGCCTGTTGCTAATACATAACTGACTTTACTGGGAAACTTTACATGGGTGTGGGGAATTAGGTGCATGGAAAATATGTTTTAATCTCTTGTGATCAGTAAGAAGAGATCTGTAGCTTAGTCACATTAACTTTTTCCCAAAGCTAATTCAGAATTCAGAATGACATTGATCAGATTGTGTTATTTAAGAGCAAAGATGAAAGACATTGGGTCTCGTTCACTAAGCATGCGTGTGAATTCTGCGTACAAACGTTTTCACAAATATATCATTATTCACCAAAAACTTTGCACTAAAATTCTAAATCAATGAGAAAAAATAAAATAAAATAAAAAATTTAAACAAATGAAACCACAAGTACTCAAAAAGCACTTTCTCTGTGCAGCCGTATATTTATTTAAAGAAGTTATAGGCTATTTAAATTGTGTTAAATTATATCATAAAATTAATAACACTATTTAATTTAATCTTACATATATTTCATCATATACACTGAAAGAGTATAATAAGCTGAGAAATATCTTCAGCTCCAATGTTTATCTGAAAAACGCAGATTTACACATATGTACAGCTGCCAAATGAGAGGATTGTAATCTGGGTCTGTGTAAAAGGTGTTTAATGTGTTTGAACTACATGGTTTTGAGAATGACACTATACATTGCTCGAGGACCTGGCGAGAGCGCATCTGCAGAGAGCGGCATATGCTTGGCGAAAGTGTCGAAAGACTGTAAAGAAAAGGTTGTGCGGAATGCGCTTATATGGAGATGGTTTGGGCGTGTATTATGCAAATGACTAACCTTGTGCAAGCGGCCGTTCATTTGGAATACTCCAAGTTCACTAACATTAGAATGAGAACAAACTATTAGCTGAGATTTTTCGTGAGAAGTTCCCCCGTGCGTACAAACACAAAATAATCAACTCCGACTGAGTGAGATACATTGTTCTTCCTGGTATCAGAACCCCAGAATGCTTATTTCTCATTTGTAGCTTGAATTTTGGTAACCTCATTATGAGTTTAAACAACCTGAAGCTCATTCTAGAGCTGATTTACAAGTTATTTTGACCTACAGTAGTGTTACCCTTGGGCTGTTTTTGTACAGTGGCAGCTTGACCAGATAGCATTCTGTGGTTCACCCTCAGGGTGCTTATGAAAATTTGAACGGAGGTTAATTACAGGTTCTATCACCAGGCCATCACGTCTAGACACCAGTGACTGAATAATGTTCTTCTATACAAAATTAACTACATCCAGTACATTCACCACACTAGCCACCCAAGTTGCATTTCCTTCCTGTCTGCCGTTGTCTCATCCAGTGAATTTTTTTTGTTTTTCTTCCTTCATTTCATCTTCTCTTTTCCTCTCTTGTCTGCTTGATTGCAGAAAGACACAGGCGGCTTTAGAATTAGTGTTTTTGGCTATAACCACGGCTCTCCATGGTTCATGGATATAGGTCACTCCGCTACCCACATACACCCAAGAAACGCAAACACATACACACACTTTCTACTAAGATACTACGAAAAAAGGTTTGAAGAGACGAGCTTGTTTGAGCTTGTTTACAGACTAGAGTTACTTTTGAAATGAATGCAAATCCACTGGGTATTCTTCTGGGTTCGTTAAAATAGTGTTTCCACCTACTCTGATGAAAACCCCTTAAAATTACAGGCATTCTTGTTGAATTGTATTTAAATAGCACTTCATTTTCCATCACTGAACAGTTATTATTTAGCATGTATTGCCTTAGATATCATTCTTCATACAATTTATATTACATATCTTCATATTGATTTATCACATTAATCATAATCATTTATCATGCACACACACACACACACACACACACACACACACACACACACACACACACACACACACACACACACACACACACACACACACACACACACACACACACACACACACACACACACACACATACATTATGGACCTTGTAAGGGGGTCTTTCTTTCAGCCTACATAGGATGACTTATGCCACAAAAGGATGAACATACATTTATATGTGCACAGTTTAATTAAATTTGTCCTTCATAAAGCTGCTTCCATGGCAAGGAAGCCCAGCCAATCAATGGTCAATCAATAAACCAATTCTAAACCAAATCTATCTTTGCATGGGCAACCACTTTCCCATTTCGCCATTCCTCTTGCATGACATTCATTGACTCTTATATTTGAAAATCACATTTGCACCAATCATAATGCCACACTCCACCAATTTATCTAAAGTTCAGTTCATTTGTGGGTAATTTAAGCCTCAACTCTTCAGCGTGGGTCTTTGATTGCTGTCACACTTAGCTGCAGAGGCAGCCATTTCATTTTGGAGGTAGAGAGAGAGAGAATGGAGCTTTGATACATAAACATCATTTTGATCAGTTATTTTAGCGCTGTAGCGAGACCCCCTGTGGGCTCCTATTTAATTATGCAACAAATGTTTGACTATCCAAAGTGAAATTTTTAGCCCATGAATATTTATTTCAATTCATTTGTTGAATGTTGATTGTAATTACATGGAAACATGATTTATTGCCAAGATTTCTACATTAGCCAGATAAATGAGGGAGACAGATAAATAAATAAATTAATGCAGTAGAAGAACGAATTCCAAGTGTGTGTAAACCGTTTCCTTAATGTTATCAGAATAATGTAGGTATTGATATCTGTGTATGTTTTTGTCAGTGCTGACTGGTCATCAGTCACTTTGGAGAGATTTTGTTCAACGGCATGTTACAAAAGGATGAATGACACATGGATATGTGCATATGTATGTTCATTATAAAGGCATAGATGATGAACAGCCATTTGTGTTTGCGTGTGAGGGTGTGTGTGTGCACTCCTTTACATTGAAAGGCAGGCCCTACTAACCTGACAGAATACAAATGCCAAGATTATGGCGACGTGTCAAATTAAAGGGACAATTTGGAGTAATGATGAGTGTTAGGCCACTCAGTCTCAAAGGCAGCGAGTTGGAAAGAAAAAGAGGAGTGAATGATGGTGCTCCGTCTTGTTTAATATTCCTGAAAGAAAATGTGCAGTGACAGACAGTGGGGAAGCGGGGAGAAGGCCGGAGGCAAACACTTAGAGACGCTGCTGCTTTGTTAGTGTCTATTTAATGCATCAGCTGAACTTTTCGCTGCAGAGGTTGAAAAAAAAAAAAAATAGTTATTGGTTTTTTGGCTGCTGTTTATGTTTATTTAGAGCAGGGGGGTCTTCAGCCTTTTTCAGACCAAGATATTCTTGGATAGAGTATGGAGTCCTTTTACATATTTTATAAAACTGCGGCCTCATTGTTTCAGACAGGGTTTAGATTAAGCCAGGATTAGACCTTAGTTAAATTAGGACATTTAAAGGGATAGTTCACCCAAAAAGGAAAATTCTGTCATTAATTACTCACCCTGATGTCGTTCCAAACCCGTAATAATTGTGTTCATCTTTGGAACACAAATGAAGATCTTTTTTATTTAATCTGATACCTTTCTGTCCCTCTATTGAGAGCTACGCAACTGACACTTTGACGCTTCAAAAAAATCATAAAGAGATTGTAAAATGTATCCAAATTGAGTGGTTTAGTCCAATTTTTTGAAAGAGACTCAATTGCTTTATATGTTGATCAGATTGCATTTAGGCAGTGCAAGTTGCTTTCAGTTAAAACAGCTCAAATGTGCGTTTTAGTCTGGGACTAAGCTTAAAGGGATAGTTCACCCAAAAATGATTTACTCACCCTCAAGCCATCCTAGGTGTACATGACATTATTCTTTCAGACGAACACAATCTGAGTTGTATTAAAAGATGTCTTGGCTAATCCAAGCATTATAATGGCAGTAAATGGCAGACCAAAATTTTAATCATGGGGTAATTTTCATTTTTGGGTGAACTATCCATTTAAGCCTTGTCTGTGACACCGGGCATGAGTATTATAATTAATTGCAAAGCCTAAAATAATCAATGTTTGTACATGGAGTTAGGAACTATTGAATTTATATATTTATATTTTATATTTTAATGTAGGCGGTACAATTAAATGTATTGTTTAGCAATTAGAATTGAAGTAAATTAGAGAAATGTCCTGTTCTTGCCGTGGTCAGGTGTTCTACCTGATGAATTGTGTTGAATTACACACGGACTAAACAGCACCAATGATCGGCGTAGGGTAATTTGAGTAAGTAATAGGATGGAGAGTGAGAGAGAAAGAAAAAATGATGGGAGGGTGGAGAGATCACTTCTCCTCCATTGTCTTCTCTTCTTTTTTCCCTCTGCTTTCACTTACCCAGACAGGAAGAGTCAATGGTTTAATTACAAGGCTCCAATGCTAGTTAAATTATCAAAATTTAATTTCCACCTTTCAGCGCTCTCTCTCTCTCGCGCTCTCATTTTCTCTTGCTCCACCCGCCACTCATTTAGCTCAGAGACCATATGTATCCCTTATCTCAGTGTATTTCATTGGGATATGAAGGACAAAAAGTCCTCATATTGTTTAACCCAACTTCCCTCTACTAGAGCAGTTAAATCAGGATAACAAATTCATTTTCCTGATTAAAAAGTCCTAAAGGGTATCAGTATCCCGCTGTTGCAAGACGTTTTACTTTGATAACAGCAGAAAACAAGAAGTCATCACTTGATTTCATGAAAATCTAGTTCACTTTAATGAAATGAACCATATCGAGTAGACTTCATGTCCTTCCTAGTTTAATTTGTCTCCCTGCTCTCTTTTTCGCTGCATCTCAGCACAAACCGAAAGAATTTGTCTCTCTTCCTGGCCCCGCTGTCAGTCATCTCCTCCGATCACGCTGTCTTTTGTGCCATTCCTCAGTTGAGACAACCCGAGAGGAAGAGGAAATGAAAATCGAAGGTTCAGAGCGCAGAGCACAAATTCACACGAGCCTCTGTGTACCAGTTTATTACTCCTATGTGCATCCTTTCACCTATTTGTTCTTTAGTTACTTTGAAAAATGTGAGTGTGTGGATCCATGCGCTTGTTTATTAGCCTGTAGCCATGTGTTCCATTCTATATCCCATCGGGACCATACTTGCTCCTCTTGTCCTGTTTTTGCTTTAAAGTAAACCACACAAGGAGACTTTGATGTCCTTCAGACCACCGCCGCTATATTTAAACCACAATGCCAAGTGTGGCATCTGTAGTTACTCCTGTGGGCATTGAACTTACTATCCTAACATTTTTTTTTATTCATGTGAGAATCCATTAAACAAGTGCTGTGCAGCTCATTAGTATTGCTTTGTCTATTTTTTTAGCTTCCCTTGCTGAACACTGCTTTCAAGCTACATATATTTACTACTTAGAGAGAAAGAGAGCAATTAATTCAGTTGATGTTTTTGTCGTTTTGTAGCATGTAGCGCAGTGCGCTAAATAATCTAACTAGAGCTACAGCAAAAGTACTTTAACTGAGAATGATCCCCACCCACCCACCCACCCCAAAAAAATCTACCCATCAACCTCTCTTCTTCGACCTCTTCAGTCCAGTGACCCCCAGCAATCTCTTCTCTTGTAGCCGTTCCGCCGAGTGACCTTCTCGGTGGTGAGCCAGCCCCAGGACCCGCACCAGGGCTCGCTGCAGAGCTGCTACGACAGTGGCCTGGAGGAGTCGGAGACGCCCAGCAGCAAGAGCTCATCCGGCCCCAGACTAGGTGCCCTCCCTCTACCCGAAGACGCCTATGAGAGGACTACGCCCGATGGCAGTGTCGGTGAGGCAGAGCATATGGAAAATGGTAGGGGCAAACACAAAAAAAAAGGATAAGTCAGAGTAAAGCTAAACAGCTAAATAAGAAGAGACATACTCATCAATTAACAACATAGGGAAATTACCACAAAAAGCCACATACTCATACACAGTTAAAAACACTACAGTTTTACAGATGCTGGGGTATATGGCGACATGGATAGAAAGGACTGAATAGGCGCTGTCTTATACGCTGACTGTGATTGTAGTGTTTAGTGTGAATGGATCAACAGCTCATTAATCATTCATTTAGATTCATATATATGCCATTCGTTTTAATTCATTGTGATGTGTATATTCTAGTAGGTTAACGTAGTATAGCCTAATAGTTAGCCTGAACAAAAAAAAGAAATTCTTGTAGCATCAGATGAGGTCAAGGCTGCTTTATTGGAGACATATCTCATCTTATAAACATTAATTCACAAGAGGTTTGCTTGTGTACCAGATAAACAGATACAAAATATAATTTTCGTTTGCCTTTACTGTTCTGTGGTGTGTAACAAAAACATTTGATTTCCAGTAGCAGTTTTCGCTTGAGTAATTTTGGCCATTTTTCAGTAAACACAGTCATTTCGATATGCCGCTGTGCCTATCACGCTCTTTATATTGTAGGAGTTTAACAGGTGAAAGGGCTTGAACAGTAAGAGCATGTATCTTGTTTCATTGTGGCTGAGTTACCTATCCTCTTTAGAAGCTCTCTGTGGTCAACAGTTACCTCCATTGTTGATGACCAGCCAACCAATGTTGGGTCTCTATCAATGGAGCCACTGTTGGGGTGGTATTCGGTAGCAGTTGTCGGACATTAAGGGCTGTCTTGTCTACATTTGATACTTGATCAGCAACAGGTGTGTATTGTGTGAGCTCAGCGTGCCATTTTCTGTGGAATGTCTGTTCTGCTTGCTCATCGGAGTACATGTTAGGAGAGCAGGAGTGAGTGTTTCTCTTAGAGTCAAGTTATCAGGTCCGTATTTTGCTTTGCGTATTGCATTACCTCAATGAGACCAGTCATATGACACTAAAACTTCATGGTTTGTAGAAAGTCAAAGGTCAAAAACCTCACAGATGAATGTTAGACTGGGTAAATTGCTAAAAAAAAAATGTAACTTCATCACTGGAATAATATTGGCCTAGATGTAGATTAAGGTCGCTGTGCAGGATCTAAAGCCTTTTGCACTTAGACAATTCTGCGTCAAATTGGCCTCAATTAGGCTGTGTGTCCACCAAAGCATTTCTTTCACACAGCTGCCTGGCGTATTCAATTGTTTTCAATGGGAGTGCTGCGTTTTTAGAACGCCATGAGTGTATCGAGGCGCTGAGCGAGTATTTCATGCTCAAGCGCTGAGCGCTCAGCGTTTTTTACTGGTCGCCAAGAGTTGAAAATTGTTCAGCTTTGAGTAAAACGCAGCACTCATCACTGTCACTTTTCACCCAGCCGTCCAATCACAGTAGAGGAGGGGCGGGACAAATACGACACCGACCAACCACATTCTGCTTGTACGACGTTAACAGATGAAAACAAACAGCATTTAAATAATAATAATAATAAAAATGCAACAAAACAATTTAAAACAATAGCCAGAGCGAATACTTTACATTGTATCTGGGTTTTCATATATTCAATACAGAAACAAACTATCTGTAAAATGAGATACCAATAACACTTCCACGGATATTCTGTATCATAATAAGCAAAGAGTCTCAACTGAAAAAAACACTGCGCTTCCAAAACGCTCACAAGCGCCCACAGCTAAGCGTTTTCAGCAGAGCGCCTAGCATTTTCATCTGGATAAAAATGCTGTGGTGGACACACGGCCTTAAAGTCTGCCACTAATTCAGACTAAGCTAAAAGTAATTGGTCACTTGGAGATCAATGCAAGGCTGATTATATCAAAACCGAATTTGGCCATCAATAAGACCCTCTATCAGATAAAAAGTTAAGGAAACATATGAAAACAACTATGCTAGTTGTTCTTTCTCATTTGTCACATACATAGCTTATGTATTTTTATATTATCAAAAGACATTGTCATTCCATTGTCAATATTTCTAAGGTTAGGAAAGTTACCGATGTGATTGTGCTGTCATTTCATTTATTCAGTCTCAAACACTACAGTTTCAGGAAGCCATGGACATTTGGGGGTGTATTAATGCACAGAGACACAGGCACATTCTCTCTGATGTTTTATTAGGAATTATTTAATGATTCTTCTTCTCATCCAGCTCACTCTCTGTCGGTCTCTCCCATTTTCATTCTCTCCTTCCAGATCACGCCTCTCCCTTTTCCCTCTCTTCCTGTTCCATTCTATCTTTCTTGTAAGATCTTTCAAGGGCAGATACAAACAAACAGATGAATCACTTTCTGATAAATAAAAGAGATGCCTCACCCTGTGCTCCCAATCTTTAGGAGAATCGGTGTGTGTGTGAGCTGGGGGGTTTAGAAAGGGAGAGATATGGGGAAAATAGAAAATTCAGGAGACTATGTTCGGCTTAGAACTGAGCAGAAGCGAGCATTAGTACAATAGCTTATGCATTCAATGCAGTTAGAAGTTGACGCTGGGAATTTTCAAAGCTGATGTGCTCTGCTGAGCTCATGCATTATCAAACATTACACCCAGAGACCCGTATACACTCAAATACAGCTGGTCACACTTGCGACCCAGCAAAGTCGCAGTCAGTGTCTCTTTCATGACAGAGATGTCCTGAGCGTTTGTGTGTGTGTGTGTGTGTGTTTGTGATCTATAATTGGCTTAGGCATGCTGTGGGTTAGTTCCGCTTTGACAGAGTCTTTTGGGTAGGTGTTAGGTTCGTTTAATGCTTTTAATGCTCTCTCAGGGGACTTAGACAACATCCAAACTTACTCTTACGTGATCACACCTCTTGACTGTGATTTGGAGATATTTACCTTTCAATTCCCTTTAAAATTATACAGAAAAAAATATAAAAATAGTATGCTAAAAATACATATGTGTGTCATGTCATGTCTTTTCTTTTGAGAAATTACTCAATTTAAGGAGATCTAATGTGATGTAATAGTTTATGTTAATACACCTAGTTATTATTATTTGCCATCCCTAATCTTAATACGTATTTGCATATAGGCATTTGTAAATATCACGTTCATGATCAAATTTATATTTAGTAAGGAAGTCGGGTAACACTTTATTTTAGGATTCGATTCTCACTTTTAACTAGTTGCTTATTAGTGTGCATATTACTAAGATATTGGCTTATAAAGCACATATTAGTACCTTATTCTGCATGACCCAATACCTACATTTGAACGCTGCAAAAACTACCTTACTAACTATTAATAAGCAGTAAATTAAGAGTATATTGAATTAATATATACATATATACATATATATATACTGTATATAGAAAGCATCTTGCTTGTTTGAAAAAGTCAAGGACATTTTTTTTTCTAACTCAGTTGAAGCACCGAGAGCTGTGCTTAATCGTGTTAGAAAATGAAACAAGGCCGTCGTGCGCCGTCTGTAGCACAACAAGACGGTAAAGAATGTTGCAGGTTTTTCCACGTTGAAAGGGTAACATTCTCAGTGTCATTCTCATGGAAAGCACTTAATTAAGTGAGTTAAATGGCAGTCATCGCCCCTCACAGTGCTGCTTTCCTAATGCTGTATTACAGCTCTGATAACCTGGAGTCAATTAAAATATGGACGGGAGATCATACAGACGCACACACACACCCCTGCAGTTAACAGATGGGCAGAATGCCATCACTTGAAAGAAGGAATCAGTGAAGGTCTGTAATTGTGGTCATTATGCTTGTGAAGGATGTGTGTGATTGGGATCCTGGTGAGGTTTTGTGAGTGTGTTTGTTTGTTTTGGGATTAAGGTCATGGCAGGAACTGGGCGTCCCCCCTAATGAAGAAGCCCTGCTGTGAAGATGGGTTTTCCAAAACCACACGCTCTTTCTCTCTCTCTAGCTCCTTTTCAATATCTCTATCTCAAGCACAAACAAATTTTTGAGGCAGCACAAGCTACGCAAGCATATAGCATATCGACTGTAAATAACGATTTGATATTTCCTTTAATGTTCACGTGAATGTACCCGTGAGTGAGAGAGAGAGAGAGAGAGAGAGAGAGAGAGAGAGCGGGAAAGAGACTGATTGACTCTCGGGAAAAATCTCGCTCTTCGACTTGCTCGTTGTCAATCGATGATCTTCCAGTCAATACATTTGCTCTACTCCTCGCTACTTATCTCTTCCTTCTCTCTCTCGCTCTCTTCACTCACCTGTGCTGAACCATGGGACTTGCATCTCCTCTCCTCAATGGTTTTACGCTTTCCGGCATCATCATTTATATGTTATTATCCTCGAACTCTGTCGTTTCATTATGCCAGACAGACAAACAGATAGACAGACAATGTTGCATTTCCCTTTGAGACAGTGGAGCTCCGCTCAAGCATTTGCCAAAGATAAAGATAGCCTTCCTCTAGGGGAACACTGTGCAAAAATCTCTGACCACCGTTTGAACCCTAGAGATGTCTGTCTCTGGAGTGTGCTTGTTAGGCTTTAAGTGTTTTTGTAATCTTATCAGGACTGCAAACAGAGACTGGATGTATAATGTGTCTCAAAGCAAGAATAGTGATAGCTGAATATAATCAACAGCTGGTCTTGGATCAGTAGAGCCCAATATTAGCGCAATCGGAGACAATGGGAACTGAAAGGATCACTTCAGGCCTGTGTTTATGAATCGTTACTAATGACAGGTTTTTATTTGGAAATTGTTGCAGGATTCACTTTCAGTGTTCCAGTTATAAATTTATAGGATTATTTTGATATATACTATTTAGTTATGCAGTGTGTTAGTCTGTAAAAGTCCATACAAATAGGACCCAATGTACTGTTAATGTGAAGGAATTTTACATATTGATTTCTTGCAAGGGTTTTGCCTATAGTTTGAATTAATGTGTTTTAGGCTTAAAGTAAATGTCTGTAAACTTATTGGATAATGTCCTTGACTCCTAGCCTCAAATTACCAGTACCTTTTCCACTTTTCTATAGATTTTTTTTCTTTTTTTACTTAAACATCTGATTTGTACTGAATATTGATATATTGACAGAGATGAATGGGTTAATTACATAGAAAAAGAAAGACCCCCCCAACCATTTGCAACTTAATAAATTCCGAACAAACTCGCTTGTTGCACAAAAATATACTTGTACCTCTCAAGTTTGTCTTAGCAACTTGGCCATTAGCAAACAAACAGATAAATAAATAAATAAATAAACACTGCGCGTACACTCTCTTCATTAGAGAAGCTGGATACAGAGGGCCAGATGGCAATGCCAGTCGCTTTTAATTAAAGCTATTCATATTTCAAGAGCTCAGTAGAGCCTCAATCCAATAAACCTCATTTTTTATTTCACCAGAACTCGAGCGAGGCCGATAATTGCAAGGAGAGAGAGATCACTAAAGCAATGGCAAGCATCACAGGCCACCTTTGCTGGCATTTGCATTCATTAGAAAGTTTGCGTGTAACCTTTGCTAAATTTTTTGTTTGGACTGTGTTAGTCCTTTGGTTAGTTTGGGACTCTGAGAGCGGGTTGCTGCGGTGGGTTTGTTGTACAAATGTCACGTCGGCAGGCCTGAGACTCAAGGTCATTTGTTATAGTCACACTGCGCTAAAGAGTTAAAAGAGGTCTTCTTTATCAGAAAATTGGAATCAGTTTCAGGATTATAGGCATGTTGCTACTCTTGTAAGGTAGAGTGTGTGCATGTGACGTATTCTGCGGTTGATCTTATTCGCTACAATATGCACTAGTGCATTGTGTCTCGCTGGAAAACAGGGTTATTAACACCCAAAGCACAAATACCAAACTGTGTTCTGACCATAATTCAAACAATCCTCCCGTCTCGGATTCCTTCCACTAACAGGAAAAGTGCAATTGGCTAAGCGGTTGTATTGTAGATGAAAACAGGGTAAAAACAGGTCTTTCCGGATAAGTTGGTGGTTTGAATTGTGTACCCATGTCATATTTTACTTCACTCAGCAATTCATCTTCCAGTCACTTTTGAAAGAGTCTGCGAGGACGTTTAGCGCTAGCAGGTGAAAACGTGCAGCTTTTCTTAATCAGTATGAAACAAAAACAAGCTCGCCCCGCTAGCGTTTTTTGGGAGTTCAGTGAAGTGGCAAGTATTGTTCAGGCAGAGTGCCATACTAGACCTGTATAAGTCTGAACTTAAACAAGCAGTATTTCACTTGCATTTCCTGCCAAGTGTTTGTGCGTCACCTGGCTTTTTTGAACAGGTGGACCCTTCCCGAAAAAGAAAAAAAAAAACACTAAACAATTTAGAAGCTCTGCAATTATACAGGCATTCCTGATGTCTACAACTGAGCTGCCCTTTTAGGTAACAAAAAAAAACACAACAAAAAAACCTGGCTCGCTTCGGCCTCTGAATCGTGTCTGCTTTGTTCCAACAGCCAAATCATCCACATTATTGAACCTCAGGAATGTGTCTCTCATTATCTCAAATAATCCTAATTTATAAGTTCAGAGGGTGAGAGGGAGTTTAACAACAGAGATAAGAGGGTGTTTAACTAAATTATGAGGGAATAAATGTTCAAGCATGTAATGTTTTTGTCAACAGTGTCCCGGTTTAAGACTGCTAATTTTGTTTGCTTGATTAAAGCGGTTGAATAATACTATTATTTAGATTTTGCTCTTTGGATAAACCAAGCCAATTAGTTTTATGTTTCAGTAAAGCTATTTTTCAGTGGACGGAGACTTATTAGTTATCATGTTATGCATTATGTTGGCATGTTTTTCCATTATATATGATTGGCAGTGCTAACCTTTGGCATTTGCAGCAGTTAGTTTCTTACCTTTTGATGTTCTGTTGTCACAGCCAATCGTTCCAAGAATTCCCAAAGTCCTCTGACTGGAAATAACCCAGGGGAATAATGAGTCAGACGTTTGCTGAGCTTGTTGAAAGACTCCCAAGCTCCAAGGCTTGACAAGCCTTGGAATACATATTCAGTTTTCCAAGGCTTGTTAAAAAGAATCGCACAATAGCCTCACAACATAGAAGCGTTAGTGTTTTATCTGTACTGCAGCTAAAATGTAGAGAATCCTATATCCCCGTTATAAAATTATGCCGCACTTTCATGTAAAAAAGTACTTTTAACTTATACAGAGCTGTGTGGAGAATAGTTTGAATATGTGTTTGAATTAAAATGTGCAGTATTTTACTGAAACAAAGCATGAGGGTAACATTTCACTTACTCTCTCTGGTCAAATGCATTTTATTTACTGCTATTTTTAAGTTCCTCGGAACATTAGGATAATTATCGAAGGCTGTTTCTTTGAGTGCTCTTATTAAAATCCAAGGCAGGCATTAGCGGAGATGGCCACAAGACCTTTCAAATAAATGAGACGCTCACCATCACTTTGTGGCAAGACTTTGAAGTACCTGCAATCACATCAGGTATCGGATCAGCTTAATTACCGAGCTGGAAATTAAGCATGATAAAGCGAGAATGGAGGGAGAGAGAGATTGGAGGGGGCGAAAAGTCACAGAATCTGTATCTTAACACTCCGAAGATCATTAACGGTCTAATTGCGTGCCAGCCATGTCACGTGACTGCTGTTTACACCAATCAGACAACACCGCCCATCTATGTTTGGCTAAATATGATGGATCGCTTTATGGTGAAGAACAGATTAACAGCAGCCATGAAGGTACTTTCGCTATCTGCTTCTGTAGCCCCATAATATTTCTTTCTCTCGCTGCTAAATGTGATCCATTCTGAAAGGTTTTCCAGCTGTCCCTTTGGCATTGGCCTAGTATAAATCTGCCCCTGTTTTGAGATGTATGAGTAGACTACCACACTGCAGCGAGAGCTCAAGGCGCAAGAGGAGGAAGATGCATCCCTGCAGCACCAGCAGTAAAGCCACCGAGGCCTGTGGCATTCTTTTCTTCTCTTCTTCCTTCCTTTCACTTGTCCTCCTCCGCTTTTTGTCCTATTAAACAAGAAAAAGGCTAGTGTTTTGCCCACAGAGAGAATGAATGTAGGTGATGCAGACTGAGCGTGGCATGAAGCAACGTTTTTGCACGTGTCAATTGGTGGCATTTGGGAGGGTCACCTCTAAGCTCTCGCTGTGCCTCTGTCCCGCACCATCTCAGCGTGAACCGTGACCTTTCAGGAACAGAAAACGTCTCTCAAACGATCACATTTAACGGAATAAATCCCTTTCTTTCTAAAAATAAACATCGTAAAAGCGCGCAGCAAACAGACAAAAAGAAACAATTCTGTCATAACTGTTCAAGTCATGCATTATGGCAGCATTTTCTTTTCATCAGCATCTGAATGTTTTCCAAGCAAGCGCCTTGATGTCTAGAAATTGCATGTCAATTGAAAAACAGTGCAAGGTCAGGGAAAGAAAGGAATTGTGGCGGCAGCTAGACAAATAAAATAAACACCTGACAGTTGGGGGAATTATTTTTGGCATTGCTTTTCATTGGGTGCCTGTTGTGAGGTGAATATGCATTGGCACATAATTATTGAAATGTCATGTAAAATATGCCTGGGGCCTGACAAATCTCATTCAAGTCTCTCTACCAACTGTATGTTCCCCACTGCGTTTTGAAGGTTTAGTCTTTTTCGGGATTGCAAAGTAGACGCACGGCCACCAGAAATGTAGAAAATGCACACAAGTGTTCACCCAGACCTCATGGAGAGCCAGGTGATGGCGGTGTTATGTCAAAACAGGAGATAAAACTTTTCTACTCGTGCACGTTTAACCTCCCACATACCACAACACACAAAGGGGCCGATTCAGCAAACAAAAGAACAAAATGTTCAGCGGTACAAAGAGCACAGACTTTGAAAGGGGGATGAGTGAGCCCTAAAGGGAGAAAAGATTGTTGTTCATTATGTAAAGGGAAGCTGGCATAAAACACTCCAAGAAACAGACAATTACCTCAAGATCACATGACTCTGACAGAAAAGACAGAAGAAATGGATTTCTAGCCCTTGCCGGAAAAAAGGATTAGTAACTTGAACAAAAAGCAAGGGTGACACACCTGGTTTTAGGGGCCTAGAATGCAAAACAAAAGGTGCGTGTGTGCGTTTCAAGGCTTTTGTGTGGTTGCTCGGAGGAAATAATGACTAGCCATGGGCAATACGAGGCAGGGCCGTAGAGGGAGTTTACCAGCACCCGTGGCTCTCTGAGTTTAGCAATAGACTTCTTTATATTCTCCCCATAAATCTAGCCTTTCATTCTCAGAGGATTCAATCTATCAGATTGTTTTCCTTCTCTTCCTTTGCTGCATCTTGTATCCTGTTGTTCTCCGTCTCATGTCACTGTCAGTCTTTCCTTCGCTCTCGCTGTTATACTTAAAAATTAAACATCCACGATTGATTCTCTCCCTCCCTCCCTCTTTCTTTCTTTCTTGCTTTCTTTCTTTCCGCTTGCTCTCCATGCATAGGCCTCCTTAGGCGCAATATTTGCTGTAGTGAAGGAGGCTGGTGGTGGTGGGATTGACATAATGATAAAAAACCACCCACACTGATTTAGTGCCACAGTGCTCGGATGATCTGACAAAACCGGAGAGAGGTTTTAATCCATAAGATGGGCTCCTCAAATCCACTCACAATACCCCCAAACAATACACCCACCCCTGAGGATGCACACACACAAACACAAGCAGAAACCAAGCGACAAATTGGAATTGAATTCTGCATAAGGCCAAGGCTCAGCAAGTAGGCCATGGCAAGAAATATTTGTGTCCGATTTATCCATGGAAAAACTAGAATGAAATGACTCCCCCTCCCCACAAAACCCCCCATTTGGTGTTCACAGCCTAGGCCTAATCTGCAGGGTTTTTTTGATGGTCAAAGAGAAAGGAAGGATGATGACAGAAATAAGCACTAAAGTCGGGCTCCCTCTATTGTTTTGTTTAAGCTTTGATCTCTTTTTCTCCCCCTTTTCTAGCGTGTTTTTGTTTTTTTGGTTTCTTAATATGCAGTGGTCACTGTTATGAAGGAAACTCTGTTCTGTAGAGGCCTTGCATACGGGTGAGGATGTTTTGCTAACAGGTGCAATGCTAGCAGCCTCATTTGTCTTGAACACACAGGGGTGATTTATTTGATAGCGCAGGTTCCCTTCGGAGGAAACCGCTAGCTCTGCTGTAACCGAACAATATGGCTGACACTGCTGCCTGTATATATATATGTATATAATATTGTGTTAGTCTGCTTTGCAAGGCGTCCTATTAATGTTGAGGGTAATGTGTTACTCTAATCACATTTTTTTTCTGTAACAAAACAAGACTAGGTTACACTTTATTTTACTATGTCAGTTACATATTTTACATGTAGTTCATAGGTGGAGTTTCACTTTTGTGCTGGGCGGTGGGGGTGCACCTTGGGGTATAATTTATATTATTATAAATAACAATAATGAATACAAGAATTAAATAATTAAAAGGGATTTAAGGAAATAAATAAGATTGGTAAAGTTATAGGTTTAATTGTAGTTGGCTAATGAAGTAATACATTTAAACTATTTGCAATTTAATTTTAAAATATGCACAAGTTCACTCATATTCGTATGTCTAATATGTAGAAAATGCCTCGTTTTCACATTCATTTATGAATTACATGAATCATGATCACATTTTTTTTATTCAAAACACGAAATTTCATAAAAATTGTAGTAGTTTGCATCACTAGATAGTCCATTACTGTAAGTAGCTGAACATTTCTATCATAAAACAGTTGTCTAAGACTTGCATCTACTTAATTCCACAAACTCTTGTTGCGTTGTGACGGTATTACAGTAAGACCCGCCTTACAGTGTAACTAAGACACCCTAAAATAAAGTGCAATCCGTTATTTGTAATTATACATTAAGTGCTGAGTAATAAATAATAACTATTAACTAACATGAACTAACAATGAGATACATTCTGACTTTTGTTAACCAAATATAACCTTTGTTAATGTAAGTTAACGAGTTAACCCGCACCGGTTCGTGGCGGGGTTGACGTAAGTGGGCGTGTCTCTACTTTTATTCACTTTTGTTTTATACAAACTATTTAATCAACCATCACAAACTATGCATCATTTGAAAGCTAAAACACTCGAGATTCATGTTCTGAACTCGTTTTGCAATAAATACACCAGAGAGGAAAAGGTTAAATGAAATGCTGTAGCAGTAGCTATTTAAACATTAGCATAATGAACGCAGTACTCATCTTTCATCTCCTATCGTGCAGATCAGATCGGACCAATCCAAAAACAACTGCATACATGTCCGTAAGAGTCCACTCTTCCAAATGCATCCCACTTTTAATCCAAAACAACGAAAAATAAGGAAAAAACTAAAAATACTCCTTTGTTTGCTTGGCGTTTTGAGTTAGAGTAATCAATCGTGTCCATTTTCAATGAAATAGTGATTCAAATCCGTTTCTGACGATCTCCCTGTGCTGTGGACTCTTCCTGTCACGTTAAACCCTCCCAGGTCTCTCTGCTTCAATCACAGGCTCTCTGAGGAGTCATTACACAGAGTTGCCGCATTACTCGCCTCCGCCAGCTGTCAGTCAAAGCGCGCATGGTTTTCGTTGGATGAAGGCAATCAATGCCTAGCCAATGCCTTGCCAGCAAAGGTTTGATTGACGGACGAGTAACTAATCACAATGCATTATCTTACGTTGTGTTTGTAAGCATTATTGGTGAATATGCCTCTAGTCACAATCTCCATAGCAGCCAAGCGCCTGCCAGTCAGATTGCGCAACACTGCAGTGGAGCGCAGGCTCTATGACAGACTGTTTTTATCAACTAAATGAGTTTTTACACTTTAAAAATTCTGTAAATAGTTCATTTAGTTTTTCAGTAACTGTAAATTAATCATAATCAGCAGTTTATTGCAGATTTATTTGAATAAAAACTACTCTTTGCAATTACAAATGTTCTAAAATAAAAGCCCTTTTGGAAAGGACGCCTAGTCTTTTCTTGATATAAAAGCTTACAGAAGCTACATTTTTGAGAGAATCATCCTCAAATTTGAATAAAAACATGATCAGACATTCAGTTTTATATTATGCTTATTTTCAGGACATTAACATTAAAATCTCATAATTTTTCCCTAAGTGAATAATAAAAAATAAAAAACGCGAGTCACTTACATGTATATTTACATGTATATTACTCTGTTCATATACAACTTGGAGCTATTATGACTCTTGGGTAACACTATTTGAAGTGTCTAGTTTAAAATAAGACCAGATTTATGAATATAGACCATAGGGTTTAAGAGCTGCAGACATTTTCATTTGGGAATGTCGTTTTCAGAAAATTTCAAAAATTGGGGCGCTGGTTAATAGGTTAATAAATGTTCATGTTAGTTTGCACTGCTTTCGATCTTAAAAATGTATTAGTAAATGTTGAGGTTAACATTAGCTAAGAGTAATAAAGGCTTTAGAAGTGTTGTTCACTGCTGGCTCGTGTTAATAATGTAGTTAATAAATGAAACCTTATTGTAAAGTGTTCCTATTTTTGTCAAAACAAAGTTGGTCTAAAAGGTCTAAAATATATATCATACAATACATGTCATGATGAAACCATGTTTAACTAACAAAATGAAAAACATGTGTCAAATGCAGCTTAGCCTCCAAATGCAGGAAATACTATTACAAGTACTAACATTATACAATTGTAAAATGTTAAAAACAGCACGACATATAGCACAACTGCGCCCATGGCGACCCAACTTTGATTCCCGGCTCGAGGTCCTTTGCCGATCCCGTTCCCTCTCTCCGCCCTGTGCTGTTCCTGTCTAAAAAAAAATAGTTTTACTACATTCATATATTCTGAATATTAAAACTTGTCCTGACTAGTTGATGAACATTTGAATAATGCAGAGCAGAAAAGGCCTTTGGAGAAGAATTGTGCTTTTCTTTTTTTCTTTTTTTAAATTGAGATATTTCCATGGCCCCTGTTTTATAGACACAGTAATTTCAGTTAATAACATACATAAAATATGCAATATTAGTTTTACCTCACTTCTCTTTGAATAGTAAAAAAAAACCTATATAACTTCAGTTAATTGTGATGAATTACAGTCCGTAAATTTACCATCCATCAACAAATATTATTTTACCCTTAATAAATGACGCTTTCATTTGACACGTCTTTGCTCAAACAGTGCTGAAATTGACGAAGCTGAATGGAATAGAGAAATGAGAAACAAATCAAATTTAAGGACGGCAAAACTGCTTGACATTTATCTGAGATCGATAAAGGGGTGTTTTTAAAGGTTTCAGCCATGTCACAAGAAAAGAACATTACATGACTAAAGCCAGCCTTGACTTGATGAGAACTTGTCTGTCCTAATGGTTTTCAAATGTTCACGGTCATCACCATTACTTGGCAAATTGCCTTTTTTCAACAAAGACTAGACTTGGGTAAATATTTTCCTCTAATTATGAGTAGACGTCAGACTAGCAGAAGCAGGCTAAAAGCCTTCCACTGGAGACATTAATCAATGCTAAAACAACACAGACACCACTTTCACTCGTCTGTCTGTATGACAGGTCTCAAACTGCAGGTGAACTTCTGCTGGGTTCAGACAATGTCATGGCAATGCAGCCTGGTGAACTATACGACTCTAATTCAGAGAGCGAAGGAAATAATTGATGGTCAGAGAGTTTTGCTTTGGGGGTGAGGCTGAGGAGAAACGGGCCACTTTTTAGAGGAGTCGAAGAAAGAAAACGTGAAATAAATGATGGGAGAACCTAACCCCCATGTTGTGCAAGGTAAGACATGCCAGCGAAGCATTCGTCAATTTAATTCCTTCGCCCCACCTCACCTTCCAAATAACCTCCAAATCTGCCTTTTTTATTATAACTAAGAATGAAAAATGGCACAATTTTAATACCCACCCTTTTTTTATATTAATCAAATTGGTCACCAGATTATCCGCCAAGACCAGATGGTTTTTGGCATGGAAATTACATTTTCCCGATGGTCTATATTTGTGCTTTTTCTTCCGTCTCCCATCCCTTTCCTCACTCTTTCTTGTTAATTTCATTTTGTTTTATGTGCATCCGTTAAGCTTGGATTACTTTTGCTTAGCTGTTAAATCTTCCTTCTTGTTTCTATGTAATTTTTGGCCCCGTATATAATCTGCACATATAAATTAATCCCACCCCTCTGCCTGGCAAAGAAAGAGCCGATGGAGGCATTGCAGCATTGGGAAAATAATGCTGTACAAAAATAAATAGTTTTAAAGCTCACTGGCTCTGGGTGTGTTTGGGAAACTGTAATAACAGACGTTCTTTAGGTGGGATTTACAGTGATGCATGTGACAGTGAACAAAAGTCTCTTTCCGAGTTTGCAGCGGGGCCCAGAGGAAAGACACTTTATCTGTACAAGGTGATTAGGAGAGAAAGAGGTTTACTGTTTATGAGCTCTCAAATCTCCTCTCAACTCAGGTTGGTCTTTGGTCTCCGTCTGTTTGCAAGTTGGAATTACTGAGGAACATCTTCCCTAAACCCACAGCCACGGGCTCTGAGCACCTCCGTATTTATAACTGCCTATGACGGTGAACTGTCAGGAGCAAAGAGACTCAAGATGGCTGCCAGTGGAGAGAACATTTTGAGCTCCTACATTTTAGAGCTCTGCCAAATGCAAATGCACCTCCAGCCTCTATCCAAAAGTCTAATACGGCATTGTAAAACTGGGCTTAGTAATGTAATTTAAAACTGGATGCTTTAGTATACTATTCCAGGTCACTCAGAAAATTGACCATGTGTGTAACATATTAGTCCACTGGAGTCAAGCTGCAGTTTATTCACAAAATCCAAAACATAAAACAAAGACTTGGCTTGGCATAAGATAGAAACAAAGACTTCGCTTTACAGAGCATGGTTGACCAGACCACTCAGTAACAATGGGTTACACAGACATTCAATACAAGACAAGAACACATGGCAAACATGAGGGCTTAAATACACAAGGACCAATGACTAGACAAGGGACAACCAATGAGAACGTGACAGAAGAACACATGGCAGGATCACATGAGGGCAAGGGAATCACATGACAAACCAGGAAAACATGACAGTGAACATGATAAACTTAAAAACATGAGACAACACCAAAACACACTGTGACAATGTGAACTAAAATCATGCTGGATCATCAGATGCTGAGTTCATAATGACTTAAATAAAACAAAGCAAGCTTTAAAATAAGCTAAAACTCACCCCTAAACTTCTAAAATGTAATTATTTTTTATTTTAATTATTTATTTACTCATTTCAATCTGTGGAAACTCATTATTTATGCACATATTACCTTTGAATATTGTTGTGGACTGTAGGGGGAGTCAAAAATGTTGTGAACCAATGATCTCTAGAGGAACAAACCAAATGTTCAGTTATTCAATCCAACCTTTCAAGGTAGAAACATTTTCACTTGTGATCTCATAGTTTTTGGTCTTTTCTATCCAGAGAAAGTGGCATTGATCATCACACAAATTGACACGACTCGAAAACAAAAGCCCCTGACGCATTTCCACAGTTTTTGTCTCGTCGCAGTTCTTAGAAGGGTAATTATTGCACCCTTTCTCCTCTCTCCCCCGGTAGCTCAGGTGGTGCCGTCCCTTTTGTAATCATCTGTTTATGCCGCATTCTTTAATATCGTTCCTCCAGTAATCAGTCTGCCCACCAGTCCTGTAGAACCGCTATTCCTCCTGCCTGCCATTATTTAATTGCAAATCGTCAGGAGTCGGTAGTTTGGGGATATGGATGTGTCAAAAGCTTCGGAAACGGGAGTTTTCTCGACATCCAATTAACGAATGCTCATTTATCACATCGAGGCATCACAAGGGTCCGCCGCCACACATGTTAATAATAGTATCATAAGCAAGTTCAAAACTCCCATGCTGTATGCGCTGGGGCCCCAGCAGGTCACTTTGCAACGTTCATTAGAGAAGGAGAGGCTGGACGCTGGGAGAGAGAAAGAGAGAGAGGGAGAGAGATGAGAATAGATGCTGTGTCTGATTTAGAAATGAGAGAGGATGTGGTTCTTCGTGTCCTGTGTGGTTGTATGTGGTTACTCGTCAGTATCAACGAAGGACACTGGAACCCCGTGTGTGCGAGAGAGAGAGACGCTGTCTCTCGTTTCAGAGCCATATTTATGAATGATGGCTCTTTCTCTCTCTCTCTCTCTCTCTCTCTCTCTCTCTCTCTCTCTCTCTCTCTCTCTCTCTCTCTCTCTCTCTTTCACTCTTTCTCTCTCTCTCTCACTCTATCATTCTCGTCTGTAGACAGTGGAGTTAAAGGGATAGTATACCTAAAACTGAAAATTCTATCAACATTTACTGTCATTTCAAAACTCATGATAAATAAAAAAAAGTGTGTGATCTAAATTTCAAGTCTTCTGAAGGATTTGCTATTTGCTTTGTTATAAATAGGCTGAAATGTAAGTCTTTATTCATTGAAACACTTTTACGTGAAAGTTTATAGTAGAAGTCTTTTTCAACTGATGAGTTGGTCCGTTTCACAAAATTGGTCTGAAAGATTTGTTCTTCAAAACAAAATTGTATTTTCCACAGAAGGAAGAAAGTCCCACAGGTGTGAAATGACAAACGGATTCGTAAATGCTATTTTTGAGTGACCATAAATGCACTATTTTTAGTACAAAACTCTTTTGTTGTTGTTGTACAAATTCTCTTATACTCTCCAAGGCTGCATTCATTTGATCATATTACAGTAATATTGTAAAATATTAGATCAATTTAAAATATAATTATTGTATATAATATAATCATTTATTTAAATTTATTTGTTTCAATTTGTATTGTTTTATTTATTTTTGTCTTATATTTTAATTAAAATGTAAAATATATTTTAAGAAGGTTATTTCGTTGATAAAAAAAACTGAATTTTCAGGATCATTACTCCAATCTTCAGTGTCACATGATCCTTCAGAAATTATTTTAAAATGCTGATTTGGTGCTCAAGAAACATTTCTTCTTCTTCTTCTTCTTCTTCTTCTTCTTCTTCTTCTTCTTCTTCTTCTTCTTCTTCTTCTTCTTCTTCTTCTTCTTCTTATTATTATTATTATTATTATCAATATTAATTGTAAAGGTGTCTCTACTGTCTCTTTTAATAATTTGAATGCATTTATACTGAATAGAAGTGTTAATTTAATTCGGCATTACCGAATACATACAGACCACATTGTCAGTGCCCTTGTTGTCAGTCTCACTGCATTTCACGGATGTAAGCACCCTTAGCAGTTCAGTTCCTGGCCTGATCATGTCCTTTTGACCATTGCCGTTTGCCTACATCAAGACGCTTAACCCCTGTCCGCTCCAGAACATCCACCCCTGTTCATCCCCCTCTTGTCTGCTTCGGATTACATTAGGAATACACAAAGTGAAGGATTCCTGGACAAACTGAATGCAATTAGTAAAACAAAAGACTTAAATTTCACAATCCGCAGTCTTAACTGTGCGCATGTGGGCGCATGTCTGTCTAAACGGAGCAGCCATGTTTTGTTGAGCTCGTAGGCACAGTAAACACAACGATAAGAGTGGCTTGGGAGCGCATCTGGGGAAATATACAGCACTGTCTGTTGCTGTTGCCGTCCTTGGCTTCAAGTTGGAAAATTTGTACCCATCCTTATTTTTGTTCCAACCATCTATCCTTCTCGTTCCGTCTCTCCTCAAGGCCAGACAGTCAGAAGTAATTCATTTTCAGCTACATGAGACAAAACTGTGAAAATAAGAACATGCTAGTCATCTAATCTAATTGGCACAACAGCAGTAGTGACTGAATATCAGCTGGAGCGCTTTTAATTACAGCAATGCTGATCTCCAATCACAATATCACAATTTTGATATTTTGATATCGGCTTTAAAGATTATCCAACAATCATTTATTCCTAACCATCCCGGTGTTGACTTTTTCTGCATTTCGACAGGCACGCTCACACACACTCATGCCCTCCGGGGCTGAAGGTGTGTTATTGGATCAGAGGCCGTTCCTGTAAATGGAGATCGGTGTGTTTACATCAGTAAGTGGATTACGGCCGACCAGTTTTCCTCACATCACTCCCTTAACTTATGCAGCATGAGGAGTTTTCACACACATGAGCACTCACACAAAAGAGAAGAGTGAAAGGAAAAAAGCATATAAATATACACAGTGAGGAGAGATGATGGGTTCGGTAATCATGTTAGTGTTGATCTGAACGCTTGATTCTCCTCAAATCACTTGATGTCACTGAACTCGCAGGCTCATAGATACAGAAATTCACTTATTTTATATATGTATTATATGATGTTGATTTTAAGGGCCATTTTTACTTGTTATAGGGCATATTTCATTCTAACCATACACAAACACATATGCCTAGCTGCCTATCTACCTACTTTTTAAGGCAGCATCCTAACTGAAACAGAACCTCATGCGAGAGTGATTTGGAACACAAATATACATGTATACTGTTTTTAATCAATAATTTTCTTTATTAAATTAATTGCATTCACAGTCACAGTTTTATTTTTTCGTTGAGCTCATTACAATGCATTCTATAATTGAATTTGGTCAAAGCAAGGTACTTAGGAGGCGGCATAATTAAGTTACCTATCTTTTGGAACAGTGCCATAAATCTATTTCAGAATATAATGACATATATGAGATTTTACCACAACAAAAAAAAAAAAAGAAAAGAAAAGAAAAGAGAAAGCCCACACAAGGCATTTTAGCCTTAATCCTGTGCTAATTAGTGGCTCTGATTGTGAATAGTGGCGTGTCACATTTTGCACATGGTCTGTTTTGAGATCAGCTTTAATCATTTTAAATGAACTCTATTGCTTAACATGTCAAATACTGAACTGGTTTGGGTGTAGCAGACAGTATTGCTGCTGTCTATAGGATTATTGGTGTGCATTGAGACTCTTGTTATCCTAATGTAATATATTCCACATCACATTAGAATGAATGATCTTGTGCTAATGAAATGCAGTAATTAATTGATCACATTAGAAAAGAGCTGAGAGGGCTAGGGTAGAGAAAAACAGAAAGAGAGACTTTAATACGAGGGTTTAAAATGGCTTCCGCAGAACTGAGAAGGAATGCGAGGTCTGTGCTTTCATTTTATTGGGGTGATTACACAAGCTGACAGTCCATTCTGTTGGCTAGCCATCGGTGTTGTAGTCGGCGAGCGGGGAAATAATCCTTCTCGACAGCCAGTCCTGCCGTGATATGAGAATACTTCTGGAGGATTCTCTGGTAATTATGGCCACTGTGTGAGGCAGACGCTATGTGTGAGTCGGGATTTATGACACGTGTCTAAACATCACTAAGGACGACTTTTTGTGCTTTTTTGGCTTACAAAAAGTCATCGTTTATGTAATGATTTATTGTTTTTCAATTTCTGTTCTTTTGTATGCATGTTGTAATATTTGCAGCCTATTTTAATATTCAATGCATTGTGCAGTAGGACAATTTATTTAGTAGTATTATAATAGCATTGGTTTATTTACCATACATAAAGCTTATACATACAATATATTTAATCATAAATAAAATGATACATTATTATTATTATTATTATTATTATTGAAAGAAAAATCAATGACCAATATGCAAAATGTAACTCTTTTAATTCTGACCTATACAGGTCCTTCTCAAACAATGTGCATATTGTGATAAAAGTTCATTATTTTCCATAATGTAATGATAAAAATAAACTTTCATATATTTTAGATTCATTGCACACCAACTGAAACATTTCAGGTCTTTTATTGTTCTAATACTGATGATTTTGGCACACAGCTCATGAAAACCCCAAAATCCTATCTCAAAAAATTGTATATTTCATCTGACCAATAAAAGAAAAGTGTTTTTAATACAAAAAAAGTCGACCTTCAAATAATTATGTTCAGTTATGCACTCAATACTTGGTAGGGAATCCTTTTGCAGAAATGACTGCTTCAATGCGGCGTGGCATGGAGGCAATCAGCCTGTGGCACTGCTGAGGTGTTATGGAGGCCCAGGATGCTTCGATAGCGGCCTTAAGCTCATCCAGAGAGTTGGGTCTTGCGTCTCTCAACTTTCTCTTCACAATATCCCACAGATTCTCTATGGGGTTCAGGTCAGGAGAGTTGGCAGGCCAATTGAGCACAGTAATACCATGGTCAGTAAACCATTTACCAGTGGTTTTGGCACTGTGAGCAGGTGCCAGGTCGTGCTGAAAAAACGAAATCTTAATCTCCATAAAGCTTTTCAGCAGATGGAAGCATGAAGTGCTCCAAAATCTCTTGATAGCTAGCTGCATTGACCCTGCCCTTGATAAAACACAGTGGACCAACACCAGCAGTTGACATGGCACCCCAGACCATCACTGACTGGGTACTTGACACTGGACTTCAGGCATTTTGGCATTTTCTTCTCACCAGTCTTCCTCCAGACTCTGGCACCTTGATTTCCGAATGACATGCAAAATTTGAGCGACAGTCCAGTGCTGCTTCTCTGTAGCCCAGGTCAGGCGCTTCTGCCGCTGTTTCTGGTTCAAAAGTGGCTTGACCTGGGGAATGCGGCACCTGTAGCCCATTTCCTGCACACGCCTGTGCACGGTGGCTCTGGATGTTTCTACTCCAGACTCAGTCCACTGCTTCTGCAGGTCTGGAATCGGTCCTTCTCCACAATCTTCCTCAGGGTCCGGTCACCTCTTCTCGTTGTGCAGCGTTTTTTTGCCACACTTTTTCCTTCCCACAGACTTCCCACTGAGGTGCCTTGATACAGCACTCTGGGAACAGCCTATTCGTTCAGAAATTTCTTTCTGTGTCTTACCCTCTCGCTTGAAGGTGTCAATGATGGCCTTCTGGACAGCAGTCAGGTCGGCAGTCTTACCCATGATTGCGGTTTTGAGTAATGAACCAGGCTGGGAGTTTTTAAAAGCCTCAGGAATCTTTTGCAGGTGTTTAGAGTTAATTAGTTGATTCAGATGATTAGGTTAATAGCTCGTTTAGAGAACCTTTTCATGATATGCTAATTTTTTGAGATCAGTATTAATCACCAGTATTAAAACAATAAAAGACCTGAAATATTTCAGTTGGTGTGCAATGAATGTAAAATATATGAAAGTTTAATTTGTATCATTACATTATGGAAAATAATGAACTTTTATCACAATATGCTAATTTTTTGAGAAGGACCTGTGTGCTTTACAGGCAAAGCTGCTCCACAAATATTGATATATGCAATGCATTAATTGCGATTAATTTGATTGATTAAAAATCATATCTTGTAATTATTTTGATTAAAACTTTTAATCAGTTGACAGCACAGCTCAAATCTTTTTTGAAACCCTTATACAAGCGTTTACTGTATGTACTTAGATAACCCTCTGTTAATGCATTGGCGCATTGTGTTTCAGGGCTTTTAATTTTGAAGGGTATCTGTGTCCTTTAAAGTAGAGATAATGACTAATAGCTATATGCTAGGCCCGTTTGATTGACAGCCCATGGTAATTGAGCTCGATAGTGCGCCCCCTACTGACCCCTGGTGAGTGACACGTCCTGAACCAGGGGTTGAGTTCCCAAAGTCAAGGGCCTACATTACCATACTGCGCTGTCAGAGAGGAAGACGGAGAGAGAGAAGAGCAGTGAAGGGCTCTCTATCTCAGAGGTGTTTAATTATCTTCATTCAGGACCGTGCCCCACCTGTTCCCTCACGCCAGCTGACACAACAAACAACTGCCAAACAGACGAAAGACAGATTAACCAGAGCACACCTGTAGAAAAGCGAGAGAAGATCCTTCTCCTCCGTCGTCGTCTTTCTCTCCACACAAACCACACACCCATATGGCTTACAGCAATATGGCTATTTTATTGCAGGACAAGGGAAAAGTATGTTAACGATCTCCTGCAAGCTGCAATTATTAGCAATGTGACAATGAGTCAATGCCATTACGACCTCTCTGCTCCCTGGCTGGGGTTTGCGTCAAATAACCCTTTAGTCACGCGTGGCTGCGGTAGATAGCATAAAAAGTCATCACGCGGCGCCGGCCATGACGCCTAATCAAAACGCTCTTTGTGTCGGCTTTAATCTGGCTCTCTCTAGACCATCCGAGCTGTTCGCTCTTCCTCGGTTTCCTCCCTCTCCTCGCCGTCTCCCAAATGAATCAACACTGTTTGGGAAGGGAAGAAAAAACTAAATAGAGCTGCCGACGAGAATTATACAACACCAGAGCTGCGATGACAGCTGGAAGGCCGACCTTGTTCCTTCAAGCTCAATGTCAGTGTGAGAGGCCACTGCCTCAATCACCACAGCACACTGTTGACAGGTTGGAGAAATATTGATTTTTAACATATGAATGTCTGTTAAGCCGCTGTTACTGGATAAGAATTTTATATAGTCGCTTAAAGCACAATGTCAAGCTACTCTTTAATATTTCATAGCAGAAGGCTGAGCAGACAAAAAAAAATGTAGTTCGAAATAATACAACTTGGTCATCCTTGGTCAACTTGGTCATCCAACAATCAGGTAATACAATATTGTGAATAGTTCATGCTTTTTCTTGTCATATTTCCTGTGACCCTGGACGACAAAACCAGTCATATTGGTCAGTTGTTTGAAATTGATGATTTATACATCATCCGAAAGCTGAATAAAAAAAAGCTTTCCACTGATATGTTTTTTTTTTCATTTTATTTTTTTTTAAGGATAGGACAATAATTAGCCGAAATAAAACAATTTGAAATTCTGGAATCTGATGGTGCAACATTTTTTTTGAGAAATATTGAGAAAATTGTCCCAAATGAATTCCTTAGCAATGCATATTACTACTAATGATACATTTTGTGTGTGTATATACAGTATGTACGCTAGGAAAATTTTTGTCCATCGGGCTGGAAGGGTTACGGTTTATATTTCCACTTGAGCTAGGTACACGGCACCATTACAACCATGTTGAACCATGCTGGTAGAATGTGTGTAGGGAGGTCGCCACTCAGGAACTACCAGTTGTTCTGTAACTGGCTAAGCACACTATTTGGGGTGAAGTAAACAAATAATAGAAATATCTAATCATCATATAACTCAGCCGCTATTTACACCCCATAACTCTGTAAACTCTTGCGTTACCAAGGCAATGACTAAAGCATTTGTATTACATTTTAAGCACCACAGTGGAAAATTAAACCATATCCGTACTGGCTGGGCCAGATCGGCATGGGATAGAACACTCAAGCAACGCGCACAACTCTGGAAAAACACCTTTTGTTATCACTGTCGAAATCTAAAAACCCTGTGTTAATGATCATTTTGTAGGTAATTTCGGTGATGATAGGATCAACACTGCATATATATAACCGGCAGACGGTTGCAGACTTGCATAATAAGAAAAAAAATAAAAGTTATTCGCTGAATACAGTTCTGTTTTTCCTTTACAGACCTCAGGAAAAATCACCTTTTTCTCTGGCGTTTTTAAAGCATACTATAGATTAGCGGGGTCAGGCTTGATGCAAAAGTTATTCGCTGAATTCAGTTCTATTTTTCCCTTACAGACCTCAGGAAAAAAAATAGCCTTTCCTTTGGTGTTTTTAAAGCATACTATAGATTAGCGGGGTCAGGCTTGTCTGTCTGGAGTGAAGTTCAGCTGTCTGATGGCTTACTTTAGCAGATGGATCCACAGGAAGTTCTGCTGAGCTGGGCACTAATGTCCAGCTAAAGCTTCTGGGCAGCTTTCAGCACTTACTCAATGTCTAAAGCACTCTGCTAAAGCAGCTCAAGAATGGACCTCTTTCTCTATCTCTTCGTCTCAATTCTTAATCTTTCTTTCTCTCTCTAAAGAATGAATGAATATGTGCTATCCTTTTCTGTCACACACATACTCTGTGTCCCTGTGGCGAGAGCTGAAAGATGCTGACAGTGTGGCCTTTTGTGTGATGACACTGCCTCTGTAGCTCCCAACACACTCCTGTAAATAGAGACAACGACGAGAGCAGGGGAAAGAGAAAGGGAAAGATTCTCGCATTTATTTTTTCAAATGTATCTGTATGTATGGAGGGGCGGATGCTATTTGTTCCATAGTACGCCACACACAGTTGGTGCTTCTATCCCATTGCATCTTATTTACCACGGTTGGGTTGAGCCCTGCCCTCTTTTGGAATCTGAATGCCTGTGTACGCAGGTGTGGTGATGGAGATTGTGTAAGACAGCGGTAGGGGGGGGATATGTTTGCCTTAGGGTGGGCCACCGGCTCTTGTAGACCATTTGGCCGGGACTGGGCCTGTCTGCTTTGCTGGTATGGTAAAGAGCTGTCTTTACAAATCAGAGCAGACAACGTGAGGAGAACGAATGAGAAAATGACTGAGAATGAGAAGAGTAAGATATACTGGACAGACAGATAGACAGATAGACAGATATATAGATAGATAGATAGATAGATAGATAGATAGATAGATAGATAGATAGATAGATAGATAGATAGATAGATAGATAGATAGATAGATAGATAGATAGATAGATAGATAGATAGATAGATAGATAGATAGATAGATAGATAGATAGATAGATAGATAGATAGATAGATAGATAGATAGATAGATAGATAGATAGATAGAAAAACAGAAAAGTGGATTTTTCCTGTCCTCATAAGGAAATCCTAATTTCATGAAGAATGAGTCTGTTTAATCCCTTTCTCCGTTGGTATTCCAGTCCCCGTCTCTGTCTCTGGCAAGTCAATAGATTTCAATGTCAATTTAGGCTCTGTGCTGCAGCTCATTTTAAACCAATCAGCCTTCCCATTTATGAGCAGAGTACAGCAAGCCGATATTAATATCTCAAGTCAGATCAGCTTCAAACTGTTCAAGTCAGGTAATGGGAGCTAGTATTAGCACTCACAGCAGGACAGTTTAAGTTAATCTGAATGTCTCTCTCTTTTTTACACTGCACTCTTCATATCTACAAAGGATTGTTTCCATGTTTAAAGTAGTCTCTGGACGTGTAATCAATGTTAGCAAAACATTTCATCTGCTCTTTTCTGAAGGAGAATTAAAAAAAGAAAGGTGGCATGTACTTTCTGTGCTAAACAAGTTTCCAGCTCTGTGCTGTCCCCTGTTGTTTGCTTTCGAAACTGCAGGGTTTTTTTTTTTTTCTATTTATTTTAGCGCTTCAGCATAAATAGATATGTTTACTTCCATTATATTCTCAATTTCAAACACCTTTCCACATTTAATCACTTTTTGCTCTCTTTTCTCCCTCTCTCCCACTCAAAGAAACTTAAACACATGACACTCAGACACGCACAAGCAGCACTTTCTAACTTGAAATCTACTTGCCAGCGCAGGACGCAATGGTAAGCATTAGTTATCCAGGTAGGTGGGCTCTTGCCCGGTCCCCAGATAGGGACCACATGCTGCGCCAATGCCCTGCTGTCAGCAGACCCCCTGGGGTTTCCACAGGCTGTCCACCGCAGGTGAAATGGTTGTGGCCTGTTTAAATCAATGAAGCCTTTTCCAATGAAAAGGTTAGGAGAGAGTGTTAGCGTGCAGAGAAAGCAACACGTGGTGCTTGTCAGGTGTGTCTGTATGAGTGGCCTCAGATGCCCTGTGTTATAATGGACATGCTTGGTGCCGCATTTTAAAGGTGAAAACATATTAATGTGCATTATGCAGTTCTCTGGAAAACTGGATTTTGATTGGTCAGTCACTGTTTGTTTTTTTTTTTGTTTTTATATATATATATATATATAGATAATGACCACTAAACTGTATATTTGACCGTCGTTGACAAATGTTTTCTCGCCACTGTACAGCCAGCTGGTCATTAGTTTAAAATAAAGTCCTTCAGGCTATTTTTTGACAATATCCAGCTGACTACAGCTGGATGTTCTTCTACTTTTAGCGCAAAACAAGATTTTTCAGTCCTAATAAATGTACAGAATCTTATGTTGTCCTTGTGGCTGTATCTCTGGGGGGCTACTGGAGGGTACTAAGGATGCATAAACCTCATGGCCCATTTCTCATCATGGAGAGAAAGTCCACTTACTTTATTTAGCCGATCTCCATGGAGACCAGCTGGACAGAGGCAAAGTCAGACCGGACAGAGAGAGCGATAGCTCTTCTATCTTTCATTCCTACCTAGCACTTCCTGTCACTTTGCCTGTTTTCAAAGCATGATTGATCAAATTTAGTCCAATATATAGCAAATTTTAAATCTATTTAACATTATGTAGAGTCCATTATTTGTAGTAGTGCTCTGTAGTATTCTGTCCTTTTAAGGTTGCATCTTGTGACATCATGTCCTGTTTTTGGTTAGTTTACATGTCTTTGGTCCGTGTTGTCCATTCACACATTGCGTTCACATTCGAACCGCACCAGAGTTCGTTTGGAAGTGGGCCGAGACACATCTTTTCAGCCTGCTTCTTTGGTGCGCTCCAGGCTCTGTGTTCACACTTATTCAAATGAACTGCACTAACAGAGCAATCACATCAGGGTTCGTTTCAATCGAAGCAAAACATGTAAAGCGTGAACAAACCCTAGGGAATCAATCCAGTTTAGCTGTTTAAGTTATCTTGACAAGGCTTCATATTTTTGACTCATCATATTCAATTGTTTTATTTCCTTTTGGAATCGTTTAGAATTGATTTACTTGCAGTCAAGGAAGGAACATTTCTGGAAAACGATTTGCTCCCTAAAATGCTACGTATACCTCAACTGTTACTTCAAACAGTCCACACTGTACTGAGATCTGTTTTGATCTCAGTCTGGCTGATTGAAACCAATCTTCCTTATATTCATCAGTTGCATCTTTGTTCGTCCTGTAATTAATTTAGCTTTTCACATAATCATATTTTACCATCCGTCATTCCGAGCTTCACTGAATCTGCCTATAAAACTATAGAAAGAGACAAGAATCTTATCTTTGAAGACTTTTAATTATTCCATCTCAGATGGTATTCATTGTCTCCATGTTATTAAAAGGAGTCCACTGAAATCAAAGAATAAAAGACCCTACAAATCAGAGATGATTAAAGAAACCGCAAAATTTAATTTAGTAGTTTCTGATGAACCGACAAGTCTGCCCATACCTGCTTCCACACTTCTACATCTACCTTAGTTGCCTTGGCAACACCTTATATCCGCTGTTACCATGCTTACACTGCTCGATGCAGATGTACCGGTGCAACTGTCTGCCAGAATCTTACACGTAAACAACTAAACTTGAATTTCAATTTGTTTGAGACACAACAATTCAACTATACTTTATAAACTGACCAGCTATAAAGGGATAGTTGACTCCAAAAGTGAAAATTCTGTCATCATTTAATCCCCTTCATGTCATTTAAGACTTCAGTAAAGAAGATATTTGGAAAAATTGACTTTCACTCTGTTGATAGAGGAAATTTGAGCAATTTCTCAAAATATCTTTTCAAAGTTTGGAATGACATGAGAGTGAGTGAAAGTTAAACAAAATGTTCATTTTTGTGTGAACTATTCAACTTTCCGTCTCTGCAAATTTCCAAGTTTGCCTTTACCAAGGAATAAGGGTAAGCTCAGAGTGAGGTGAGAATTAGCTTTAATATCCGTCATAATAAAGGGTTGAAGTTGTAGTTGCCGTGTTCATTATTCTTGCCCTTTGATATGGATTTTAGAATTATGATGAGAACATTAAATCGACCCCAGCTGTTTTCCAAATCTCCTCTTATCCTTAAGTACTGAAGTCCTCTGTATTCTGTTCTGTTTCTTTGTAATTGGCCCTACCTTTCAAAAACACAGACAGTGTTAATTACGCACAGACTCCTCTGCAGGGATCATACCTCTGAGACGTGTCCTTAAGCCCCCTTTAAGGGATTTAGGGACGTGTGGCGGTTGCTGTTTGCGTGGATTTCTGTTTGTATATGCGGCAGATTTCAATGCGATTTGTTTGTGCTCATGTGCAGGTAGTCCTTTCATGTTTATTGCACTTAAAAGGATAGTTCACTGAAAAAAGAAAATTCTGTCATCGTTTACTCACCCTCAAGTTTTTCCAAACTGGTATGAACGTCTTTCTTCTGCTGAACACAGAATATATTCTGAAGAATATGGGTAACCTCACAGTTGATGGGACCGCACTGACTCCCATAGAATGGAGAACAAAATACTATGGAAGTCAATCGAGTCCATCAACTGTTTGGTTACAGACATTCTTCAAAATGTGTTCTTTTGTGCTCTGCAGAAGAAAACAATTTTTTTTGGAACAACTTGAGGGTGAGTAAATAATGACAGGTTTTTAATTTTGGGGTGAACTATCCCTGTAACCGAGGTAATATGTCAAAAAAAAAAAAAAAAAAAAAATCAGCAAGTTCTCCACAAGGAATTGGAATCAGCCATATATACATAATAACACATTATGTTTACATTAACATACTATAGTCTCACATGCATGCTGATCCCTCAGTTGGCAGGAAACTCTACAACAGCTCTTTCCAAACAAACGCTCCTCCTTCTCTACGGGAGTTTCTTGTGGGATGGAGAGACTGAGGCAAGAGGAGGAGGGGAGGATGCAGGCAGAGAGGATTTGGCTGTGGAAAGAGTGATCTCATTAGCCTTTGGTGTATTGTGTTGCAGTCAGGTAAATACATGCAGTGCTAGGACACCTAACACCTCTAGTGATGGTGACTAATGAGGTGGTGTGTTTTGAACTATGTCTTCAAGAATATGTAACTGGTGTTGTGCACATGTATGACATGTAGGCCCCATGAAATTCAGGTGTAAATTTAACCTCCATCTTTCTCACAAATATACACACATTGACTGACTTGTCAGGTGCACAACAAAACATGTATAATGCCAAATAATACATGTTTAGAAAATAAGCATAGTATATTTGACAAAAAAATTGTACAATGCCGTTTCAAATTCAAATGCTTCGGGTTCAGCACTTTTATTTAGAAAAAAAAGTACTTTTATTTAGCAAGGGTGCATTAATAATAATTGATCCCAAAAAAAAAAAATGTTAGTAAAGATTTACATGGCAAAAGCATAAAGCATGCTGAATAAAAAGTTTAATGCTTTCCACAAAAAAATATTAAGCAGCACAGCCATTTTCAACATTGATAATAATAATAATACAAAAAATGAATGAGTAATGGCAGCTGATAATTCAGCTTTGCCATCACGTGAGTGAATTGACATTTTAAAATATATTAAAAGAAAAAACAGTTATTGTAAATGATAATAATGTTTCACAATATTAATGTTTTTATTGTATTTTAGATCAAATAAATTCAGCGTTCGTGAGAATAAGAGACATTAAAACAATCGTTTACATCCACAAAGGTCTGAATGTATGTGTGTGTGTGTGTGTGTGTGTGTGTGTGTGTGTGTGTGTGTGTGTGTGTGTGTGTGTGTGTGTGTGTGTGTGTGTGTGTGTGTGTACCCTGGTATCCGCGCTCTAGACAAATGCAGTGGCCGGTGGAACAGCAGATTAGATACATGACTCTCAAAACTCAAAGTCTTTTGTTTGTACTGCCCGTTCGCAAATGGTTTAGCGAGATACGATCAATTGTAGGATTTCCATCAACTTCTGTTTGAGAATAGCTCACTGTATATAGGTGCTGCCATTAATCAGGTCACAAAGCCAGTGAGTGACATGGCTAATGGCACTGATATGTTCAGCCTGTTGTCCTGGCTGCCCTTTAACCCAGGAAACAGATGAGCATGGACGTCGTCGCTGACAACTGTAGCTATATTGTCCAAAAGAGGAAAAATCGATACAGGCTGTGTGTCTTAACCGTATCGCCCAGCTGTAGCGGTGGTCAGGCTTTCTAAAGCGGTCTATCCACACAGCTAGTCCACTCAAAGAACACCTGTGCCCTGAGCTCTGCTAGTGGCCATCAAAGACCTGATTTACAGACATCAGTCAATACCATTCATTGCCTCGCTCACAATCCCTTCACCTTATGGTGTTTTCAATCTTTTTAAAAACCTCTCACCAGGTTTATATTTCAATGGTTTCTTTGAAGACTGTTATGGACACAAGCTGTTACAGATACTCAGAGTTAAGATCCAGGCAGCCTGCACAATGACTTCTTTTCACAGCAATAGTTTTTGAGCTATAAACTACATTTCTAAAAGCAAGAAAATACCAAAGAAAATGGCATGTGGAAACAAAGGATGATCAATATATATATATATTTATTTATTTATCTATTTATGTATTTATTTATTTATCTATTTATGTATTTATTTATTCCCCTTTTGGACAATATAGCTACAGTTGTCAGCGACGACGTCCATGCTCATCTGTTTCCTGGGTTAAAGGGCAGCCAGGACAACATGAACATATCAGTGCCATTAGCCATGTCACTCACTGGCTTTGTGACCTGATTAATGGCAGCACCTATATACAGTGAGCTATTCTCAAACAGATGGAAATCCTACAATTGATCGTATCTCGCTAAACCATTTGCGAACGGGCAGTACAAACAAAAGACTTTGAGTTTTGAGAGTCATGTATCTAATCTGCTGTTCCACCGGCCACTGCATTTGTCTAGAGCGCGGATGGACTTGAACAAAGAGAGAATGGGACACAGATGAATGGCAAAGGGCCTTTTATTTCCAAGCTTTTCTGTTTCAACTTGACAAGGTTACTTTGGTCTAAATACCATTCCCGTTAGGAAGAGGAACTCTGCTTGCTTATTTATTTATTTTTTTTCGACTGCCTCCAACCATCCCCGGGATCATCAATCAATACCTCCGGATTACAGGGGGATTACGGACAACAATGGTCTCCGATTTTGGTAATCTGCCTTTTTTCTTCCACTTTTTTTTAGGAAAATGGATAAATACGTGGCAATATGAGAACAAAATATCGACACTCAGCTTTCTGTACAGAGCACACAACAATAGAACACAATCCTCTTAGGAATTAATATTTAATGGTTTTGACTGGTTGTCTACAGTGAGAGTATCGTGCTGTTTTGTCTTTTTATCTCCACTTCCTCTCGCCTTTAGAGATAGAAAGAGAACGGATGAGGCGAAATTCGAGGCGCGTGAGGAAGAGGGGCAGAATCTGTGAAAGAGAGGAAATGGAACCCTATATTCTGCTGTTTTATTTCAACATTTCATTTCCTGCTGTTTCGACATCGCAAGAGACAAAGGAAGCAGAGATGTTTAGATTGAGCTTCTGTCTGTCGACTCAGGTGTCACGAGGGTTTAATGTTTGACCTCCAGAGGCCACTCGAGACACCTCGTGGACCCCTCGCATGCAGTCATTGACGTCTATCACCTCTCCCCTGATCTTTAATTAAGCGAGGATGCCTCAGTTTATAACGTGTGTGTGTGTGTGTGTGTGTGTGTGTGTGTGTGTGTGTGTGTGTGTGTGTGTGTGTGTGTGTGTGTGTGAGTGTGCGTGTGTGTGTCCTTGTTTATATTACATTGTGTTAAATACATATATTACAAATGTCCCCATAAGGATAGTAAAACCTGAGATCTCCTACATTGTGGGGACCAGCCAGCGGTCCCCACTTTTCAAAAGGCTTATAAATCACACAGGATGAGTTTTTTTGAGAAAGTAAAAATGCAGAATGTTTCCTGAGATGGGTAGGTTTAGGGGCAGGGGCAGTGTAGGGGGATAGAATGTACAGTTTGTCGATATAAAAAACATTACGTCTATAGAGAGTCCCCACAAAGATAGTGAACCAGACGCGTGTGTGTGTGTGTTTCAAAGGCCATTAGGGGAATGCTTAGGAGGCAGGATGTGTTCTCTGTTGATCAGTTCCCTGAGGGCTGCAAAGGAATCTGGGAACAAAAACATTACACTGAAGACTACCTTTGGCACTCTGGGATTAAACACACTTATTAGCCGTTTGTTTCGATGATGACAATAATTAGGTTCATCATAGTCTTCATCCCCATCATCATTATTCCTAGCTTAAATCAATAATTTTCTGCAATCAATAACTATTCATTCCACTGGCAATCAGCTAAATGTCAAATTGGTAAAAGTTGCATGATGTAGTGGTACCACACTGGTTATCAACCAATTGTATTTTGGTAAATATTGAATATAAAGAAATATTTTTCTGTGTCTTATATTTTTACATTTAGATTAAGGTTGCATCATCATGATAATCCTAGATAATCTTTAAAAAATAAAAATGATATATTTTATTACATGGTAATTAGTCTTTTATTGTTTTATTTGTTTAATTATTTAGACATATCAACCATTTACTCGTTTTCTGCCATAATGTTATTAGAAAATCATTAAAAACATTATCTTGTTAGTGTTGGGCGGAATTGTAATATTTTTGATAGGGATTGCATCCCTATTAAAATGCTGGCCATTCAAATTTAGTTGGTATCTGTGTTCATAAGGGACTTTTATTATGTCTAGTACATCGCAGAGTTGTAGGGCACGATTTTCCGAGCTTTTGACTGACAGCTCTGGTGTGCAGGCAGATAGGTGTGTTCCCTTGTTAATGGTGTCCGTTTTGTTCCAGAGCAGTGTGTGAGGAGCATGCTCCATCTGAGACGACCAGCAGAAGAGAGAATAAAAAAGAGGGAGAAAAAAGGGGTGGAAAACAGGACTGATGCACGTACGAGCTCAGAGCCATGAGAGGGGGAGAGGAAAGAAGGTTAGAAAGAGAAAGAGAGTGAAAAAGAGAGAGAGGTACCGTGGGAATAGAGAACTGAATCAGAAAGGTAACCATGTGCAGCGGTTCCATGTGCCAGCAGCTGAATCTGCCTCAACACAAAGTGCTGAGGATCAACAGAGCAGAGCAGGGACAGAGAAAAAATGGGACATGAGAATGAAAGCAAAATGAGTCGTGGAGAAAGTCAATGAATGAAGAGAGATTTGCTGTAACAAAAAGGAGCGCAAGAGAGTGTTAAACTCACAAAATGTGACCGGTTAAACTCAACTAAGCAGGTAGAAACAGTCACACATTTTTGCCCCTTGACGCACACACACACACACACATACTGCAGCAAACCAAATGGCTCATACTCGCAGTGGGACTACGTCACTGCACACAACTGCAGTGCAGACTATGTAGGAGGTCAGCACTCGATCTATACCGAATCCGAAGACAGTTTTCCTTTAGTTCAAACACATAATCAAACTGGACATCCAGGAAGATCTTTCCACAGAGTGCGACTTCGCAAAATGTTACTAATTAGGGAACATTCTTACCATGTTATTCAGACCAGATGGCATTAGAGAATACATAAAGAGCAGTTCATTCAGTTCTCTCTCTCTATTGTATCACTCATATCCGAAACTTTGCTAGGTAGCCTTTTTTCGTGACCTATTGAGGACCTTGAATATTAGATACTGTGTCTGTCACTCTCAGTTACAAAGCCAAGAGCCTCTTCCATTCCTTCGATTCATCGCTTCCTTTCTTTTTCCCTAGCAAGCGGATGTGTGTATGACTCAAAGATAGTGCATGTGAATCACAGCTATGAAACAGGCTGCTACTAAGGACCCTTTGTCCATTAATTAGGCTCAGCGTGTGCCCGCGCGTGTGCGCTGTAAGAAAAGCAGCTTTGTTTTGGCATCAGGAGTCACGAACGTTTGAGTTATGGTCACGGAGGTTGTATAGATTGTGACGATCAGAGCTAGATAAAAAAGTTCTGTCGTCTCTCGGGTTTAATTGGCAAGATTAATTAGGTCTGTATGAAAGTAATTATTCATCGGGTATTGACATTTGTTTGTTCTTTAGTACAGTAATTGGGCAAGTCAGAGACAAATTGCCCTTTCGAGACCTTCAAAGTCTGACCAAAGTACAACTTTTGGATTTACCTCGGTGAATGATAATTTGATTGCAGTTTAGTGATGCCGAGTTTGTTGCTGAGGTTGAAACATATGCCTTTCGTTTGCTATATATATTTACTTACTTGCATACATTCTCAGAATACACATAGGCCTACATACAAACATATAATTGTGCCCATAAGTTACAAAACTTTTCAAAGTTACTTCACATACCCCATTGCAATCACATAAGTACTGTACAAAAACATATTTTTTAGTACTGCCCTGAAGAAGATGTAGTGCTCAAATTAAACGCCTACCAAGACAGAACAATAACTGAATTTACACAAATTATCCTATTCAAAACTTTACACACCCCTTGGTTCTTAATATTCTGTTGCCTTAATCGAGCACCGTTTGCAACCTTTTGTGATTTTTTGTGATTTTTTTTGTGATTTACATATAAAAAAATTCCCTCAAGTGACCTGAGTGATTAATCAAGACCTCGCCATCATTCAGACACTGTCATAACTCAAATGTGCAAAGCATGCTGTGAAACGAAAGAACACACAGTTCTTGAAAGATGTTTTTGTCAAAAACTGTGGTCTGCCTCACAAACCACATGCACAACCATCACAAAAGCAGTCAATAATGCTCAACACATGATATTAAGAACCAGTTTTGAGTAGGATGTGCAAATCCAGTTATTTTATCTTGTGCATTATATGTAATATGTTTTATTATCCTTTAATGACAGCAAATGTGCAAGAGTTGTACCCTTTAGGCATGCAACAGCTTGTGACTGGGACAGTAGCCTTAGAGGGACAACTTTGTACCTTATCCCCTAACCCATAAACAGTGTATATTAGTACCCTAGAGTAGTAATATGAAGACTTCCAATGCAAAAGCCTCTAAAAGCCACCTCGGCCAAAAATGAGATAACGATACTGAGTGAATGCTCACCGCACATAGTATACATTCATAAAATACTTTCACTTCAAACCCACTAAATCCCAGCCTCAGCCCATTCAGAAGTACTAGTAATTAGGTAGAAATCTATAAGAGCCTGACAAAAATGCTAAATTTAAAGAAAAATGTCAGACGGACTTAGAGGCTTTTGCATCTGAAGTCTTCATATGTACATTTAATGCACTGCTAAGGGTAAATAAGGTACAAAGTTATCATTGTATGGGTACTTCCCCAGTGAAAAGTAGTTGTGTCCCTAAAATTGTTGCACTTTATTTTTGTTTTAAGACTGACTAACATAATGTAGAATCGACAAATGGTATGTAAACGTTAATATACATGCATTAAACTAAGAGCAACAGAAGTACTTCATGTCCACAATGTATTTCCAACCTTTCCTGCCACCCGTAAACTCCAAGCATTTTCTGCTCATCCAGAGCTAACGCTAGCAACAAAAGAGGTTTATTCCCTCTGGGTTCGTACACGATTTAGTGCACTACGTGTCAGACGGTATCCTTCCATGTCACTTCTCCCCTAATGCTAATTCACCCGATTGCTCTCAGAATTACTTAGTCAAACTTATTGCTCGAGACAGACCTGTTAATTCCAATTCATTTCATTCTATGGGGAGCGAGGTGAAAGTGCAACGTGTGAGAGAGAGCGAGAAAAGAGACAGGCTCACCCTAGTCAAACTCTGGGCTCTTAGGGCTCTTTGTCAGCACGCACAGTCAGTTAGAGCTGATGCAGTATTCATGGGGCAGAAAGGAAAGATTGGTGGTGGTGGGGGCGGTTAGACCCTGAATTACATTGAATAAAAAGAAAAATGAGTGCATTAGTATTCAGAATGTGGCCCGAGCTAAACCCCCCTCCATTCCTTTGCTCGCTTGCAGCAGGGGAGCTACAAGCTAACTGTTGCATGATAAGGTATTATCTAAAGGGGAGGGTGATGCACTAGGTGTCTGCCACAAAATGGAGTCAATCAACTGAACAGGGATAGTAATGCTAGCTTGCTGCACCACGAGAGAGGGAGTAACGGAATAGTGAGATGAAAGAAAGAAGCAGAAGGGAGAGTGCGGGAGGTTTGGCTAGGGGGCCCGTAAGACCACTCGACAAAAGAAAAGAGGGAAGGAGGGGACAGGAGGAGACGTAGAGGCCTGGACGGACGTACTGTAATTGTTGGCGCAGTGATGCTCGCAAGATATTTCCTCATTCGTCGCCTGCCCGACACTTATTTGCTGATGCTCGACCCATTACCTCAGGCCGGCCGGAGCAGGAGACAGCATTCTAATTCAGGGGGCATTACAGATCTTTATAAATAAATGAACAGACAGAATGGGCTCCATTATTGCGCTTGATGGGTTTTACATCTCCAACGTGCTTTTGTTCGTCCACTAGACGAACTTGTTTTGCTTGGTCTTGTTAAAAAAAAAAAAGAAACATATATGATTGGGTTCAGAAGAGTTATGTGTCGTAACTTTTTGTAAACCAATGAAATAATTTAATATATGAGGAGAAAGTCAGGGATCTTGGTGGATGCCCGCTGTGGGGTCCTTCTGTCAGTGTGAAATATTGCTGATTGGAGCACACATGCGGTGGGAAGGAGCTGGAATGAATCAATCTTAGTGGGGGTCCTAGAGTCATCTGACTTATTTCTTGTAAGAGGAAGGCTGACACACAATACAGGAATTGAAAGGACTTTAGATTTGTCTAGTAGCTATATATACTGCATTACACAGGATTTTGTTTTAGTCTTGATTTCCAGTGAAGGAAAATGTAAAGATTTTTAAAACAAGATAAATTGACTCCATGACTCGAGATGCAAAATTGCATCAGATATTAAGACATATTGCACCAGAACACCCACCACACACCACACACAAGCTTACCATATATTAGGAGGCCATGATGGACAGGGGCCAATGGGCAAATTTGGCCAGGATGCCGGGGTTACACCCCTAATCTTTATTGAAGGACATCCTGGGATTTGAATTGACCACAGAGAGTCAGGACCTTGGTTTAATGTCTTATCCGAAGGACATTGCTTGTTACAGTATAGTGTCCCGTCACTATACTGGGGTGTTATGACCCACATAGACCACAGGGTGAGCACACCCTGCTGGCCTCACTAACACCTCTACCAGCAGCAACCTAGTTTTCCCAGTTGATCTCCCATCCAGGTACTGACCAGGCTCAGCCCTGCTTAGCTTCAGTGGAAAACCAGTCTTGGGCTATATCTGTCATGATGTCACAAAGGTTTTATGCTTTAATCACACACACAAATCAAACCTGGGCTGCATACTAAATTGCATACTTCCCTACTCTATAGTAGGTGAAAAATAAGTATGTCTGAATTCAAAGTACTCATAAAGGAATAGACAAAAAGTACCCGGATGACTTACTACTTCCGGCGAGATTCTGAAGTGTGTATACGATGGACACTTTATGAGGCCACGGGAGGATTTGTGAATGGCAGTGAAGCGACAGAACTTGGTCACATGATAATGACAACATGACGAATATAGTCCGGATTACATTCATAACACACACATTCATACTATACAGAACATACTTTTTTAGCAGTCGTGAAGTAATTACCTACTCAAGAGAGTATGCGATTTCGTTCGCTCTTATGCTCGTATTCACACGCTCTCTGACCTCGAACACCATCTGGTTTCTTATTTGCATTGACTGTGTAATGCTCTAAACATGTGATCAGTCAGGTCACGATTGGCTCACACCTGCTCCATCGTCTTTGAACCCTGGCTTGCGCTTTTTAGCCAATAATGGCGGGCGATCGATAACGCACAGTGATGAATGCTAAGGTGATGTGATCACATGCTCTCCATGCTTTATAAAGATCAATAAAAACAATAACAGTCCCCTATTCATGATCTCACCATGCTTAGTCCCGCATCTGCGCCTTCTCACGGAGCTTTTCCATCAAAGCGATATTACCCAAAGAGCAACGGTTGGGTGGTGAGAGAGAACGGAGGGAAAAAAAGGGAGCAAGAAAGTGAGAGAAGGGGTGAGGGAGAGAGAAATGCAATTTCACTCCCGACTACGGCAAGCCATAGACGGAAACAGTTTACAGATGAAAGTAATTTCATTTCATTTGCTCTCCATAAAAAGAGGGGCAATGCTGATATATTCTCGCAGACAGCTGCACAGCAGCGCAGCTGAGACAGAAATAGCTTCTCCTGTTGGCGGATGAGAGTCGGTGGCCTTCCTCAGTCTGACAATAAAGGCGAATACTCTGTGTTGTGGTGCGATCCAGAATAGATGGTATTTAGGAGAGAGAGCAAATTTATAAAGTATTCAACTGCAGTACCAGACAAATATTGACTTTTTTGGGAGGAAGTGTTTGTGGCATCTTTGAGGGACCTGCGGGCTCACCGGAGAACTGCCCTTAGTCAACAGAGAGCAGCTGTATTGAAGAATGCTGGACTGCAGGATTACATCCGTGTCACCTTTACGCTGGCCGAGATATGGCTTCTTGTGATTAGATGACATTCACAAATGACCCTTATGGTCAGCTCTTTGAATATTTAGTGCTAGAGTCAAAGTAACGTTAAATCGTCGTTAATCTTCTGCAGAGCTATTATTGAACTGAACTGAATTAACATTGAACTGACTCGAGTTGAATGACTATTATCTTCTGTAGAGCTGTATTCAATTAATTTAATAATTGATCATTTTTACACAGTTGTGAACAATTAAATGAACTGAATCAACACTGAATGCTTAACAACAGAATTTGAATTTGCCTCGTATTGGATGAGGTTTGCATCATTGATTTGATATTTTCTTGTTTATCCCTGTAAATCTGCTTTAAAACTATCTGTATTGTATAAAGTGATATGTGCATAAAGTTGATTTAAATTATATTTAAATATATTTAAATATAAGTACGTTCAGGGCACCTAATACAAAGTGGGTCCATAAAGACTTTTTTTTGTATATTTTTGTGAATTGTATGTTGTTACAAAAGCTATATTTTTCAGGTTGTCTTTAATAAGTCACATTGCTCACCATGCAAGCACAGTACAATACAAGGAAATGACCCTTCAACCCCATCTCTCCTCTCACAGGTGACAAAACTCACTTTCTCGCTCACAGTACGAACAGCGAGGCCATTTCCTGGGAAAAGAAGCTGCTGGTATATTTGTAGCCATCATTGATCGAAGCTGGATGTAATACCCATGATGCATTGCTGTTTAAATTAGGAGGGAGTGTGGGAATGTTTCACGCCGTTAGAGAAAGTAAAAGACAGAGTAGAAACTATGAGGAGTTTTCAAGGACGACACGGCGTGTTTTCCATACAATCAGCAAGACATGAGAGAAAGCCTCTTTCTGATAAAGAAACAAGAAATTGAATTAGCAATTCAGATTCACATTTTCAGCCTGCTATGTAATTTGCATTTGTTTTTTAATCCTATGCTGATTCCTAGAGAACAAAAGGCACAGTTTGTAATGCATGGAGCCATACTATCTTACATATACTGTGAAAAAGCAGTGCTTATCTTTCTGTTTTTTTAATTAACATCCTCCTCATTGAAACATCTGATTAACTAACAAACAACCAACCAATAATGTCACTATAATGTGCTTTTAACCCAATTGAATATGCAAAGACAACAGCCATATTTTCCCAAAAAGCATGGCACTGTGACCAGGGTCACATAAACACAGTAACTAAAACTAAAACTAAAACTTGAAATGTTAAAAACATGTTTGTTAAATAAAATAAAGCTGAAATACTATTGTATAGTAATAATAATATTAGAAGAAAAGCTTACACTAAATGAAAATTATAAAAATATAATAGAAATATATTAACAATATTTGGGATGAGCAAATTCCAGGTCAGCATGAGAGGATGCTTATAGAGCTGACTTAACTCTGTCCGACGAGAGAATTCCAACACTCCTCCGTCACTCCAACTCCTCACTCTTGGGATGGGATGGGAGGGGGGTGCTCTGGGTACGGGCACAATTCCGAGCTCGGAGTCCTCTCCTCGGACAGCATGCCAAACACGCATATTTTCTACTATCTGATTATATGTAAGTGCCAACTCATGAAAGCAACGGCTCATGGCTCAACGGCGTATGGCTCAACAAATAGTGCGAGTTTGGGACAGCACTATCAGATCAAAGGCAGATAACTGTAAAACTAATTCAGAATAAAAAAAGCTTTATTTTTAAAGCTTTGATACAATTAAGCCATTGGGAGCAATTTACTATCATACAAATCAATTATAAGAAGAGAGTAAGAAGAGAGTGTTAGGCCTGGGGCAGGACGTGGTTTAATGTTCATATGCTTTTGAATTGTAATTCTGAGGACACATACATCCAATTTTCGACACCCTCCTCCACCCACCCCCCCAAAAAAACTAAATTCACAGTTATTGGCCTTCTCTCTGAATGTTCTCTTGAACAGCTACAAAAGGCAGACTTCATTTAAATAGTGAAAGGTTAGAAAAGGCTCCTCTTTCAGAGCAGTGTGTATGTGTGGGAGAGTGTCTTATGATGGACGGCTTTAGTTCAGTCCTTGAGGGTGAAGCGACAAGGATTTATCTGCGTTGTGTTTGATAGGCGGCATGTGAAGCGGGCACTAATGTGGCATATTTATGGGGCAACTCTGTTCCATTATCATCTGTAGGGGAGGCCACTGGGCAGAATTTGCTCTTCCTTCAGTAAACACCAACTCTCAGTGAAGAGAGCGGGAGTTTGCCTCACAACTGCTGCAAATTCCTACATCAAGTCATGTTTTTAAACCGTCTTTTATTTATTTTTTATTTGTACGCATTTACATCCCACTTTTCCACAACTGCTTGACGGTTGTGAGGTGAAAAACATAAATTGCTCCAGACTTATTAACTGTTGTAAGACGGTGGGTCTTGCTTTGCTATGACTTGCAGCTCAAAGCTCTCCGCAAAACGGACACACAGCGAGAACCCTTTGGCAAACCTTCCGTTAACCAGTGAACAACATTGACAGAACATTCTCAGAGTGCTCTCTCTTGAATAAGTACCTGCATGCACCTGTCACATCTGTGACGCAAAGACGTCAATAAATCTCGCCACTAATGCATGCCGGAAATCTCGAGCTTGTCCAATATTAATGATAGCTTGCTTGGCTTTGCTGTACTGTACACCTCTTCCAGACACTCTAAGTGGAAAAAGCTTTCTCAGCTAATGGTACAGTAATGCAGAACAAAGTCCTTTCATTCTCTCACTTCTATCAAATACTTTACTGTGGAAAATCTTTAAAATGTCCTATAGCCAGCGGTGGCCCAAAAATAATGAAATGGAAGCAAATAATAGTAGCCGCATCCCGAGCATGCTGCAGCTTTTGCTAACCGCTAAGTTAAACCACTTAACTTGAAAAATTGACACTGAGAAGTTAGAAGCATGAATAGTTCTGAGCACAACCAAGCCAATAATTCATACAAGATGGCGACCCAAACCATACAGTCCAACTTGACCAAACCCTAAACCTAACAATGAAAGTAATAAACCTGGTCTGATTGGAAAAACGTACCTGTGGCACCATTTTTAGCCAAACGGAAAATACGTACCAACACGTACATATCACTCCAGTTTCCAACATAAATGAACACTGGAGGCAGTAAAACAGCAAGCACTTTGTATCATTTTCATACACACTGATTGCAGAGGAAGATTATGGATCACTTAATTTTCACTCAGCTCCTTGCATCAAAACATTATTATTATTATTTTTAACCATAGTGCATGATTTGTAAACAAATATATTTTGGAGTTTGTATCACTTAACCAGCTCCATATGTTTGGCTTTTCTGACATACCAAGCTTCCTTGGTAGCTCAGCTGGTACAGAATTGTACTTGGAGTGCTGAGAACTTGGGTACAAATCCTGTGAAAGATGAGTCAAAGAGCTCAAAGACAAGAGTTCAGAACACAAGCTAAAATGGGATGGTTGCGATTGCATGTTTGTCACATTTGCTTTTGTTAACACTATTGTGTAGGATTAGGGTTTAGGCGTACAGTTATTTGACACGATGGAGCTTTTAACCCCACTCACCGGATCTTTCGATTCAGACCTGCAGTGATACGTACAAAAAACAATGTAATAAAACATTTCCGGATTCACGTTCATCTGTCCTGGAAAAAACGAAACATGCTTTTAGTGTCACTCGCTGACCATTTCACTTTGAAACTGTCGCGAGTCATTCACGACGCAACGTATTTTGCGTTTTGCAAACATTTTGCCACAGGTAAGTTTTTCCAATTAGCATGGGCTGAAAAAAAACCCTAGTGTGAACCAAGTCGCATGTTATCTTACAGTTTCAATCTCGTACAAACTTAATTATGATAATTATTATAACTGACTAATTCTCAGAACATTGCGATAGCACAGACCCCTGTTTTCTGGGTCACATTCACTGTCTTTCTCTCTCCATGTCCCTTATCTCGCTTTCATCATGTCAGCATTTCCAGTTGTGAAAATGTTTTCCTTTTCTCCACAAGTACAGAAATTGTTATAATGATCACACACTTGCACTCCAGCTCTATTAATATTTCATTTGCCTTCGAAAGATCACACAGAGGAAAATAAAGCATCCTTACTTACAGTTTATGTGTTTGTGAAACTGCGTTAGCATCTCTGATGCACTTTCAGATGAATCGTGAGCAATCTTGCACAGCCGTACATCTAGTTTTATAAAAAGCTGCTCTTTTCATTTTGGGGATTTCTTGTTTTTTTATTTGTTTTTTTATATGTGTGCGCAGGGTCAAACCCTGCCACATCACATGGATTCTCACCAGCCCGTGTCATTTGACTCTGAAAAGACAGCCAAGTGATTCATCATCGGCGAGCGATGGAGTCACTTTTCATCATTCCTTTAATAATACTAATGCACTCGCACCCCCTCCAACAGAGTGTACGACAATACAAGCCCTTTATGCCATACAATAGATTAGCCAAGCCCTTGAGGGAGGAGAACAAATTAAGCAAGCGCCTTATCCTCCATTTCTTATGTAGCAAATATATATAATGAGCATGCTTAAGTGATGGAGAAAATTAAATGCTAATGTAGGGGAGAAGTTGAAAGAAATGATATGTTCCAGGCTTCCAGCTGTAGCTTTTTTCCCACATTGTGCTTATTTGCATTCTTTAGACCCTGTTATGATTGTTAGTCCGTTCTCGTTGCTGAAGTAATGCGGGTGGGAAAGTTCGAATCCTTCCTCTAGTTAATGGCTTTTAGTGTGTCTGTATTATTAGGTGGGAGATGATCCACCTATCACAGGAGCTCCTCCGCGGTCCATTATGCCTTCATCTACGGCATAATGTTGATATCCAAATCCACTAACCCTTTAAATGTGAAGAAAATGCAATTCTTCTTGTGAGCAAATGGAAAAAAGGAACAAAAAAGCGGAAGCCAACGGTGTTACAGAGGAAACCAACAGAAGGCTGAGAAGAAAGTGAGAAAAGAGTTTGTCATTCTGTGGGCAGCTCCTCGCCCACAGTGGCGTAGGGTCATGTTTAGACGCTAGCTTGGACATGGCTTTCAGTCAAGTGTGAGAGAGTTTAGCGAGAATGTTTTAGGGGCTGACCGAGATAGGCCTGCCCTAAATATACACTCTCCATGGCCCAGGGTGAATTATACACTGGCAGCTTGGGCTGTGTTGTAAATGTCAGTGAATGCGACAGACCAGGAGACAGCTAGAGCAATCATGTATGAACGCCATACACTCCACACAGCCCTACTGCGCTTAGCATTATGGTGAGCATACGTACCACGGCAAGGCTGCTTGGAATATTATTATTATCATTGTCATAAAATGCACATTAATAACCATACTTTCTGTACCAAATAATACTATAGTTACAATAAATGTGACCTTTAGTGTCAGACAAAGAGGCTTTCAGGATATTTTTGGACCATAGTAATATTATGTTTTTAGTCATATCATCTAGAGTAACTAAAAGTTAGTTATAATGCACTATTACATACGTATATACTGTAAAAGAATGTACTTATGTTTAAATTGAATGTAATGTTTTCGGACACTTAATTGCACTCAGGTGAATGAATTGTATTAATTAAAATTATTCTAAAAAACTTAATGTAAAGCTTTATATGCAATTTCATAATTACTTATATTCTCTTTGAAATATGGTTAAAGTGTACCCTACTGAATGTACTGACAAACATTTATGGTAAAATAATAAACACATTAATGTCATTTCTACTTAAACATGTATGTCATGCATTCATATTTGTGGTTAAACATTTGTAATGATGAAGCTGCAATTTCGGACATTTACAATATATTACGTTTAAATGTAATAATATTGAATAACACACACACGGCTGTTAAATTATGATTTGCATTTGCTTTAGTACAGTATGGTAGTCAACACATCAAAATGCTTCTTCAAAGCATGAAAAAACGAATGGATTTTAAAATACAACTTTTATTTTGACATTATTACAAAGACATGATAAGGTGTGTTGAGAAACAGTCATGAAAGTTTATATTATATTATATTATGCAAAAACTGGTTTTCTTTAACTGAGCTGCTATTTTAAACATTTGAAGTACACACTCTAAAAAAATTCTGGGTAAAAAAACAACCCAATGTTGGGTCAAATATGGACTAACCCAGCAATTGGATTGTTTTAACCCAGCGATCGGGTTGTCTTAAGCAAATATTTAACCCAACCGCAGGGTTAAAACAACCCAATCGCTGGGTTAAAACAACCCAATCGATGGGTTAAAACAACCCAACTGCTGGGTTAGTCCATATTTGACCCAGCATTGGGTTAAAACAACCCAGCGTTTTTTAGAGTGCAAGTGAAAGTGCACAGTCAATACAATCAAGTGCACTTCTTTATCACACGGATTCCATAAACACCTTAGGAAATACCATAAATACATACAAACATATGATTCATTACCATGGTATTACCATAACGCTTTCACTGTTCTATGCTATCACCACAGTACCTTCTGTAAGGTATTTTAGTAGAACCCATATCAGAATGGTTGCCATGGTAAATATCTCTAACGTCTAACCTATCTGATTGCTCACACTATTTATACTGTACATGCCTTGTACATCAAGCAGTTCCCTCACACTATATGAATGTTGATGTGACTTCGATTTTGATATGGAAGTTTCAGCACAAGGCATTTGCCAGGGCATGATTCTCTCTGTGTGCATACCTTTCTCCCCCTCAATGGACCGTGTTGATCGTGCAATATAACAGCCAAGAGTAAGTTTTATTAAATTGCCTCACACATTACCATCCCCTATGCAGCTCGCTCACTGCGCACGGAATATGGAGGGAAATGTACTGCTTATTAGATTTCCAGGTGGTGCGTCAGCAATGTTAAAATCTATTGCTTTTTATAATGACAGCCTCACGCTACTATTAGAGCCATTTCATGGGTACTATTTCTTTTTTTATTTTGTATCCCATCCAACTACTGCTATTGATAAAGAGCCAAATCATTCAGCTCATAATAAAAATAAAAGCAACATTTCATTCTGATTAATGCGCTGCATTTCTCTAGTGATAAATGAGGGTGTAGTTTAAGGATGCTTTTAGGCAGAATACTGCATTTAAAATGTTTCATATAAAATCTGCTTCAATTACCAGTAATTCTGTTGAGCAACAATTAATGTGCATTATCTTATGCAATAAGCTGTGGATGCAGATGTTTTATTGGGTTTAGTTTGATGGCGGGCATGTTTAACGTTCTCGTTTTCACTCTCCTGCTAAAGTAAAGTCACTTTTCACGAGCTTAGCCTTTTGAACGCTGTGCTCTGCTGAATTCATCAAGCGCTTTCTGCTGTTGTTTATTATGCTGGCATGACAAGTGATGCAGTGTGCCGGCCGGGAAACGGGACAGATTTCCATATGACCTTGCGTAATACAATTGCACGCGGGAGAACTTGTGGATAGTTTTATTGCTGAGAGATGATCGACTTTGTTGACTTTTTCTCAGAGATTTAAAAGAGTATGACGGCTAAAAGTCAGATAGCTTAAATCAGCTAGCGTGCGCGCACGGGCATACTAAAGAGAAGGAACAGATTGCATTTCTGGAATAGGTTCCAGCTGTTAAGGTCTCCCTCGTGGTTTCTCATTGCGGAGACACGGTGAACCTAAGGAAGAGATGAGCCCCCTTAACCCATTTAATCCCAAATTTTTCCCAGACACAAAAATATCCAAATCATGTGTCATTAGTATCCCTTTGAAACAATCAATCATAATTTTTAGAAATTTTCATGGAAAAGTGTGTGAAAAAGTGTGTTTTATGATCGGTCACAATTGTGACCGGTGGGAAACTGTGTTGTATCAACCATTGGACAGACTGAATATAGGTCTATTTGACCTGTGCAGTGTGTTTGTGAGTGTGTTTCTGTCTCTCTCTCTCTGTGTGTGTGTGTGTGTGTGTAATCCCTACGGTATGGGGACAAAATGTCCCCACAAAGATGGCAATATCCAAAATCCTTGTCCTTGTGGGGACATTTTTTGGTCCCCATGAGGAAAACATCTTATAAATCACACTAAATGATGTTTTTTGAAAATGTAAAAATGCAGCATGTCTCCTGTGATGGGTAGGTTTAGGGGCAGTGTGTGTGTGTGTGTGTGTGTGTGTGTGTGTGTGTGTGTGTGTGTGTGTGTGTGTGTGTGTGTGTGTGTGTGTGTGTGTGTGTGTGTGTGTGTGTGTGTGTGTGTGTGTGTGTGTGTGTGTGTGTGTGTGTGATGGGTAGGTTTAGGGCAGGGGCAGTGTAGGGGGATAGAAAATACGGTTTGTACAGTATAAAATGCATTACGCCTATGGAAGGTCCCCATAAAACATGAAAACCCAACATGTGTGTGTGTGTGTGTGTGTGTGTGTGTGATGGGTAGGTTTAGGGGCAGGGCCAGTGTAGGGGGATAGAATATACGGTTTGTAAAGTATAAAATGCATTACGCCTATGGAAGGTCCCCATAAAACATGAAAACCCAACATGTGTGTGTGTGTGTGATGGGTAGGTTTAGGGCAGGGGCAGTGTAGGGGGATAGAATATACGGTTTGTACAGTATAAAATGCATTACGCCTATGGAAGGTCCCCATAAAACATGAAAACCCAACGTGTGTGTGTGTGTGTGTGTGTGATGGGTAGGTTTAGGGGCAGTGTAGGGGGATAGAATGTACGGTTTGTACAGTATAAAATGCATTACGCTGATGGAATGTCCCCATACAACATGGAAACACAGCGTGTGTGTGTGTGTGTGTGTGTGTGTGTGTGTGTGTGTGTGTGTGCACTTAGAGGCCCTTGGGTCTTCTGGCTGGACCCTCGGGTGCTTAGAGGCCCTTGGGTGTGGGAATGGGGTGTGGTGAAGGGGAGGCCATCATTCCAATCATGCTCTGTTTGCATAACTTCTGCATATGCATTCAACAGCCTTGCTGGCAAATGGCCTGTTTCCCCCTCATAGTCCATGTCAGACCCATCACTGTCACAATCACTCAAATGTCACAATCAGTACAGCATCTTTTTCATTTTGAGGGATGATTGCAATGCTACATGCCTTGTCTGGGAACTCATCTTGATCCAACAAATCCATAACTTGACTCAAAGTAACAGAACGTTTGGTAATTAGCTAGCTAGTCTTCCTGGGGTCCGTGTGTGTGTGTGTGTGTGTGTGTGTGTGTGTGTGTGCCTGCCTACCTGTAATTGCGTGTGTGTGTGTGTGTGTGTGTGTAAAGTTAAGTAGAATTAGATAGCTAGCTAGTCTTTGTGTGTGTGTGTGTGTGTGTGTGTGTGTGTGTGTGTGTGTGTGTGTGTGTGTGTGTGTGTGTGCGTGTGTGTGTGGACAGTTACAGTAGGAAGTTAGGTAGCAGCAGAATTAGCTAGCTAGCTAGTCTTCATTGGGTCTGTGTGTGTGTCTGCGTAAAATTAGGTAGAACGTTAGATAGCAGCAGAAAGTAAGGTAGAACAGTTAGCCTATGTGTATTAGCATGTAGATACAGTGTGTTATCCCACGGTCACTATTGTTGCCGGTGACATGTTTGTGAGTTCTATGACCACATTAAACAAAGTTGAATAATTGCAAATGCATATATCAATACTAGACACCTTAAACATGATGTGTACCAAAAATCTAGGTTCCATCCTTATGTTAACATACTTTACTAATCTTTTCTTTGGGAGCTTTCTTGCTGCCATCCTCCTCTCTTGACGCAAACAGGAAGTAAACAGCTCTGGTCATGTGACAATTTACAGTAAACATGCAACACTGCACATATTTCATTGAGACCTTTTATTATTTCAATATCTGCTGGAAATGCATTGATAGATCATTCAGTAACATTTTTATAGCCTTTGAAATTAACCATTGTTTTACAGTCACTATTGTGACCGGTGGGATTAAATGGGTTAAACCTTGCATTCTCTCCGAGCTCGCTGTTGCCTACTGTACTCCGTCTGTCAGCCCGCGCTGTGATGTGCGCCTTTATCAGAGACAGCGTGCAGGAAGATGAGCTTTTTCTCATCAGTTTTATCATCGTTAGGGTGTGTGAAGCCAGTGCTGTCGAGACAACCTGATGGCATGAAAGTTTGATGCAGAAAATATCCTGTAGGTGTTGAATTTTTAATGACATGACAGCAGACGGAATTATCAGCTACCCTCTTGCCACGCTCACAGGCTGAAAGCTCCTCTTCTACGCGAGGAAGATGTTTTCTTCTCCCCGCTAATGTTCAATTTTTGTCTCTCAATGTCTGCTCTTTCCCAATGCTGCGCTACAAAGAGGAAATTATAAGGAAACACACATCTTGCATGTTTATCCATGGAAATGCACTCTTGCATGAGGGGTCGAAAGAAAATCGCATCTGGCTTCCTGCAAAACAGGTTCAGCCTTCTTGGCATTCACAAACAATCCGAGTATTGGCTCTCAGTCCACCCGTAGCTGATTGATATTTAGAGATGTTTGTGGGACCAAAACTGTTTGAACTTCAGCGTTCATAACAGACTCATCAGCCCCCTGGATCAATAAGGATAAATATTTCCCACAGTCCCACTGCTTGAGAATCAGTGTTGCACTGCTAGGTGGGAATGGGCAAAAATCAATCCGCCTGAAAGAGAAAGAGAGAGAGAGAGAGGGAGGTAGTAAAGAAAGGCAGAAACCTTCAAGCGTGTTAAATATCCATTCTTAAGGGTGGACGGTCAAAAGCTAGCCAAAAATGACCTCACACTAGGAGTCATTTTATATCACGGTCAAAAGTAAAAAGAACACACACAAAAAAAAAACAACAAAAAAAACAGCACAGTAAATATTACATAACCATGCATTAAAGTTGTACTAAGTGACTTAACTCTACTGAATTAAATATTTTAAAATTGCTACGGATTGAAATTGCTTCTGATGGACACAAACCAAAAGATTACAAATTAAATTATTACAAAAATATATTGATATATTTGAAGCCATTAGTATTTTTGTCTTGTTTTCCAGTACAAATATTAAAACATTCTTCAATCAAGATACATTTACTTGAAAACCAGAATTACTTAAGATATTAGTGTCTTGTTTTCTGAAAAAAAGAATAAATAAATAAACCCCTCCAAATTAAGTGAGTATATACTTAAAACATAAAATAATAATAATAATAATAATAATAATAATAATAAAAAAAATCGAAACCCAATAGGGTTAACAAAAATATTCAAAAGTAAAAAAAAGTTTATATTTCTTACGCCATTGGCTTGTTTTATGTAGGAAGTCACTTCAGTATGATACTTTTAAAAAAATGTTTAAGTTTATATATTATGTAATTGTGCTTCTCAATTAATTGCATCTTTAATGTTTAGATATTGTGCAGTAAACGTTAAAATTATTCTCGCTACAAACCAATGATTACGATTACGCTAATAAATTAAAATAACATGATATCAAAATGTACCATTTCCAATATCGAGTAGCATAACGGACAGTTTTAATACAGCTAAAATAACTGAAGGTGGCTGAAACCGGAAGCCTTGCAGCCTTTCACCCACGCTCTTACGTACAAAATACCATGGTATGGCAGAATTCCCTTCAAAAAAAGCATGCAAATATATTGCTGGACCGTCAGTTCATACCAATTCTGACATGTTTAAATAATCACAGCTTTAAGCTTTAAAAGGGAATAGACTATTTGGTTTAGAAGAGTATAATTCCCATGCCAATAGAAACATTCTTATGGCTGCGGTGTTCTCTATCTCTCCATTTATTTTTGGTTGTGTTTGTGTGTGTGTGTGTGTGTGAGAGAGAGAGAGAGAGAGAGAGAGAGAGAGAGAGAGAGAGAGAGAGAGAGAGAGAGAGAGAGAGAGAGATTTAATTGAATCACTTTGCCAAGAGTAATCAGAGTCAAATGTGAGAAAGCGATGTGGCAAGGTGCTTTGATCACTGCAGACACGCAGGCATAAACCCCATGTGCAAGAGCATTTAATAAAGTATGCTCATTTTTCTGATGAGCTTGGGTGTGAAAAGACTAAAAAACGGTTTAATAATGCACGCAGAGATTTTAAGATGTTAGCTTAGCTAGCGTTAACCCTTGAGCAGAGGGCTTCCAGATGCATAATGACTGGAACAAGAGATTAAATATACAGTGTAGTTTTATCAAACCTTTACACCATGTCCGTATCGGTAGTAGATTTACAAACAGACACTGAACTATTAGCGTTAGCTTGAACTGTAAGCATACCTGCCATTACACACAACTTCAAGCATTCTCTGCACTAACAGTGTACAGCACATACACGTTCACGGCAGGTGGCCGGGCTATGCGTGCGTACAGTGTCATTCTCTCCTCCAGCAGTCCTCAGGTACAGTAAAGGGGTTATTGATATCTTAGTTCCAGCTCAGGAGAGTGCAGCAGTGACAATGCCCTGACACTTACAGGCAAGAGACACACCATTGGGGCACATCGTCACGCTTGCAGTCATTTCTGATAACGCCACACACCTGTAAGTGCCCAATGCACCCTCGCAAAGGAACATCAGCCACATGTGCAGGTCAAAATCTTTGAGGAACTCATGTAATGCGGAAGTATTTATGATTTCGACACAGAATTTGACTTTTAATTCACATAGTATTTTCATTATAAAATCTATATAAAAGGATTGGTAGTGTTGTCCACCAAGTTTCATATTGAAATGAAAATATATGACACATGTGCACATTTAGAAGGTTTTTAAAATGACATACTGGCTTTTTGGAGGATAAAGGTGCTTAAAAGCACATTTGGCGTTTTTGTATTTGTGTTTTATTTATTTATTTTTTCATGCTGAATGTCACTGTTTAACATCATGGGACCCTGCAAATGAACGTAAGCCTTTAGTCTGAGCAAAACCACTACTGAATTAAGCTATTTTGCAATTACTTTGAAGCTAAGTTAGTATTCGGCTTTAATATGGCACCTTTCTGGCTCCATCGAATTAAATTGTGCCTTTGCACAAAGAGCTCTTTAAACAGGAGTGATGCTAAGTTTAAAGTTTTTTTGGGTGCTAAATTGAGAGAATAAAATGGGCCGCGGTAATGCTTTAGCAATTATCTGTTCCCACGCTTGCCAGCATCCAGGCAAAAAGAATGTGTTGCTCTTCATTTTCTCAGGGCCCATACACGCACGTCCCCATTTTGTCTTTTCCCCGGATAATCACATTGTTAAAAACCTTGAAAATATGCCACTGAAGGTAGTCGCAGCATGTGTGTCTTTGCCCAGTTCATGTATCCCTAATGAAAGCCTCAAAAAACCAAAGTCTGTCTAGGCTGAGAACTTTTTCTGCTGAAAGTTCACTCGACTTTTGATGAGGTGCTGGACTGAGAACTGAGAGGACGTCTCATCAAGACCTCGCGGCTTAACCCCACGGAAATATGAACCCGGCTCATTTTGCTAGTTTTCGTTCAATTTCAGCAGGCCTGAGGGCCAAAACCCTCCAGTGTTTGAGATCTGGAGCAGGCTGCTAGACCCTCTCTACCTCCGGTTTACTTAATTAGCCTCTTACACCCCTTGGCATGCTGGGAATTAAACATGGTGACTCAATCTGGTGCCTTTTCACGAGAAGTATATGCAGGGTGAAGTGTGTGGCCAGTTAGGTCGACTAACAGAGAGGTTATGAGTCCGTATCCACGGGGACGGTGAACTGTGCGTCATTGATGAGCTGAGATTGTACAGCATGTACACAAGTGGAGGTATCACGGCAGCATTTCTCATCGAAATTGGTTTGCGGTGGAAAACAGTTCATTTGTGACCGTGTATAAATCGATTAGGAATAAGCCAGTGTAGCATTAAGTAAGGACACTTTGTTTTAAAGCAGCACTCTTGAGTTATTTAATTTTAAAAATGCAAGCAAATGCTGCATCCGTGTCAAATCACGGCGGAAACAATTGTTTGCCGTCCACAGTTTGGAAATTCAGTCAACCTTCATTGTGTGCTTCAAACAATCTGATTTCCTTCTCCCAGTCTCTCTCTCTCTCTCTCTCTCTCTCTCTCTCTCTCTCTCTCTCTCTCTCTCTCTCTCTCTCTCTCTCTCTCTCTCTCTCTCTCTCTTGCTGTCTTCCATCTATGTTTTTATGTGTACTGTATATATGAGTGAGAGAGAGAGAGAGAGAGAGAGAGAGAGAGAGAGAGAGAGAGAGAGTTATTCCTTCCTCTGTTCCGTTCCCTCTGTGGTAAGTGGAGCAAAGCACAAACCAGTAGGTTTGTGGGATTTAATTGAAATTGTATTTTGACAAATACGCATTTAATGGTGTAAAATAGGCTATTGTGTGTGTGCGTCTGGGAACGTGCGATAAGGCACCCAGTTCTGAGCCAATGAGACGGAGTCTAAAGACCAACAGTGAGGGAAAAAACACACATACACACTCACACACACGTGAGATTTTAATCCCCGTCTGTCTCTTACTTTCTATATATCTGTCTCTCCTTTGGCACAGAGTCAATCTTAGCTCAAGCCCTACCATTTTCTAATATATATGTTACAATTTTTCAATTTTTACTGTCTGTCCACCTCCTGAATGCTTCTCACCCTATCACTCATACTCTTTGTCATGGAAATTGTGTAATATATGTGTCAGCGCTTGCAATGCATTTGACTGCTGAAATGTTTTTTTTCACAGTAATGTGTGGGGGGGGCATGTACTTTAGTTTTAGCTTTGCGAACGTTGCAGTCGCACTGGTCTTTTCAAATGCACAATGCATAATTGTAGTTTTTGGGACTGTGAAAATGTCTTCTGGTTTCCCGATTTAGAGAGCTAGACATGTCAACGCTGTGATTGCGTATGCATATGAGCACACTCGCTCTTTTTTTATGACAGATAGATGAGAAGTCAGGAAAATGAGGGTCAGCGCCACATTTCCGAGACTCGTGATGCCTTCTGATGAGAGAGAGGGAGTGAGAGATGCCGAGAGAGGGAGTCGCATTAGGTAATTGGCAGTGAGATAGTCGGCAGAATGAAATTATGCTAGTTAATCTCTCCTCAATTAATCATAGCTGGAGAGCTCTAACGGTAGACTAATTATTTCCCCAAGTGCTTTTAAGCACCATAAGGGGCCACCTATACCTGTTCAACACTAGTGAGAGTTTGCAGGGAATGTGGTACATTGTGGGTATTTGTGTATCTTTGGTTGTGCATTGTTAATATGATGATTATTATTTTTAGCCCATCATTAGAAGTAGTAGTTTCTACACCCACCCCCCACCCCCCCAAAAAAGTGTAAGACAAACTTAGTCACATTTGCAATTTAGAGATATAAAGTCTCAATTATGGGAAATAAACTCGCTATTATGAGAAACTAAGTAACAATTACAACAAATAAATCTGCAACTATGATATGTTATATATATAGTAACATAGAGTGAGATACAGTTTATATATATATATATATATATATATATATATATATATATATATATATATATATATATATATATATATATATATATATATATAAAATTGGGAGATATAAAGTTGCAACAAAAAAATAATTAGAATGGTTGTTTGGTTGTTTGATTGATTGATTGATTGATTGATTGATTGATTGATTGATTGATTGATTGATTGATTGATTGATTGATTGATTGATTGATTGATTGATTGATTGATCGGTCTGTCGGTTAAAATTGGTTTCCATTAGTAATCTGGTACAATACAGAATATACAAACAAGCTAGAAAAAAAACATTGTTCAGTAGAGTTATATTCATTATATTATAGTATATTTATATTATATTAGAATTTAGAAGTATTTGAGTTAACATTTGTATATTGATAAATCTGAACACAGTGTGAGACATTGTACTGTTGAGGTCTCTTCTGAAACTAGAAAAGACTTTTAAATGTAATAATTCAGAATATACTTGAGATAGAGTTAATAAGAGCAAAATCTAGGGACTTACAACAGCTTAATGTTCTCTGTATTTAATCACATTGCTGTCATAGAGAAACATTTGAGATATTAAAGGAGTATCATTTGTGGGTTTTCTTTCATATGTGAATGTAAGATGGTGAACTGGTGGGTGTGTGCAGAGTTGATGTAGAGATCGGGTAATAAATACACACATCACTCCGCCGCACCTCATTGCACCATGTCTGACATGTTTCTTCTCCTGCTGTTGTGTTACTGTACACTCTGTTGTCCTGGCTCACTGATGCAGCACCGCTGAAAGCATATGCAGCACAACGATGAGGTTACTGAAGCAAACCAGGTCAACAGCGGCCTCAGTCCTCCTGAAGCTCTACCGGCTCATTCTCGCCCATAACGTAAGCTCAGCTAAAGCACTCGTGAGCTGACTGCTGCGTTACCTCGCCTAATGCTATTAGAGGGCGTTATGCTGTCAGTTTGCAGGGAATTTCCAAGGGAAAGCGCTAAAAAGTTACTTTTGCTAACTAAATTATTCCGTTTGCCTGTCAGCAAGTACACTGCACTGTAGGTCATATGGTCCCAAACACCTTTACTATGAAGATGTCCAACTAAAGTGTGACAACCAGAACGTTTTCAAATACTTGAGTTGAGATATTAAATAACGAAACATCTTTTAGATGCTTTTTCTTGAGAAATAAGATCATTTTGGATTTGTTGGATACTTTAGTGTGGCTTACTATAAGTGTATATACATTTTTGTGATGTTTGATGATAGATGTAATGACTTGAGGGTGTCCACACCGTGCAAAGAAGGTTATAGTCTCTAAAAAGTGTTACTATTTCACAAGCCATTTGTTGGATATTTTAGTGTGGCTTACTGTGAATGTTCATACACTTTTGTTGGGGGTCACATAAAGGTGACATTTGATGATAGATGTGGTGACTTGAGTCTAGGTGTCCACACTGTGCAAAGAAAGAGAGAACATTAGATCAGCAGCTTAATGAGTCTTAAAGGACAGTCCAGGTTATTGAATCAAATGGACAGCACTAACTGAAAAGAAAAGAACAGTCTCCCTCGTTTTTTGTAGTGGTGTCTGGTGAAACGAACAACCCTCTCTTGTGCGGATGCCTCCTAATGAAAATATGAACCTCGTGAGGCGTCTGTGGATAAAGACGAGTTAACGTGTTAAAGAGGGGTTTTAATCTCACTAAAAGAACTAGTGTGATGTTGATTAGAGGCTGATTTTGGATGCAGGGGAAACAGACAGGGACATTCACAGAGGGACAAAGCATTCCGATTGTTGCAAAGATGTGGAGGAATTGTGTCTCAGTATGTGTACTTGCCTACTACACAGAATGCAATATGTCAGCAGGATGTCATGATACAGTAGGTGAACAATATCAATATGATGTAGCGCATCTGCTCAGATTCTGATGTGTGAAACAAGTGGACAGTTTGCTATCCCATAAGACCATTGGGACCTGAGGAGCTGTCAGAACTTAAAAGTTGACAAAAAAGTGGATAAATGTGAGCTGGCAGCTCTTATCAAGTGCTATAGATATTAGGAGAGTTCTTCCTTTGGTTTAAAGGGTTAGTTCACCCAAAAATGTATTACTCACCCTCATGCCGTTTCAGACCTGTAAGACCTCCGTTCATCTTTGGAACACAAATTAAGATATTTTTGTTGAAATCCGATTGCTCAGAAAGGCCTCCATTGGCAGCGATGACATTTCCTCTCTCAAGACCCATAAAAGCTGCTAAAGACGTTGTTAAAAAGTCCATCTCACGGTTCTACAATCATTTTATGAAGCAACAAGAATATTTTTTGTGCGCAAAAAAAACAACAACAACTAAGTAACGTCTATATAGCGATGGCCGATTTCAAAGCACTGCTTCCTGAAGCTTCGGAGCTTTATGAATCAGCGTCTCGAATCATGATTTGATACACCGATTCATAATGCTCCGAAGCTTAAGGAAGCTTCATGAAGAGGTTTCACGGGTCTGGACTCGCATGAGGGTGAGAAATAAATGACATTATTTTCATTTTTGGGTGAACTTACCCTTTAATTGTATTTGTTTAACAACTCCCAAAAAATTATTTTCACAGTTGCTGTTATTACAGTCCGTTTGGGGTTGGTGTGATTTTATATATAATACTTTTTCTATTTTAAAAATAGCTTGTGTATTTATTCCTGTGATGGCACAGCTGAAGTTGTATCATCATTACTCTTCAGGGTCACATGATCCTTCAGAAATATTTCTGATATGCTAAATTACACACACACACACACACACATTTTATACTGTACAAACCATATTTTCTATCCCCTACACTGCCCCTGCCCCTAAACCTACCCATCACAGGAGACATGCTGCATTTTTACTTTTTCAAAAACATCACTTAGTGTGATTTAGGACCTGTTTTCCTCATGGGGACCAAAAATGTCCCCACAAGGAAAAGGATTTCGGATATTGCCATTTTGTGGGGACATTATGTAGGGATTACCAGGACACACACACACACACACACAAAAATATTGTATGTAATACTGTAGGTCTCACAACCCGAAAGAATATCCAGGAATGTTCACATAATACCTGTATTTCGTCTGTTTTGACATGATTTATAATTTTTGTTTCAAAGAAGAAACTCACATAACTATCCCTTTAAGTATGTTCTTATAATCAGTGATTTTGTCATTTTGTGAAGTTTTTCTCTCTTAGTGTGAACAATAGCAACCTCATTTGACATTGACATTTGTGTTCCGATTTCCTGGGTCTCATGTTATCATGTGACACTCTTCTGTAAATGCCATTTACCTATTGGATAATCTTCTTGATTATGCAAAGATTTTAGGGTGTCCGCTATGCTCATCTCAGTCTCAAAGACACACCTATCCGGAAAACAGAGAGCTAAAGAGCAGCCTGTAGTTTGGCTGACCTCTGAGGGATGAGGCTTAACTTGCAGAAGATGAAAACATGCGCACACAGAGCTCTTAAAATATAGAAAAACGGCTAATGCTATCACACGCAAACATGTTCACGCGCGCAAGAAAAGCAAGGCATTAAGCCTTAAACAGCAGGACAAAATATACACACACACACACAAACACATAGATTGCAAAATCCTCATATCCCTGTCAATTAGCCGAGCCTCTGGCCCACTTACAGCTTTCCAGAACCCTGCCACCAGCCTCACAACAGCAGAGCTCCAACTGCGCCAGGGAATCCACTTTTGTCCACACGTAATTAACTCACAGAATAGCTCTGAGAGCCATATCTTCCGTTCCCCCCTCCCGCCGTTCCCCTGATCTCTCGTTTTCAAACCCTCCGTCGGAGAAGAGTGGATGTTTCTTTTGAGTTATTCAAAAGGACTGGCTGTGGAAAATGGCAGGCATTATACTCCGAGCCCCCGTCGGCAGAAAAGCCCACTATACGGAGTGACAGTTAGCGTGCCACAGAGCCGCATGCGTTTCCGGCCTCTCTGCAGCCCAGCGACGTTCGCTCTGCCCTGGGCTAGAGGCCCGAGTATGGCCCCTTTTGTTTGCCATCTCCAAAGCCTCGCTTTTCAGGCTCAAAACTGAGTTTTAAAAGTGGCTTGGGGTCAAATTTAAAGGCATGGGGTTTTTAGGGAGAATGTGAAAGGAAGGAAGACTCCTTTGGGTCTGCAGGCTCGCAAACGTTTTTTTACTATTGTTAGTGTTTTGATCCATGTTTCCAATGTATTGTGGATGTTTTGATAAATGTCAATGCTTAATTTCATTTTAGATTTGACTAAACATTGCACAGTATCTTTTATAATAAAGTGGACACAATGTTCTTAGTTACTGTGATTAACCACAGCTGTGTTTATTTCATATTCCATAATATAATTGACCTTGGTGGGTAAAAGTACAACAAATTAAATGATTAAGAAAACTGAACATAGTTCTGAGAATAGGTTGAACGTTATTTGTTTGCAGGTGCCCCTTGGTTTGATATTTTGAATAAAAACCTTCAGACATTTTTGTTGCATCCATTCAAATTATATATAAAGGAGATAGAGATTAATAAAAATGGATCAGCAGGTTTCAGTCTGACTTATTCACTCATGTAAGATGTTCAATTAAATGAAACAAGGTGGAGGCAAAAAGCCATTCTAGCAATGATTGAATTCATCTCAATGCATGTTTGACCTGTGTCTGCACCCATCTAAATGCTTTGAATTATTGCTGCTTTAAAGTGTGTCTTTGAGTGACATCTTAAATGTTATCCATCTTACCTCTATAATGAGCTGGAAGAGAGACAGAGATTGTGCAAATCACAATTACATGCTGTTATATTACATTAACTGCAGCCTAGAATCAGACAATGTTATGTTCCATTTGGAATGAGATTACTGGACAAAACTGGTCTTAGAAGAGAGCCTAAAATAGGAGCAGAAAGTAAGAAATAACGGAATCCAGTTAAGACTAGACTGAGTTTATACATGAAAAGATGGCTTAGGGCCAGATTTACAAACAGCTTGCACTAGCTATTGCCAGGATTTACTGAAGACACGCAGTGAAAAACTAGTGCTGAAAATGCATGGACGGGTTATTGTTGTGGCTGACCATATTGCATATGCATTTGTAGGAGTTTCCCTTTCAGACTCAAAATTGATGGGAGTATTTCATGCATGGTGATTTTACTACAGTTCGCGCTAGTCAATTTACTAGTATTTCCGCCATTATTTACTGCGTTCTTTAATTTGTGTGTCGTCAGTAGATCACGCGCAGAACTTTCCACTCGTTTGTCGTTTTTTTAGGGGAATTGTGCTCTCACACCAATTTGAGAACAAACCTATATGGAAGAAAAATAACACTATGCAGAAGACTATACTTAATATGCCAGCGCTTACACGTTTCACTTGAGCAGGATGGATCACAGACAAAAGGATCTAACTCATAAAAAAATCATCCATCTTTGTCTTTCAAGGGCATTTTCCAAAGCGTTTTCCATGTTCAGGCTAAACCGTAAACCATTTTTCATTGCATGCTTTCAATGACCATTTTTGTGAAAATCCCATGTATAATAATATATACGGAGTTTAGTCCTGGAATAGTAAATCAGAAACAGACTGTAACGCCAATGAAGTTTCACTCTCACGCATACCGTTCCTTTTGTTGTTTTCCACTGGAGAAAACAGTAGCTGAAGACGGCAGGGTATGCGATAGATGAAAAGCCAATGTGCGGCCTTGAGGGGCCTAAGCTGTGCAAGAGCCAGGCATTGGAGTTGAGAAGCTGTGGAGATGTGGTAGTGGTCTAAAAGACTGATTGGCAAGAAATATTCATCGACTGAACACTAGCAATCTAAATTGGCTGGACTTGAAGCTCTATGTGGATAGAATACTAGGCTGATAGAAAGAAGCTAGGTATTGAATCTCTGTAGTCTTATGTACTATTACAGAAAGAAATAGAGAGATGCTCAAGGAGAAAATAAATATGCTTTTTTACTATTTACTATTCGTTCTAAATCTGTAAGAATTTTTGAAGAATATTCTGGATATTCTTTTTCATTTAATAAAAGTCGAGGGCTGGATAGCTTTGTGTCTAGCTCTCCTTGGCATGTCAATGAGAGAAAAGCAATATCTGAATCTGTTCTTTTGAGCCAACAGTTTTTAATGAATCAACTGATCCAGTTCACAAAAGTCTGAATGACTTTTCCCAGGGGGTTTTCACACTGGGCACGTTTGCTGTGGTCCGAGTCCGAGCGCGATTGTTCCCAGTGCACCCCGCAGCGTTGTTCTGGTTTCACACTCAACTTGATTCTATTGAACCCTGGTGCACGCATGACAGCTTTCACATTAGTAATTTATCATGCGGACCGTGCCCCGCTTCAAACTAAACCGCCAGTGTGAAAGCACCCTCATACTTGTTTGATTATTTAGTCATGTCGTTCCAAACCTGTATGGTTCTGCTGTTGTGGAACATGAAAGGTGACTTTTTGAAGAATGGCTATTCTTTTCCATATAATAAAAGTGGGTGAGGACTGGGGTCTTCTGGAGTCATGCAATAGCTTTCTGTAAGGAACAGCCTGCATTTAAGTTTTAAAGTCTAGCTCTCCTTGGCATGTTAATATGATAAGAAGCAATATAGGACTCGTCTTTTATTTTATTTTTATATATAATCTTTAAGCTAAAAGGTTTACTTATTTGGCTTGCTGTCCACTGATGAGGGGCTTGATGAAGCAGCTTCAACTCAAGCTCTGGTATACGTACCCCACAGTGAATAAATATAGGATATGATTACGTAGGGCAAGGTACCTAAGATGGTGGACTTTGGGGAGGTGGAGGGATGCTGGAACAGCTGAGACTGAAGAAAGGTAAGCAGCTGCTTATATACTCTGGCTATTGTTTGGAAGCTTAGATGGGCTCGCTCCTCTCTAAATTACATTTAGGAACTTTACTTTGAGCCAGATCTTTTCAATTAATCATTTGGTCTTGATCACAAAAATCTGAATGATTCTTTCAAAAATGTGACTGAACTACTGATTATGATCGTTTTATGGCCGTCTTGCATCCTTTTTTGAAGCTTGAAATCTTCAGTCCCCATCCATGTTGATTGCCTGGACAAGAGGAACCAACACATTATACAAAATGTCTCCTTTTGTGTTCCATGAACGAAAGAAAGTCATGCAGGTTTGAAATGACATCAGATTTTCTTCTTACCGACTACTTCCTGACAGAGACTCGACACGATGTTTTAAAGAGATGAGCGCCTAATCATACGCTGACGTCTTCTTGACAGTCGTGTACATGAATAACCTGTTACAGTTCTTAATGCCTCTTTGAACACATTAACTGTCATATAAGATTTATCCAGCCATTTTGTAATCCCTGTCTAAAGCATTAACATTGTGCTGGCATATCGACGTCCTGCAGATCGGAGCCTACACACTCATCTTTGTTATTAGTGCTATTGAGGTACTGTCGCTTGACTGAGCGTTCATTGGTGCATGACAGAGCTTTGTGGGACGAACGTACATCCACACCTCTGGGCAGACACTGGGCAGCTATCCAGCCTTACGGTATCATAAAAGCGCATAGGAAGCGGCACTGAACTCTTTCTGCGGTCAGGTGTCTCCGTCGGACCCAACTAACCCTTACTTGCCCACAATGCAACCGCACCACAGAGATGCCACAGAAGCTAACTGGAGCTCTGCAGGCATTATAGTCTGGCCTTGAGGTCAGAAGGACATGTTCGGTGGTTTAGATCAGTGAAAGGTCCTCACCGGACAAGGATGCTAAATTGGTTTGTGTCAACAAGTATCCCAAACGAGAGACTGTCTGAGTGGGTTTAAATGTAAGCCTGTTGTGATCGGAGACTGAAGAACGCCATTCATAGCACTCTTTCTTTAGCGCAGCATTGATTTCCTGGAATGTAACAGCTTAACAATAAAAGTTGAGGAGCGACATGTTTTTAGCTCTTGTACAGATGTGTTCATTTCTTTTCTCACTCTCAATTTTTCTCAATCTGTCAATAAATATCTTCGTATAATGCACCATAGAAGACATTTCTTGCAAAAATGCCATGCAATCAATCGATTCTCAGATAACTGCAACACATTATGCTTTTTCTTTTCCTGTCTGATACTTTTTTTTCTAAATTGATTAATCTTACATTAAGCATTACACTGTGAAGAACCCGAACAGTGATTCTACCCTATTCTTTCTTTGCAGGAGAAAAAGAACATTAAAAGTAAGCCATGGTTAACCCAAATTTTTGCTCTTCAACAAAAGGCAGCATGCTTTCTTTTCTTTTTTAGATTTGCACTCACCTTCTCTTGCTTGTGCCATACCTCACATTTGGTCATTAATCGACCATCTCTAACACTGCAGCTTTGTGCTTGTGGCATCAAAGGTTAGGGATTTCAGCATTTATTGTTTGTGTGCACTTCAGCTTAGTGAACTTCATATTCAACCGTGTTTGTGCATAGAATTTTTGCGCATCTGATGGTTATCTGTTTGCTCGTCAAGTGTTTAAAAGTGTAAATAGAAAATATTTGTTCGGAAGACTTTCTGAATAGAAGAGATATGAGATGTTAAGAATACTTGTGGCTTTGTGGCTTTGAATCTCTTCTCCCAGCCTGGGAAAATAAGCAATCACTCAGATGCGTGACAGTTAGAGCCTTTAGAAAACACTTGCATAATCCTTTTAACTTACATCTAAAAAAAAGATGTAAAGATGCAACAAAATAGCAAATCCTCCAATATGTCGTTCTATAAGTACACTGTAGGTGTTTCCTCAGGCCAAGTTGGGGATTAACAAGAAAGAGAAAAAACAACAAAAAACACATTGTCTTCTTTTCCGTACACTTTTGCTAAAATTTAATAGCTTTTGTAGAGTCAGCTTGTTAGTTGAAACATAAAAAAACACATTGCATACACAACGCATGTATAAAAACACATCAGCTTCACACACTCAGCCATAAGAGATGAATTCAGGCCATTAGTTTAGGAGTCAGAAGTCATGAAACAGTAGAATTGCCCCACGTTTTCAAAGCATGATTCTTTTTAGAGCTCACATTATTTCTTCTGTTTGATTTATGTTTTAGCTTTAAGTGTTGTTTGTGTATGTACGTTTCCATTTTTTTGTGTAATGTGGTATGTGTTGACCATGAAGTTACAGTGATTGAAAAATTGCACAAAGCCGAGCATAAATATTTAAATGACTTCATCTGACACTTGCAATTGTAATGCCAATTTCATGAGACACATACCACAATTATTTTTTTAGTGTTAATACTTCAGTTTTTTTTTTCTGTCTTTTTTCTCCAGCTGTTCAAAGCCAAACAATGTCATTAATGTTCCACCGGTTCTGTTTCCTTCTCTCCGTTTCCTCCAGACTCTCGGCCCCTGCCTGACGTAGCTATGACGGGTAAATGCACGCGGGAGTGTGACGAATACGGCCACTCGGATGCCTGCTGGATGCCTGTGCGCACCTCGCCTGAACGTAGGCCCAAGGCCACCCCTCCCAAACTCTCCACCTTCATGACCTCCCCAGGGGGCAGCGTTGCCGAACAGCCCGGCAGCCAGGAGGCGTTAGCTGTTGCCAATGGCGACCCCTCGCACCTGCTGGGCGACCGCAACCGCAATCTCCTTAACAAGAAGATGGCCTCCTCCTCCTCATCCTACGACACGTTTAGTTCAGCTGGATTTTCCGCCAGCGAGGAAACATCTCGCCCCATCGAGGAGATTCCGCTAGCGCCCACAGGTGAATACAAGCCGACGCAATGCGGAACTCTCACCAGGCGGGAAGTTTACCTGTAAACGACACACGGCAACTGCGAAGGGACGATGACAGTGACTCAGCATGGTTAGAGATGCTGTTAGCAAACCAAACCCTAAAACAAAAGCAACATGGATTTTCCTCAAACTGCTCACACAACTAGTGTGGCGCTACTTTCTAACCTAAATAGAGTAAAAACCGTGGAATTACATGTTGTAAATGTGTGTCAGAAGGATGAGATGGAGGAGGGGGAAGTGGCTGAGGTGGAGAGAGGGGAATTCTGGTGGATAAGTGCTACTTTGCTGCTAGCGTATCGGGCCCCGTAGACTTCCCCAAAGTGCTGCCTGGTTTCTGTAGACCTCTTTATAAACATGCATGCATCATCTAACCCCTTGAGAGTGTGTGCCCCTTGAGACGGACCTTGACTATACCTTTTTGTCTTTGTTTTTATAACTGTTGCTATGGCTATGGGAACCGAGAAGAATGGTTCTGTCTTTTAATCCGTTTTTATTTTTCAGGGGTGGGCGGGAGTGTTTTTATGTGGATGTATTATGTCCATATGCAATCAGTCCATGTGCTGAACTGTCCGCGCCGGACAACAAATCACGTTAACAAAGAAGAAGAAAAAAAGACTGGCCAATGATGAACAAAAAATCATTGCACAATGATCGGTGATGGCATAACCAGATGATGTCGGAGCTCTTCGTATGTCGTCATTGACTTTAGCATTTTACAAGGGTTTGTAGATACTCAAATGGCGCAAGTGAACGGCGCAGCGAGAAGCAAGTTTTCCTGTGTGCCTATCAACCTCACGTACACACGAAGGAACACAAGCATACCCACTTTTTTTTTTTGTGTGTGTGTGTGTGTGTGGTTGAAGCATTGTACATAAATGCAGTATATTTGTGTATATACTGTAAACATACTCTGGACACAGGCATCGAAATCACAAGCGACCCGTTTCCATCCCGCTCCCACACACCTTTGGAAGCAGAGGGACGTTCTTTACATCCCAGATATTGACATTTAATTGTCTGAATGTCACGAGTTTGTGTAATTGTGGTTCATCCCTCTCTTGATGTGTGAAACTATGCTGAAGTTCTTCTTTTGTGGTCTCAAGATGGCCTCCCGGCACGCACAAATTCGCAAACACACACGCACACAAAATAGATCTGCACATTGTACATACACATTATAATTATCCCATAAAGTCACGGGAACTCTATTTGGATATGCTGCTGGGGTGAATTAGTCTAATAATATTGCCCTGCTGAAGAGCTTGGGCTGGCCCTGTTGTAACATTCCTAGTATGAATGTTAAATAGAGCAATAAACTCATTCAACAGATTCACTCTCAATCTCACACACTTCAGAAGAGTAATCAAGGATGAGAACTTGTGTCCCTCGTGTAGAAGTCAGCGTGAACCGACTACTTGTACAATCACATTAAAAGTTTGGCGACTACAGGCACGACAGGAGTGATTGCAATGCAACGCATGATGCCGCTGTATAACCAAAGTATCGGGAACAACATGACGTGGTGTCTCAGAGAACTGGGACAGGAAAGCTTGTTTTTAGGTCATATGTTGCTTTAATTACCTTCACATATGTGTCTGTGCAATGTGGGGAAACTACATGCACATTTCTACATGCACCATGGGCCAATCCCAAACGATTTTCAAGAGGAGGAGTATACTTAGGAGGCATCATGCTTTTAAAAAAGGTGGTAAATTATTCAGATGCAATTGTGTTTTTTTTGTTGTTTTTTTTTGTATGTTAATGATTCCTTGAGTTTGAAAGGACTGCCTTTTTCGCAGCTTCCAGATCTGTAGTCTGTATGTAATACTCGTGTTTAAAAGAAGTGCTCTGATGCTTACAAACTGTATACATAGATATGTACTTTTTATTGCACGTTTAAAGGGAATCTACACTTACTATAAAAAAAAAAAAAAAGTGTACAGATATCATACCCCTGTGAACATGGAAGTCCACTGCTTGCGTTTGTTACAAACAGACACTAGACATTGTAGTATGACTATGTATATTGATTTGACGAGGATGAAGAAGAATCATACGCATTCGTGATTCACTGATTTATTTAGCATCACATCATACGTTGCTTATTTATCTGATTTATTTATATATTTTTTAATAGCAAATGTACTTTTATCCATTGGTTCTGTGATGTTTATGTTCTTTTCACACACAAAAAAGACAAACAAACAAAAAAAAACCTTTCATTATGAAGAAAATGAGTTGTGAAACTTGATTCCAAAACAATTCAAAAGGAGTCTCAATTACCTCACAACTCTCCGTTCTATTTGTTTTTCAAATATACGCTCATAATGATGCCCTCTTCAGATCTCATCAGTCATATCTTTCCCCTTTCCTTCCCAGTGCCACTTTGTATATGTAGTGCTTCTGTAAAAAAAAAAAAAATCAAAACAAACCTATAGAGTGAATGCAAAATATGCAACTGTGCCTTTTTATACCTTTATTGGTATGACTCGTTGGTTTTAACCAGTATGAAACCAATTGTCCTGAGATGCTTTCTAAAACAGTGGAGGAAGAGTACTTTATGCTGAAACTACAGTCCTGGCAATTTTACTATGATAGACTTTCAAATAACAAAAGCTTTTATCTTGTGGCTTCTTTAAGTAAGCTCAGTCGAACTTTGTCAAGTATATTGATGAGTACCAACTGTACATGTCATAGGTGATACCCTGGTATATTCATCCATTTCAAAGTTAGCATGGTCACATGTCCAAACTGCGATTTTTATAGCAAGGATAACTTAAGTCATGAAAGCGACAGTTCAGAAAGGATCAGTAATGATACAATGCTGCAATGGTGGCACAGAGGCACAGCAAAACAGAGAAAATGCACTGTCCATTTAGGGATGAGGCAAATGCGCTTTGAGACATTCTGCGGTTTTCGTGATATGAGAAGGTAGAAGAACAACAAAGCTCCAAAGGTTTTTGAAAGGGACACACACCTCAGACGACTGTTGAGTAGATATATCAGCTGATTTTTACAGTTGGATTATATGGCAGTTATGTCTAAAAAAGAAACTGAGGAGATTGACACTTACATCTACTGTACATGCTCGGAAACAGCCTTCACCTTATTTCCTAAAATACATCTGACTTTGTTGTTGATGTGCTGAATTTGCTTTCTTTAACTGTTGTTTGCACTCTGGGGTGTGTGTTCCTTAAGCTTTCAACTTAGAAGATATAAGACTTAAGTTGTAGCACTTAGGTCATAGGACGCATCACAGATAATGAAAAAAGAAATTGTAATTTTAATCATACTCTATTTGTCCTTTGACTTGGATGTTGATGTAGAATTGAGGATTGATTTTAATCATTGTTTTATTAGGAGTCACTATGCACGCAGCTTAGCTGAACATGGCAAATGTACTGAGCGCAAGCCCACCTCTATTTATGATCTATTTTACATATTTTTTTGCTTTTGTACAGGTATTTCTGTAAATAAATTGCTTGTCATTTTTGTCTCTGCAGAAATTAAAATATACCATGATACAACAGTGTCTGGATTTGTTTTTATATGTCTTTTGGGATGTTCCACAAAGGATATTACATAATCATTGAATATGTCAAATTATATACTGAATACTTAATGCATGGATGCAAGCAAACTATGAGAATAAATAAATGCACTTGTTCTTTGCTTAACAGATGCCTGGCAGTGATACGTTTTACATAAATCACAAGTCATAGAGTGCACTTATACCTAGCCAACACAGACCGGCAAACAACGCTCCTGTAATGAAGGGTCAACAGGAAGTGGATCCATTTGCAGCTTTATTTAGAGAGCAGAGAAACAGACAGGGACAAAGCAGTACCGTAAACCGGAACAGGCAATGGTCGAGGCAGGCAGCAAGGATCAGAGACGGGTCACAGGCAAGGGTCAAGACAGGCGGCAAACAATCACAATCCAAAGTACAGGCAAGGTTCAGGGCAGGCAGCAGAGGGTCACAGATGATAAACAGTCCAGGTAACAACAAGATATCAGTACACAGGGAAACGCTCAGAAATGACAACCGTAGCAAATCAAGACTTCGCACTGGTGTGATGCATGTGTGTGTCTTAAATAGGGTGTGTGATGCAGTGCAGGTGTGAGTGTAATCAGTCCTAGGAATGAGGGCCCATGGGAGTTGGAGTCCGAATGATCGTGCCTCAGTATTCGGTGATGGCTCCCTCCGCGGTCCGGAGGATGAACCGGAAGCGTTATTCATGACAGAGCCCCACCCTGCGGCGGCTCCTGGCGCGAGAGACAGGCGCCGGGGTCTACCACGTGGTCGAGGCGGTCTCTCGGGTGCATCCGATGGAATTCCTCCATGAGTGTAGGGTCCAGGATATCATCCCTGTTGACCCAGGATCGCTCCTCTGGACCGTACCCCTCCCAATCGACCAGATACTGTAGTCTCCGACCCCGACGCCTGGAGTCGAGCAGTTCTCGGACCTGATAGGCCTCCTCGCCCTCAATCGTCAGTGGTGGGGGATATCGGCCCTCGGTTCCCTCCGGTTCCCCTCTCGGACCCCCGGAGGGTTTCAGCAGCGAAACATGAAAAGTGGGAGATACACGATAATTAGCAGGCAGATTCAACCGAAAAGAGACAGGTGTAATTTGTTTTATGATTTGAAAAGGCCCTACAAACCTGGGACTGAGTTTCTTGCATGGAAGTCGTGAGCGTGGGTCCCTGGTGGATAGCCAGACCCACTGACCCTCAGTGTACTGGGGATTCGGTCGCCCGGCGTCGGTTGGCCTGAACCTCTTGTCTTCTGACCGCGTTGGAGATGATGATGAGCCAGCTCCCAAGTCTCCTCGCTCCTGCGCAGCCGTTCGTTTACCGCTGGTAGTTCCGAGGTTCGCCTGACCACGGGAACAGAGGGGTTGATAGCCTAAAACACACTGGAAAGGTGTCATCCCTGTGGCTGGTTTTCTGAGGAGTTTTGAGCGTATTCGCCCACATCAGATATCGACCCCATTCAGTCTGGTTTCTTTGGCAGTATGTGCGGAGGAAGCGTGTGAGTTCTTGGTTCATCCGCTCTGTCTGTCCGTTGGACTCTGGGTGATAGCCAGACGTGAGACTGACGTTGATGTTCAATTTCTTGAAGAACGCTGACCAGACTCGAGAAGTGAATTGTGGGCCTCTGTCCGACACTATGTCCTCAGGTAATCCATAAAACCTGAATACAAAATTGCAGAGTAACTCAGCAGTCTCAAATGCAGTGGGGAGCTTGGGCAGCGGAATGAGACGACAGGCTTTTGAGAAGCGGTCTATGACAGTGAGAATGGTGGTGTTGCCCTGTGATACCGGGAGATCGGTGACAAAGTCTATAGCGATGTGTGACCAGGGGCGTTGTGGAATGGGTAATGGATGTAGTAGACCTGCCGGAGACAGATGAGGGTCTTGGAGGTTTGGCAGGCGTTGCAGTTGTGGATAAATTGGGTTACATCCGTGAACATGGAGTTCCACCAGAACCGGTTCTGTAGGAGGTTATGAGTGGCGGTGATTCCTGGATGACCGGAACTGGGTAAGTCGTGGGCGTGATGTAACAGTTTCTCCCTTAGAGGAGCTGGTACAAGCGTTCGGTCGGTGGGCATGCTGCTGGTGGAGCGGACTGTTCGTTGGCCTGCGTAATCTCGGACATCACATCCCATTGAACTGGTGCTAGGAGGAGTGAATTAGGGATTATAGGTTCCTCTGTGTCTGATCTTTCTACCTGGTCAGTCTGTCGGGATAGCGCGTCGGCCTTGATGTTCTTAGACCCAGGTCTGTAAGTCACTTTGAACTGAAAGCGAGTAAAGAACATAGCCCATCGGGCCTGTCGAGATTCAAGCGTTTGGCAGAGCGGAGATATTCTAAGTTCTTGTGATCTGTGAGTACGGTGAAGGGATGTTGGGCTCCTCCAGCCAATGGCGCCATTCCTCCAGCGCTGCCTTCATCGCCAGTAATTCTCGATCGCCCACATCATAATTTCGTTCTGCTGCAGATAACTTCCTGGAATAGAAGCGCGAAACATTTTCTCAGGGTACCTTGGCGCTGAGATAGAATGGCTCCGATGCCCGTGCTAGAGGCATCTACCTCCACTATGAAGGGTCTCTCAGGGTCTGGGTGATGGAGAATTGGTGCCGTGGTGAACCGTTCCTTAAGCTCCTTGAAGGCCTCCTCGGCCTCCGGGGACCAGTGAAGACGAGAGGTTTGGCGTTTTGTCATGGAAGTTAGCGGAGCTGCCACACTGCTGAAGCTGCGTATAAACCGCCTGTAGAAGTTCGCAAAGCCCAAAACCTCTGTAGTTCCTTGAGCGTGCGCGGTCTGGGCCAGTCCAGGACTGCTTTAACTTTGTTATCATCCATAGCGACCCCTTCTCTACTGATCACGTACCCCAGGAAGGAAGTAGAGGTTTGGTGAAATTCACATTTCTCAGCTTTTGCATATAACTGATGCTGAATAAGTCTCTGCAGAACAGCCCGAACATGCTGGATGTGTTCCTCCAATGACCTGGAGTATATGAGAATATCGTCGATATATATTATGACCCAGCGATTCAGCATCTCTCTGAACACGTCGTTGATGTAGGATTGGAAGACGGATGGACTGTTGGAGAGCCCGAATGGCATGACGAGGGTCGTAGTGGCCAGTGGTGGTGGAGAACGCAGTCTTCCACTCGTCCCCCTCCCTTATGCGGATGAGATTATATGCACAGCGGAGATCTAGTTTGGTGAAATATTCAGCCTCTCTTAACTGTTCGAGGGCAGCGGGTACCAGAGGCAGAGGGTAACGGAACTTGACGGTAATGTCATTCAAGCCCGATAGTCGATACAGGGTCGTAGTCCCCCATCTTTTTTCTTTACAAAGAAAAACCCTGATGCGGCAGGTGATGTGGATGGTCGGATGAACCCCTTGGCTAACTCCTCTTCAATGTAATTCTTCATAGCGGCGGATTCTGGCTGTGACAGTGGAAAGATTCTGCCCTTGGGGGGTGTGGTACCTGGAAGTAATTCAATGGCACAATCACCTGGGCGATGAGGGGGTAATTCAGTCGACCCTTGTTTGCTGAAGGCCACCGCTAAATCAGCATATTCGGCCGGGATATTAGATTTCTCTGGACCGACCTGGTCCAGCTTGACTGTTTGGATAGGCAGGGAATTACTTGTTGTAGGCAGTTCTTATGGCAGGAGGCATCCCACTGCAGAATCTGTCCCTTCCTCCAGGAGATATGTGGATTATGGATACGGAACCATGGCAGACCAAGGATGATGGGGTTGTTGGGTGAGTGAATGACATAAAATTGAATGCGTTCATGGTGAAGAATTCCTATTTGTAGTCCGAGTTCCTTGGTGATGTGGACCACTCTTCCTCCTCCAATAGGTTTTCCATCTCTCCTCCACTGTTAGTGGAAAATGACAGTCTGTTAGGGAATGTTATGTTCATTAATAAAAGTGTCAGAAATGAAATTCCCAGCCGCACCAGAGTCTAGAAGAGCCTGTGTGGTGACCATTTGTTTATTTAGAGTAATTAGAACGGGAATCTTGAGACAGGAGGGTGAGTAATCCGAGTGAGTGAAGGAACTCACCGTTTTGGAGCTGGTGGGTGTAGGACGAACAGGACATTGATTTCTGAAGTGACCAGCCTGACCGCAGTATAGACACAGGTGCATTCGACGTCTCCTTTCTCTCTCTTCTGGCTGGAGAGGAGTGTAACCCAGCTGCATGGGTTCGGAACTTGAGCTGGGGAATTGGTAACGCGTGGTGAAGCGTCGAGCGGATGAGATTGTCAAGGTGAATGGAAAGTTCGATGAATGAGTTCAGTGAGCTACCTTCGTCCCGGCAGGCGAGTTCTGCTTGCAATTCCATGTTTAAACCTCGACGAAACAGTAGTTTCAACGTATCCTCCACCCAGTTGGTTTGTGCTGCCAACGTGCGAGCTGTAGAGCATATTCAGCTGCTGTTGATTTGCCCTGAGTGAGAGAGCAGCTGATCGCCTGGACTTTGGCCCCGGTGTGTTCAAATACCTCTCGGAATCGTTGTAGAAACACCGCGAGCGAGGGAAATATTGAGTTATCATCTCTCCAGACAGCAGTGGCCCAATCCAGCGCTTTGCCGGTAAGCAGTGAGCAGACAAAGGAAATGCGACTAGTCTCAGTGGGGTACAGAGAGGGCTGTTGATTAACATACAGGGAACATTGAAGGAGAAATCCCTTACACTTGGTTGGAGTGCCATCGAACTTCTCTGGCAGGGCCAGACGGGGATTCACCACTGGTGAGGCAGAAGATGCAGGCATGGCAGGTGCAGTGGGCGGTGGCATGGCGGCTTCAGCAGGTTGGGCGCGTGGGTCTTGTAGTCTTCATCAGCTCTTCTGTGAGAGATGTTAGGCGGTTCAGTTGGTGGTGATGCATCGCTAGCTGATTGGCCTGTGCGGACAACTCGTTGGAAATCTGCGACCAAGCTGCTGGATCACTGGAAGGAAGTCTTCTGTAATGAAGGGTCAACAGGAAGTGGATCCATTTGCAGCTTTATTTAGAGAGCAGAGAAACAGACAGGGACAAAGCAGTACCGTAAACCGGAACAGGCAATGGTCGAGGCAGGCAGCAAGGATCAGAGGACGGGTCACAGGCAAGGGTCAAGACAGGCGGCAAACAATCACAATCCAAAGTACAGGCAAGGTTCAGGGCAGGCAGCAGAGGGTCACAGATGATAAACAGTCCAGGTAACAACAAGATATCAGTACACAGGGAAACGCTCAGAAATGACAACCGTAGCAAATCAAGACTTCGCACTGGTGTGATGCATGTGTGTGTCTTAAATAGGGTGTGTGATGCAGTGCAGGTGTGAGTGTAATCAGTCCTAGGAATGAGGGCCCATGGGAGTTGGAGTCCGAATGATCGTGCCTCAGTATTCGGTGATGGCTCCCTCCGGCGGTCCGGAGGATGAACCGGAAGCGTTATTCATGACAGCTCCTTTACATGAAGCCTTTTACTTTGCTAAGTTGTGAGGGCAAACAGGCTTCTTTGACATCTGTTAGCAGCATCCAGTTGAGTTTAGAAATGATTAGAGAGCAGATAGAGTCTTCCATTTCCCCAATGCTGTTAAAACTTTCATTGAGCGCCAATCATCAATCAGAGATAATCATAGCACAGTTTAGTTTTAATGAATTCCTAAACAGATTCAGACTCAGTGCATTAAGACACTGTCTAGACTCTGATATCGAACAACACTCAAAGCCACAGTTCACACTGATAATCAGTGCTTCAGAAACTCATCCATAAGATCTAGTAAAATATGTATATTGCATTATAAATCAGCACCACACTTTTTCATCCTAAATTACGCAATTAATGTACCAAAATAAGTTTTTTTTCAGTGACATTTTTAGTGTTTTAATCAAATTGAAATTAATTTTAAAAACTGTGTCCAGACACATTAAGACAACTGCTGTGTTGAGATTGTTATGTCCGTGTCTGGTCTAGAGTGATAATGGCACAATATAGTTTTGCTTTTGTCTTTTTTTCGAAAAGTATAGACCAAATGAGGCACATTCATTCCAATTGCGTATTTCTACAATGGGTGTTTTCTATCCCATTGGGGACTGCAACCTGAATGCACACTGACTCATGGGGACTTATAAAAAAACATTACATCTATGAAGAGTCCCCACAAATATAGTAAACAACACATGTGTGGTCCTGGTATTCCCCAAATTATGGGGACCAAATGTCCACACAAGAATAGTGATACCAGTAATTTTTAAGCCCATGCGGGGGGCATTTTGTTTTGGTGCCCATAAGGAAAAAAGCTTTTTCTCATTTTTGAAAATGTAAAATGTTTTTTTTTTTTTTTTTTTTTGATGGGTAGGTTCAGAGGTAGGGTTAGGTGATAGATTATACAGTCTGTACAGTTAAAAACAATGTTACAGTCTGTACAGTTAAAAACAATGTTACAGTCTGTACAGTTAAAAACAATGTTTTATTAAAAAAGAAAAAGAAAAAAAGAGCTGCAGTCTGGATACACTGCGAATAACAGGAATTATTTATGTCTCTGTGGTTAGTTACACAAGGACATGGTAACACAACCCTTGAGATTTGTTTAAAAAAACTGCATTATTTACCCAGTGCCCTAGAGAGTTTGCTGACTTCTACTTTTGCAGAAGGGTGCCTAAACTCCCCAGAGTTCACTGCTGTTCCCTGCTCAGCCTCATAAAGTCCCTCAGCCAGTGTGATGGATGGAGCACTCACAAAGGACTGACCCTGGATCAGCAGCTCTCAGCTGCTGCAGAAATTCAACACGACCCTATGGTATGAGAGCACAGCTATTACACCCCCAAAACTCTCTAACTTCTTTTGGACTCAATAATATAAACTTGTCCCTAACCTTTTTGACCATGTTTGACCATGATTTATACAATGCTCCAAATACAGACTTCCCGGGTGTAAAAACAATAAATAACAGTTGTGTGAAGACTTACACCAACAGGAATACATTTGACTCCCCATCTGTACAAAGCATTATGTAATTATGTTCGTAAATTTGAAGGCAGGGAAGGACACCTCAATCTGAATGAGAGCAAACTATGTAACTATGTTTGCCCCCCATCTCAAAAGCACATAATGTATCTTCATCAAAATCAGATGTTAGGGTGTGGTAAAGGGGAGAAATTGAAAGAAATGGAGATCCAGTGAGAGAGAGAGAGTCGATACTCAGCCAGGGTAATTAATAATGTCATTGATCAGCGCTCACTGCGGTTCTGCTCAAGATGGTGTTTTGAAATGAATTTCCCTGTCATATTTAATGCTGCCTTTGTCAGCCACTGATTGAGAGTTATATGAACCACTGAGGCAATGGCAAAACACATGGGCACAGCCCATACTCTGTCAATGCGGAGTTATGTTTACCTGATTTATGATTTTCTAATATTCTCCTCTATATAACGGGAAATTCAATCAAAGGCTGTTAGCACTTTGTACAATGGATTTTTGGTATTTGTGTGGCCTATTTTTTTCCCTTTCAGTATAAAGTGAAATAATTGAATCGCCATTTCAAACGCTGTGAAAGTGAAGAAGTAAATGATGAGTTAAAAAAGAGGTCTGCAATAACTTTCAATTTAATTGAAACTGTAAAGATTATATCACCGTATATTTGTGGGAATAAAGCACCCCTGGGGTAATACTGCTGCAGCATCTGTTGTATTTGAAGCATGGGTGCACACGGTGACCACCATCAAACAAACCAAATGTGGGACGGTTATTAAGTTTGTGTGGGACAATGTGGGACATGTTACCAACACTAAAACATAACCTGAAACTGTTGTATAATCTTTATTTTACATGTCATTTAAATTCAACATTTTTGAGCCCAAAGGCATCATGCAGATAATTATTTTTTTAATAGTTCTGACCAAGTCCAACTAAAGTCCAACAAAATAAATAATGTACAAATAAAACATAAAACAACATGAAATTAGTTAATTGACAGTATATTAATTTGTAAACCGAATTATCCATTTGTTTTCTGACAGGGAACACATGGAACAAATCACCGCTCCACATTTTGATTGACACCAGTGCCTATGGTTGAGTCACAGCTGCAATGATATTTACACAGCATGATTGCAAATGTGAGTTCAATAAACAAGAAGTTAATAGTGCCTCGTGACTAACTTGTGAAAGTGAAAGTCAAAACAGGATTAATTTGCGTCATTTCAGAATGAATGTTTTTAAACACATCGTTTGAGTGAATAATTCAATGCAGTCAATGTTTTAGTTCCTGAATTAATCCGTGTTTTGAATAAATCGTTAGAATGAAGGATTCGCAGACTCCCACTGCCATAAAAATATAACCTGCAGAAAGAGTCAATGAAAAATCCCAACCCAGGCTCACTGAAAAAAACCCAAAAAACATAAAAATACATTTATAAAATTATAGCACTTTACAGTCATGATCTTAAGTCACACAGCCATTCCTGAAAGAAAGGTTACTATCTACTACACTCCTAGTCTCGGCCACAGAGGCTGATCTGTTCTCCTGTTCTCCATTCTCCTTCGCCATAGTCACAGTGATCATCATCAGTCTCCTTGTTTCGGCCACAGTAGTCATTACTTATGGTACGCCTCTCTGGTTCTCTGAGTCATTGGCACCTCCCTTTCTCCTTGATTCAATACCACCTCCAAGGTTCTCTGAGTCATTGGATCCTCCCTGTCTCCCAGAAACTCTTCCACCTCCCTGTTTCTCTGAGTCATTGGAACCTCCCTATCTCCCTGAAATGCTTTCACCTCCCTGGTTCTCTGAGTCATTGCCACCTCCCTGGCTCCCTAAACCACTGACATCTCCCAAGCGTATCACCCTGGTCATCTGTGCATCAGGAGAGTAGGCTACTGTCACAATCTTCACATCTGCACTACATTTTCCAGGATCCTTCCTGGCTTCCACAATCTGTCATTACCTGCACCTTACGTTAATTATACTGATTAGCAGCTCTGCATAAAAGCCTAAACCGCACACAAGGATTTTGTCTGGTCTACAACTAGGACTGCCATAACTTTGAATGTGTTACTGTGATTACCTTTATGTGATTCCACATTGTCTAACTCCTGCGTACTCTTAGCTCCTGGTATCCATCTTCACCCTTTCCTCCCTGTAAGATTAAATAACTGCATTATTGTTCTAACTGTCCGCTATCTAAAGTTATGTGTGGTGCCACGTCACGTCATTCTTCTCTTCTCTCTGGTTGAAGTTCAGTATAATTTCCCCATAGGGACCAGGGTCTAGATGAAGTTCTGGGTACCAATAAAATATATGCAGGTCCTTCTAAAAAAATAGCATATTTCATCCGACCAATAAAAGAAAAGTGTTTTTAATACAAAGAAAGTCAACCTTCAAATAATTATGTTCAGTTATGCATTCAATACTTGGTAGGGAATCCTTTTGCAGAAATGACTGCTTCAATGCAGCGTGGCATGGAGGCAATCAGCCTGTGGCACTGCTGAGGTGTTATGGAGGCCCAGGATGCTTCGATAGCAGCCTTAAGCTCATTCAGAGTGTTGGGTCTTGCGTCTCTTAACTTTCTCTTCACAATATCCCACAGATTCTCTATGGGGTTCAGGTCAGGAGAGTTGGCAGGCCAATTGAGCACAGTAATGCCATGGTCAGTAAACCATTTACCAGTGGTTTTGGCACTGTGAGCAGGTGCCAGGTCGTGCTGAAAAACAAAATCTTCATCTCCATAAAGCTTGTCAGCAGATGGAAGCATGAAGTGCTCCAAAATCTCCTGAGAGCTAGCTGCATTGACCCTGCCCTTGATAAAACACAGTGGACAAACACCAGCAGCTGACATGGCACCCCAGACCATCACTGATTGTGGGTACTTGACACTGGACTTCAGGCATTTTGGCATTTCCTTCTCCCCAGTCTTCCTTCAGAAATGCAAAATTTGCTTTCATCCGAAAAAAGTACTTTGAACCACTGAGCAACAGTCCTGTGCTGCTTCTCTGTAGCCCAGGTCAGGCTTGACCTGGGGAATGCGGCACCTGTAGCCCATTTCCTACACACGCCTGTGCACGGTGGCTCTGGATGTTTCTACTCCAGACTCAGTCCACTGCTTCCGTAGGTCCCCCAAGGTCTGGAATCGGTCCTTCTCCACAATCTTCCTCAGGGTCCGGTCACCTCTTTTCGTTGTGCAGCGTTTTTTTGCCACACTTGTTCCTTCCCACAGACTTCCCACTGAGGTGCCTTGATACAGCACTCTGGGAACAGCCTATTCGTTCAGAAATGTATTTCTGTGTCTTACCCTCTCGCTTGAGGGTGTCAATGATGGCCTTCTGGACAGCAGTCAGGTCGGCAGTCTTACCCATGATTGCGGTTTTGAGTAATGAACCAGGCTGGGAGTTTTTAAAAGCCTCAGGAACCTTTTGCAGGTTTTTAGAGTTAATTAGTTGATTCAGATGATTAGGGTTATAGCTCGTTTAGAGAACCTTTTCATGATATGCTAATTTTTTGAGATCAGTATTGATCATCAGTATTAAAACGATAAAAGACCATAAATATTTCAGTTGGTGTGCAATGAATCTAAAATATATGAAAGTTTAATTTTTATCATTACATTATGGAAAATAATTAACTTTTATCACAACATGCTAATTTTTTAGAAGGACCTGTATATGTATAACCCCTTCAAAACACCACTGCTTGAGAGGTAGTACTTTTTCAAAGTTCAAGAACTTTCAGAGGTGGAACTTGGGCGCTGAACATGCCGATTGGTTGAGTTAATGCAGCATTTTGATTGGTTGACTCCTCGCAGCATTTTATTTCAACCTAAAAGTCTGTTGCAGTGTGTGCTGTAAGAGTTGTTTGCTATTTGAATCAACAATTGCGTAAAAAAAATGTGACAGATGGACCAACGACGAGGTTCAGGCTTTATCAAGTTTGAAATCCAGTGGGAACTGGAATGTCGTTTTCACCGGACTAATCTTTACAGTACATTAGATGGTGATGGAAATTCAGACAGCAGCAGGTCTGAGGGTAAAACAGTTCCTGGGACAAATAGTTTTGGGTAATTTTGGTGGAAATGGGGCTTACTATGGTAAAGAAAAAGAAAAAGAAAAAAAGAAAAGAAAAATGTATTGTATTGAGTATTATGAAAATAAGTTAATTCAGTGATAATTTGCCAAGGATTCATAATTTGTGTAAAAGGACTAACTCCAAGTTTTTGGAGTTTTGCAAAAATGTAGATATAGAGACACATTTTTCCAATGAGCCTATACAAGTAGATTGATACAAACACTGAAAAGTCCCAGTTCTGACGGAACTGCTTTATAACCCTTAAGCCCAAATGAATAACGCCCTGGATGGTAATCCAAGCGGATTTGCCAGGAGCTAAATTTGATCGCTTTCAGACAGTTTGAGTTCTCAAAACTGATGGCAGACTAATATTGGCCAATTCAACCTTTATCTTGCAGCAGCGGATATATATTTCTTCCTTTTTTCATGTCATGTGGTTAAGAACTGCCAGTGTGATCCATCGAGGTGGAGCTCTGGGCCTCAGCACTCATGTCCATAATCTGTCCCTTCCCTCACCATCCCATTAATCACTTTATATTTTGTCAGACTGAACTGAAACCCTGTGATTTAGCCATGCAAGAGTGTGGGTATTTGTAAATGTGATGGAACACTGACAGGTAAAAGACACGTCTATTGTCTGCTCTAGATCAAGTAGGTCAGCACTTATTTCAGACTATAGTCAAAGTGCACCATTCCTGCGCTGATAGATTAGCAGCATGAGACTCAGCGAGTTCATGAGACTCACTATTGACATGCTGCCCACATACAAATTCAATAGCTATGCTAACAAACAGGAACAGTCTGTTTGTTAGTGTATTGTCTCAGTATATTGCATGCTTGTATGAGCCATAAACAATAACTACACTCGGAAATTAATTTAGCTTCTTTTGTGATTTAGTAAATTAAAATAATGCAATATAATTTGTGATCATTTTGTTCAACTTAATCTCAATGTGTGCAATCAATTAAAATTTGTAAAATGCAATAGATTTGTTAATACAGTTGTGTTACGTGAATAAGAGCTAGAGAAGCATTGTAAATATGTATTATTTATATTTAATATAATACATTATATTTTGATATTTTATAAAAAATATATTTAATTTAGAACAGCAATGGCTTCTTCTTATTCTTCTTCTTCTTCTTCTTCTTCTTCTTCTTCTTCTTCTGTTATTATTATCATTATCATTATAGAAAATAACTATTAGACAACAATGGCACCATAGTAAAATATATTTTTACTATATATTTTAAAGTAAAAAGTATAGTTTAATATCATTTAATACTGTGCTACAGTAGTTTAACACATTTTAAATTCTTAAAGCTTTGAATGAGTTCTCTTTCATCATCTTGTTTCGAGATCCACCTATGGGAAGGGCATCCGTACCTGACCTCTGCAGAAGCATCCAATTGCACCAAGTCTGACAAGAGGAGTGCGCAGCCAATGCCCAGTAAGGCCCCACCCCTTACCTGCGGGCATACATAGGCTGCATACACTACTGTACATCAGTTGACATTCGCTTCTCGCGATCTCTGCACTGACACAGTTTGGTTGGATTTGCGCTGCTCACTTATTGTCTGCAGGAAGAAATATCGCCAGATCAGCCTCCGCCGGGCGTGAGTTTCTTTTCTGCCACATTCTGAGTCTGCATTCGGAGCCGCTTGCACTCTCGTCTGTCTTCCTGTTTCACGGCTGCCGCCACGGACGTTTCTGAGTTTTTTGCGGGTTTTGTCGCTCTCTCAGTCTGCTTCTTCTGTCTATAGCCTATTACGGGCCTAAGAAGCTCCTGTGACGCTGCCTTAAAGTTTCCGCTACTCAGTGTGGCGAGCTCGACTTGTCGCACTCGGATATGGAACACGGGGACGACAGCGTGCTACCAGGGACCTCCCGGGGCGCGACGGCTCTTGTTTTGGCTGACCAGCCTAATCCTGAGTTCCCGAAGAGGACATCTTCACGGGTAACCTCCCACTCGCCGACGATCCGGCCGGGTCCGGCGATTACGACGACACGGGCCTTCTTGAAATTTCAGAGGACGAGGAGGCCCTCTGTTATATAGGAGGCCCATCCCGCCCTCTGTTATTTCCCAGGCTAGCGCCCCCGCGGCCTTGCCTCAATCCATCCTCCTGGATGTGTGTGAGCAAGCGGCCGCTTGTCTCAACATTAAATGGCCGGCTCCACAGAGCGCCACAGACCGGGAGAGTGATATTTATGATTTTAAAGTGTTGGGAGCCCCCCCACCGGCCCGAGGAAATAACTCTTTCCCGTTCTTCCAGCATGCGCTAAGCACATGGGGCACTACTGGAACGACCCGCTCGATCTTAAACACAGTCTCGCGGGGCTGGAAGTTAAAGATATGGCGGCTCTCGGCATGGGTAAACCGCCTGCCATTGAGCCCTCCATTGAGCCCTCCATTGCCAGACACCACAGGCTGCCCGCCCCCCCGAAGCCGGTCCTTCCTAACAGGATGGACCGTTTTTCTGCCTTGGTGCACCAGGCCGTATAGAAATCTTCGGCCTTGGCTGTTAGGGCTCTGAATGTCTCCTCCCTCCTTTCCGCTTACCAAGCGGAGATCCTGGACGACCTGGGCCAACAGCTAGATAAGGGATCTTCTCCCTCTCCTGCACTGTGGAAGGAGATCATCACGGTTAACGACCTCGTTCTCCGTAATGCTCATCAGGCCGTTCAAACCTGCGGGCGCTCTATGGCGCTTTCAGTTGTAGGAGAGCGCACGCTCTGGCTCAACCTGTCCGGTCTCCCGGATAGCGAAAAGAGATGTATCGCAGGCGCCCCGGTAGAGCCTGGCCGGGCTCTCTTTGGCCCCGCAGTTGCTATGATGCAACAATGATGCGACGACAAGAAGACATTTACATTACATTTACATTTAGTCATTTAGCAGACGCTTTTATCCAAAGCGACTTACAAATGAGAGTAATAGAAGCAACCAACACTAGTCAAGGGCAACAATATGCAAGCGCTGTAACAAGTCTCACGAAACACAAAACAGTTTTTTTTTTTTTTTAAATAACAAACAGTATAGAGTGATAAGTGCTATTCTTTATTGGTCAAGTGCTGCTGGAAAAGAAGTGTCTTGAGATGTTTTTTGAAAATGGCTACAGACTCGGCTGCTCGAACTGAGACAGGCAGGTCATTCCACCAGGTGGGAACGGTCCAGGAAAAGGTCCTAGTGAGGGATTTCATGCCTCTTTGAGATGGCACCACTAGGCGTCGTTCACTTGCAGAACGCAAGCTTCTGGAGGGTGTGTAAGTCTGAGCAAGTGAGTTTAGGTATACTGGTGCAGAGCCTGCGGTTGCTTTGTAGGCGAGCACCAGAGCCTTGAATTTGATTCACGCAGCTATCGGCAGCCAGTGAAGACTGATGAAGAGAGGTGTGACATGAGCTCTCTTCGGCTCGTTGAAGACCACTCGCCGCTGCGTTCTGGATCAGCTGCAAGGGTTTAACAGTGGATGCTGGAAGGCCCGCTAGAAGAGAATTACAGTAGTCCAGTCTGAAGAGTACAAGAGCTTGGACCAGGAGTTGAGTGGCCTGCTCTGATAGGAAGGGTCTAATCTTCCTAATGTTGTATAGCGCAAATCTGCAGGACCGGGTTGTTGCAGTAATGTGGTCAGTGAATTTAAGCTGATCATCAATCACAACTCCAAGGTTCCTGGCAGTCCCGGACGGAGTTATGGTTGATGAACCGAGCTGAATGGAGAGAGTATGTCGAAGTGCTGGGTTGGCTGAGACCACAAGCAGTTCTGTCTTTGCCAGATTGAGTTGAAGGTGTTGTTCCTTCATCCAGGCAGAAATGTCTGTCAGGCAGGTAGCGATCCGAACCCCAACTGTGGGATCATCTGGTTGAAATGAGAAGTAGAGTTGAGTGTCATCAGCATAGCAGTGATAGGAAAAGCCATGTTTCTTGATGACAGATCCTAGAGATGACATGTAGATGGAGAAGAGAAGTGGTCCAAGCACTGAGCCCTGAGGAACTCCAGTAGCAATATGATGTGACTTAGACACTTCACCTCTCCATGACACCCTGAAGGACCTACCTGAGAGGTAAGACTTGAACCACTGGAGAGCAGTTCCTGAGATCCCCATCTTCATGAGTGTTGACAGGAGGATTTGGTGGTTAACTGTGTCAAAAGCAGCAGACAGATCCAGCAGGATAAGTACTGAGGATTTGGAAGCTGCTTTTGCCTGTCTCAGTGCTTCAGTAACCGAGAGCAGGGCAGTCTCAGTTGAGTGGCCACTTTTGAATCCAGATTGGTTGTTGTCCAGGAGGTTGTTCTGTGCAAGAAACATAGAGAGTTGGTTAAACACTACTCTCTCAATTGTGTCTTAGCAATAAAAGGCAGAAGGGACACCGGTCTGTAGTTTTCTAAAAGTGCTGGGTTCAGAGAGGGTTTCTTAAGCAGTGGGGTTACCGAGCCTGCTTGAATGCTGTGGGAAAGTCCCGGTGTGAAGAGAGGTGTTGACGATGTGGGTGAGTGCAGGAGTAATTGTGCGAATGGCCTGAAGCAGGTGAGTGGGGATAGGATCAAGCGGACAAGTAGTGGGGTGTTTGGAAAGGATGAGTTTGGAGACTTCTGTTTCAGAGAGCAGAGAAAGAGGGTAGCGTGTGTGTGACGGTTGATGAGATGTGTATGTCAGTTTGTGGTGCGGAGAATTGGCTGCTAATGGAGGAGGTTTTGTTTGTGAAGAAAGATGCAAAGTCGTCAGCTGTAAGAGTTGATGACGGGGAGGGCAAAGAAGAGAGGAGAATGTTCTGAAAAGTGCACGAGAGTCAGAGCAGTTGTTGATTTTGTTGTGATAGTATGTAGTTTTTGCAGTGGAGACATGTGCAGAGAAGGAAACAAGAAGAGACTGATACAAGGTAAGATCAGTAGAGTTCTTAGATTTGCGCCACTTTCTCTCTGCCACCCTGAGGCCAGAGCGATGTTCGCGGAGAACATCAGACAGCCAGGGGGCAGAGGGTGTGGTGCGGGCTGGTCTAGATGAAAGGGGGCAAAAGCTGTCTAAACAAGATGTTAGAGTGGAGCAAAGAGTGTCAGTAGCACTGTTAGTGTCCAGAGCTGAGAACTGAGCAGGTGGAGGAAGTGAGGATGAAACCATAGTGGATAGACGAGAGGGAGAGAGAGAGCGTAGATTACGCCGAAAGGTGATCTGTGGATTAGTATGAGTTGTATCAGGAGTGAGTATGAGGTTAAGAGTGACAAGGAAGTGGTCGGAGGTGTGCAATGGAGTCACTAAAGTGTTGTTGTCTGTAGAGCAGTAGCGTGTGTAGATAAGGTCCAAATGATTACCTGATTTGTGAGTAGCCGTGGTAGATACTCGCTTAAGGTTAAAGGAGGTCAGTAGAGAGGTGAAGTCTGCAGCCTGGGGTTTATCAAGGTGGATGTTGAAGTCACCAAGCAGCACCAGAGGAGTGCCATCTTCAGGAAAGTTGAGAGTAACATATCCAACTCCTCCAAGAAGTTGCCCAGTTGACCTGGGGGGCGATAAACAACTACAACATGGATTTTAGCAGGGTGAGTGATAGTGATTGAGTGTGATTCAAATGAGCTGTTGCCAGAGAGAGATGGTATGGGCTCAAATTTCCAATCCTTTGTGATGAGCAAACCAGTACCTCCATCTCTCCCAATTGGACGAGGTGAGTGCGAAAAGGAGAAATTAGTTGAGAGGGCCGCAGGAGTGGCCGTGTCTTCTGGTTTGATCCAGGTCTCAGTTAGGGCCATGAGTCTTAGATTAGAATGAGTGGAGATAGCTGAAATAAAGTCTGCTTTGTTTACAGCCGACTGGCAATTCAGAGACCAATTGGAATGGACAGTAATGTGGTAGAGAAATCGGTACCTAAGCAGATTATTAGGATTACGGCATCGTGAATACACAGAGCGTGGTTTACGGGTGGTAGTGGTAATAGTGGAGATTTGAAAGCACATAGTGAATATGGATTAAAGAATAAACAAACGAAAACAAGCAAAATACCAAAGTAAAAGAAAGCTATACTCAAGTGCCTTGTCGGTGTCCTTGCTCGAGTGGAGTCGCGCAGAGTAGAGTCGCTGGTCTTTACACTCTTTGGTCTTCACACTATGAGGGCTTCACACGAGGGCTGCCACTTCCGCTGCCGCGGAGTCCCGCTCTATATATACACACTCCTTATTAAATTCAGCTGGCTACGCCTCGTCGATACTGTTAACTCGCGCGAGGCCACGTGGCCAAACCGTGAACAAACGCTACTTCACAACACAACACACTACACTATGCAGACAAACGTACTAAATAACAGCTGAGTTACAAAAACAAGGAGAACAATGATACAGTACTCACACAGTCGTTGCCTTTCCTGTTGCTCGAATGCTTCTCTCTAACTACATGTAAACAATGCAATGCTTATATACAACGCTGGCTTAGGCCACGCCTCGTCGATACTGTTAACTTGCGCGAGGCCACGTGGCCAAACCGTGAACAAACGCTACTTCACAACACAACACACTACACTATGCAGACAAACGTACTAAATAACAGCTGAGTTACAAAAACAAGGAGAACAATGATACAGTACTCACACAGTCGTTGCCTTTCCTGTTGAAAGAAGAAGGAGGACGAGGCCTTCATATTGTGTCTTCCCAGGAAGACGGTCCCATGCCAGGCAGCCCCTGCGCGTTTGCCTAACCCTGTAGTCCCGGGACGTCATTTTTATCAGGAAAAGCCTTGCAATAAGCTCTCTGGGCTCTTTTCCTGCCCCAGAACCCCTGTCCAAAGGTCGGAAGGTTCCTGCTGAAGGGTGCTCCCCTCCCGTGGCTGCCCAGCCCATGTGTTAAGTGGACAATGTGTGTTCCCCGGTGTTCAAGGGGATTGTTGTTAACCTGACTTACTGCAGCACTGCCCGAATGGATATTGTGCATGATATTACAGGGCTGCTATGAAACCCCCACGTTTCAGCAGCGTTCTCTTTTCTAGCACAGAGGAAAGCACGGCCCATGTCCTGAAGGAGGAAATCCCCTCTCTTCTAAACAAAGGGGTGATTCAGGTGGTACCCCACAATCTGATAAACCAGGGTTTCTTTTCCCGTTATTTCCTGGTCCCAAAGAAGGACCTTTCCCTCCGTCCTATTCTGGACCCCAGGGTGTTGAACAAACATTTGAGGAAATACAGATTCATAATGTTAACCCATGGTTCACTCGCCCGTGTCATAAAACGGAACGACTGGTTCATATCCGTCGATCTGAAAGATACTTTTTTCACCACACTGGAAGGTTCTTCGTTTCACCTATCAAGGCATTTGTTACGAACTCACGGTGCTTCCGTTCGGGCAAAAATTAAGCCCCCAAACTTTTTGCTTGCGTGTGGAAGCGGGCTTCACTCCCCTGAGAATGTCTGGTCTGCATTCATGAAATGGGTTTTGTCACTTCATTGCAGTCCGTTACACGATCTTTGCCGCTCTGTAACAGTGACGCGCACCTGCGCTGCAGCTCTGCGCCACTGGAAGAGCGCAGACTTTTACGCACAGGGTACCCCTCTGGAGACTGTCATGTTGCGGAAAGTCGTGACGACGGACGAAGGGGGATCCCCTGCCTAAACAACGCCTCTCACATTGGCTTGTGGACGCTATAATCTTGGCATATGAATCAAAGGGAGTGCAACCCTCAGGGAACATCAGAGCTCATTTCACGAGGGCTTGGCCGCCTCTTGGGCTCTGTTCAGGGGAGTATCACTGCAGGATATCTGTTCTGCTGCCAGTTGGGCTTCTCCCCATACGTTTGTGCGTTACTACAGGCTGGATGACCCCACCACATTCTCCCCATACGTTTGTGCGTTACTACAG